>VZRQ01007141.1:123240-143422 GCA_013397975.1 Machaerirhynchus nigripectus
GCTTTGTCTCTTCGTGAAAAAGTTTTCCTTACATATAATCTGAACTTTAAACTCTTTTAGTTTAAAACCATTACCCCTTGTCCTATTGCTACAGGCCCTATTAAAATGTCTGTCCCCATCTTTATTATCAGCCCCCTTTACAGAAAGGCCAGGTGGGAGCCCTTGGCCAAAAAACCACTTGCTTCCTTCAAGAAATCATTTCAGTCATGTTTTCAAGGTTTTCCCTAAAGATTGACAACTAAAAATGTTTTTAGGATAACAGGTAAAAGTTACGTGTAACCATGAAATCAGGAACATAAGCTGTCAGTCAAAGTAGTATAAGGAAACTGCCATATTTGAGATGGGAAAAGCATATGCAGATGTGTTAGATTACTTGATTGTAATCTACATCCATGACACAATACTGTCATCACAGGGAGGATTTCATCTGCCTGAGGCTTGTTCAGTTTTTGTTGTCTGTTTGACTTGCATGCACCAGGTATTAAACCTACTCATTTTTCATCACCACCTTACAATTTCTTAAACCTCTCATGTATTCCAGCTTGTTTAAAAAAAAAAAATTTACATATGTTTATTTGCATTTCTGTTGTTACTCTTTGAGCAGATATGGAGGAAAATATTTTTTTTTTAATATACAGCTTTAGATAATCTTGGTATTTTTAAAAAATCAACAAAAAATCCTCACACTTTCTATCAGCTTACTTCTTGCCCTAGGAACGGCATATAAATACAAAACAAACAAAACCCAAGGCCTTTGATTACACAAGAAAATGAAGAATCCATATAATCAAATGTTAGTGGATGGAAAATATTAAAGAAACTATAAAATATTTCCAGGGATCGATTACCCAGAATATGGAAAGTTTTGACAGTTCCGGTGCGTGAGCCCAGGCATGCAGAATACAGCACTGATGTCTAAACAATTGATTTGAGCTTAATAAGAACTGAGACTAATTTGCTCCACACTTAATTAGTAGAAGCATTAAAAAAAAACCAGAATCCATAGTTCCATGTAATTTATTCCTCATTTTCATTTTTAAGATTTCTAGTGTACCTAGTAATAAAAATTTGAAGTGGATAAGATGGTAATTAGGTTCTGTATGGATTTTCTTTATATAACAGTCATAGGAAGCTACACTGCCAGCACGTGGAATACTACAGATTGTGTCTAAGGTGCACAAAGGGAGAAAAGTGATCACTGTATGCCTGATTTAAATAAAAAACGCTTCTCATTGTTTTCTAGAATGCAATAAAGTGCAGTACAGCATGGTGGACTTTGGTCCGGTAGAGGAAGCTACAAATGAATCCAGTTTTTTGTGTTAATGATTACTGGTTTCCAGCAACAGATTCACTTAGCTACCTCCCTGCCAGTAATAATAAATTGTGTGTTTAGTCCTTGTTTATGTTTATGGCAGAATTTTACTTTTAAAGCAATGTAAAAGAAAACATATGCCTCATCACATTAGTCTGTCTTGCTGTTTAACATCATCTGTAAAGATCTTTTGAGAATCTAACTGAAAGCCTGGAGTTTCTCTACATGATGTCCCTTGGAAAACATCACAGAATTCCTGCCGTGTAAAATTAGGCCTAATCTTAATTATCTTGCTGTCTGTTTCCTGAGCTTAATTAACTTTTATGAGTGCTTTTCTACAGTGCAATGAGTACTAAACCCATTTCATCTTATTCAGCATTTCATAATTTCTTTTCCCTCAGTTCCAGGACAACAAAAAGCTCTTCACAGTCCTAATTGTTATGGCAGAAGCTAAGGTATGAAATTTGAAAGAGAGCTGTAACAAAAAAAATTGAGAATATTCAGCCATGCATACAAATAGAAGGGAAGAAATCTGCAAATGTTGAGAGATAATCCATTCTATCCTCTAAATGAACTGACTAAATATTTAATTATCTTGTTAAGCAAATCCAGATTATAATATTCAAATCCTAGTCATTATAGGTCACAAGGCTGTTTTAGGTGAAGAAAAAATTGTCGACAGTCCACACTGCTCAAATAATTTTAGAATAATATAGCAGCTAATTTGCATGGCCAAGCCTTCTCCCTCAGTTCTGATTCAAATTTTCCTATGATCTGGCCTTTTTTATCACAAGAGAGAACAACACAAAGAAGATTGAGCATGTATTGTAGCATCTCACTTTCCTACTGCATGAATTTCACTCTGTTTTTTTCCAGTTATAAAAACCATCTCTATTCTTTGGCGAAAGAAGACACAAAGGCTGCTTACTCCATTTTTTTGCCCATTCAGGAGACAAAAGAGCAATTTTACTTATACTGGCTCTCTAAAAATCCAACAGATTTATCATAATTAAAAGAACACTTTCTTCCAAGATCAAAAACTGACCATTAGTTCTTACAGTGCATTTACTACCTATTACTCTCTTCACCTCTACCATGCCTGCAGGAACCAGGGTGGATTTGTCTCCAGGCATGATCAGATGAGGTACTCTGTGAATGATTAGCTGATATGCAGGTGTTCAGGTAAGCTGCTTTTTAATATAATCAAAGGCAGAAGAGACAAGTGAAAAACTAATAAGGGGACACCAATCACTCTCTCTTTAAAGGTCTAAGGGCCACCAGATTTTATAGAATATTTGTTTGGCTTCTCAGGATTTAATCCTGTCACTAGCTGACTTTCAGCATCAAAGACAGATTCAGGTACTTAAAATAACCAATACCAGAGAAAAAATAATTAGCATTGATCCAGAGAATAGGGAAATCTAAACTATATTACCATTTCCACTTTTCCCATGACAGGCACAAAAAACAACAAAAAAGCTTAGCAATAACTTTATCAAAGTGAGCAAGAAAGCTCAAAGATCATAACTAAGTAACTTAAAGGTAGCTCATGATAGGGCTATCACTCTATCCACTTGGTCACCTCTTCTCTTACGCTGGTCACCAACAAAGTACCCTTTACACCAAAAAATAATGCACTGCATAAAGAATAAAGGGAGCCAAAGTTCAGGCCATTTCACTTCATTAATTTGTTTCCATGGGTATTTCAGTCTTTTTCATTGATCAAGGCCTCCTGCTTGTCAGCTGAGAAGTCACACAGGGCCACTTTCAGCATCTGTGGACCACAGCCTCACAAGCACGGCTGTCCCAAGCTGTCCATGTTTTTTAGTGGCAGCTTTCAGAAGGAAGATGCAATAAGGGTATCTGGATGTACTAAACTACTCGTATTCTCTCCTTCAGCAGCAGGGAGAGAAATTAAGCACAAACATGGTAACTCCATGCTGTCACACAGGACTCACACTGTAGATCATCAGCACAGCACCCAAGTGTGCAATTGACCACCACAGCTGCAACATCTCACCTACTCCTTGAACTCCATGCTAATGCTTTCCTACACAGACCAGGGTATGGTTATATAGGGCTTGATAAGAAAGACCAGAATGCTTGCAAAAGCAGATCAAAAAAAGAGTCTTAATACAACCCATTATAACAAACAACAAAAGAAAGAAAAAACCTAGACCTCTACTAGAGTGGGTATTACTTTTTTTCCCACATTACCTCCCACTAACATCAATACTTAAGCAATGGGTAACTTTAGTCTCTATCATCACTAATTTCCACATTTTACTCCCTCTCCTCCAGAACACCAGAAAAGATGTGAGGAAGGCCAAGTGCTACTTAAGAGAACCAAAGGGCAATCCCAGCTGGGCATACTCAGCCCCACAAGCAAGAAAAGCAGGCTCCCAGGACTGGCACCAACACACCCAACTCTGACACCTGGACAGTATATGCAAAAGGAAGGCCCACCAGGAAAGGGAGCAACCAATTGCTGTCTCCCTCTTGTGAGGTGGCCCCAGAGTTTAAGCTAAAACCAGCTCTGAGCAACCTGTTATGCCTGTGTCACTAGTCCATGGCAAGCAGGCAGTTTAGACATGTGGCCTATAAACTTAGGAAGGTTGGCCATTTTAATATTCAAGCTTCAAGCACAGTCTAAACTGGAACAGTTTCATCTGAATGCTTCAGAAACAGAAGTGCCTCTTCCTCCAAGGCAAATCCCTCTTAGGAACCAGAGCCCAGAGCAACTTACTGGAGACCAGTTCTAAAATGTTCTGTTAAGCCAGAACTGCTCACACTGCTATGAACCCTATTGTGTCAATACAGAAACATCAAAACTTTAAACTTTAGGGCAGCAGAAAGGATTTATTTCTATTGCAGTGACAAGCTAGAGGTGAAAGCTTTGCCAGATGAGGCTTAAAAGAAAAAGCAACTATCTTCTCCTTAAGTGGTTTAAGATTTGTCTCACAGTTTCACCAGCTTGTGGACTTGTAAATTGTTTACAGCTCACAGAACAATTGTATTCATTTCCACTAAATTGGACAGCAGTTCGATTAAAAGATCAAGCAAAAAACCTCAAATTTGCCAGCCTTCTAGCATTAGTGTAATGGTGTAAGAAACCATTGCCTAGGCAAAAGGTCCATAAACCTATCACCTTACTGTATCTATTGTATTTTGAAGTGAGCAACCTGCTCTGCAATTCTACTCTCATTGACAGATACAGACAAACATATCCACGTGTAAACACTCTCAATGGCTAGTTTAAAAATATGAGGGAGGAAAATATATGTATCCCTAGCTATTTTGAAATTAGGAGACGGAACGACCAGAAAAATTCAATACACATATTCATACCCTCATTTAATTGTGGAGAGCAATAGGCAAATAAATGAAGCGGAAGAAAGAATCACAGAAGTTCAACAGGTTGATTTTGCTCAAAGACGAACAGTGGCTGCATGTTAGAAGTGAGAATGTAGGTTTCACACCCATGCATGCTCATATACAAGCAGTATGTAATTTTCTGCTGTTTCTCTGTATGAAGCAGGTGATTAAGAGTGAACAGATTGAGAGACAACTGTCGTGTAGGCTAAGTGTTAAAAGAAAGCAAGCTCATGTTATCCCAACTGCACCACCATAACACTTTCAACTACTACTTGCTTGCTAAAATGAACAACTAGAGAAACAAACAAGAACTGAAATAAACTCTCATAGGTAACCCTTGGTAACAGCAACTCAGAGATCTTTTAACTAAAAAAAAGTTTCTAGCAAGTTTAAAAAAATGTGCTCATGTCTGGATAAGCAGTGAGTTTCCAGGCATGCTTCATGATTACTAGAAAATACATTAGAGTTTTATTTGATCTAGATGAATGGGAAAAAGAATTATCCCTACATCTGCTCAAGGCACTAACAGCTTATTGATAGGTTCAACTGAGCCACTTCCTTGTTTTCCCTGCTTTCCTTAATATATATCTTGGCAGTCAGCAGAGATGACAAAACACAATATTTCAGAAGGTAGGGGAAAAGCCAATACACAGCTAAAGAAAAACATACATCAGCACTTCACTCAACCTTTTGTCTGTGCTTTTGCTTTTTCCTCAGTGTGTGTCCTGACATTTTTCTAGTTATGTCTTTACAAAAGCTATCATTCAAGCTAATATGAATTAAACATATTAGCATATGCACACACTTGGCTGCTCTAGCAATTCACAGATTTCTTCTTGTATTTTATGGGGGTTTGAGATTACAGTTCCCAGAAGCACCCCTTGACACAAACATGAATATAATGCACAAACATATCCATGCATAATACACATAATAATCGCATGTCCATTCCTTGATTCTTCCCTTCCAACCTTGCTTCCATTGCTGCACAAGTGAATAACATTACAGATTTCAATACGTTTTTGCTTACAGCATTTCCATGTAAAGATATTCCTAAGGTTTTGCAAGTAATTAAAGTATTTTCAGAACAGGAAACTTATTAGAGGCACATGTTTCTATGAAATAAGCATTCGCTCCGAAACCTAACATCTGTGGGGTTTTTTAAGATAGCTTTGTATCCAGATCCTGTGTACAAAGGGCAAAGTGGCTGATATAAATCAAAGACAGGACCATCCTTTAATTTAGTCAATACAGACATGTATATTTTCATAGACACATAAATATACTTATATCTGTATATATCCTGATTATATTATAAGATACTGCTGTCTTCAATTCATATAAATTGGTTTGCCATATAGTAGACAGCAAGATCAGAGGGGCTTCTGTGACTCTCATGTTTTAATACCTTTTTCCTGCCCTGTATCTTCACTGCGATTTTTGCAGCCATAAGGACAAGTTTACTACATCTTGGTCTGGTAGACCACCGGGCTTTCCAAACCCTGCAAATTATACTCTTGCACTTGATACCAGTACCTGAATTCAAAATCATGAAGAAGTTAAGAGCTGAATATTCCATTATTTCTTTTTCAGTGTTTGTGTGGAATTTCCAAGAAACATGAATACCTATACTATACATGAATACCTTCTTGCCTACATACTAATAATGAGACTGACATCCTTTAAATACTTTTTGTAAACACAAGAAAATAATTCAGTCATACGTTTCCCCTTTTCCAGTGCAAATATTCTTTTGTACTCTGTTAGAAAGAGATCTGATATTGGGCCCTGAAAGAATGCAAGGACCATTCTATTCATATTATGTGGAGAATAAACATAATAGTATAGAACACTACTAGATAGACTATGATTTTATACCTGATGGACGTGAAATCTAGAATAATATATCTTTTTTTTCAGAAAAACAACCAATAAAAAGTGTAGCTTTATACTATCACTAATGGGCATACTTGCTTTTACATCCAAGTTATGGAACAGGCCGAGTAACTGAAAAGTACTAAGTATTACAAGCAGAAAACAAGAAAGGTGACACAGAACAAATTTAATATCAATTTGGCTGGCAAGGTCAGAATTCACTGTGCTTTCTGCGAGCACTAGCAGTGTTACCCAGGCGTGAATATGATGATAATGTGCAATTTCCATGTTTAACATTAGAATAGAGCAGGATACAGGCCAGTTCTTCCCAAACAAAGGGGGACGATTTAAATACAAATATGGGGCAGAAACTCTGGAAGTGACAGAGAACAAAGGTAGTAAGCAACTTAGCTGAGGATAAAAATAAAAATAACATTTCTGGTTCTTAGGAAGAAAAGCATGGGAAAAAATCAATAGCCTTCAGGTAAGCAGATTTCTAGAACCTTAGAGCCACGGTTGCTGAGGTCTAGTGGGATGGATGCCTAGAAAAGAGAAGGGAATGAGGAGAGCCGGTGACCTTTAAAGGGCATGGGTGCAAGTTATCACAGTTCAGTGGAAAGGTAAGTAAGGCTTCAAAAACACTGACTTGGTTATTTCAGTTCTGCAATGATTTCAAAAAGATAACTCAAAGTAGAAATTAGTTTATTCTTTATTACCACTAGTAATTTGAAAAAAATCAGGAGAAAATGTAGAAAGACCAATCTTTGAAGATTTAAGGAGCTATTTAACTCATTTAGTAAGTAATTCAATAAGAAGACAAGCATAAAAAGAGCTGGCTTCATACACAGTGAAGAGGACGCACTGCTTTGCAGTTCTCAGTGACTGACATATTCAGTACCAGTTTGCCTCCTTCTTCACTCAGGATGCGATCAGTTTTTATCATGACCAGTCCAAGTGACAGAAAGGTAAACACTCCAGCAGGGCAAAGGACATGTTGGATATTTTGAAGCTGGCAGTGCTGCTGAAATGCACTATTGCATAGGCTGAGGCCAGTGCCTCCATGAGTGGTGGAGCCAATCTAACAGCACACTCAAGCTGAGAGCAGAGGAGAGGAACCTGCCTCCTCACCAGCAGAGGCAGTTTATTGGCCCACCTTACAGTCCTAAAACCAGTGTTTGCAAAAGGCCAAAGGAAGCAGCTCAAGAACAGTCAGCAGCTATGCTTCAGATTTCATAAAAGACCTGGACAAGCTCTGAAAACTGAGAAGAGGACAGAAAAACCACCTGGTGACAACTTTTAAACAGGGGAAAAGAAAGGGTAGAACTTAGGACTCTGAGCCCTATGAGCTTACTTCTGATATATAGAAAAAAAAGAACAAGAAAGCTCAAGCACCACAGAGGTACAAACAGCACCAAGTTATTCGCACTTCTCTTCCTTTCAGGGAATAGATTCTCCTGAATGGGGAGTAAAGTGTTAATACCTCGACTTTAGGCTTTGAGAATGGAACCATTTCAGATTATTTTCTTGTAAGAATTAAGAAAGCAAGTTAAGAGAAAGCAACAAGTAGGACAAGCTAAATAGCAGAAGTATTATCAGCAGGTTAATGACGAGCTGGATCAGGGTATGGAGTGAGGTTTTACAAGAGTCTATCTAAGTCCAAAACTATTCAGTATTTCTTTACCAACCTGGATGAAAGAAACTACAGGTATGGTTACCAAATTTATTACAGGTAATATCAATTAGGACCAGAGTTAGAATTCCAAATCATAGTTAACTGAATTCTTACTGACTGCAACAGAGGTTAGGCTCTGCTCAATAACAGCAAATGCAAAGCTCTACACTTAGAGGTAATCCATTCACAGACACAGGAAAATGCATTACTCCATGCATAGCTGCACTGCAGAAAGAGATCTAGGTGTTAACTAGTGTATCTTGTGATCCAAGAGGAAATGCATAATTGTAATAGGTTTTATCAACCACGTGAACTTCTTCACTCATTAAGTGACTGAGTTGCCCTCAGCAAGAGAGTCATGACCACTTCTGGGCACTCATTCAAGAAAGATGTGAACCAGCTGGAAAAGGCGTTGAGAATAGTCAAAGGCTTGGCATTCAAGTTACTCAGTCTAGAAGGCTGAAGAAGAAAGTGGCCAAAAAGACCCCAATGTACATTAGAATAAACTGATGCCATTGTCAACAGAAAATAATGAACCTAAAGGTTTAAAGCTCTACTTTACATAAATGCCAACAAAATGTCTGAACATCCAAGACTTTCAGAGTCGGAAGACCGTGCCTAGAACCATTTTTTTGACAGCAGACTGGGCATTTCTCTGTGGCAGACAGGTAGAAGCAGTATCACATTGATCCTCTAATTAAATCCAAAACAAAATAATCAAGTAAAAAGACTTGGAGTTGGGGCTAGAGGTGAGTAGCTGTCCTATAGAAAGTGTTATGTGACTTATTTTAATTACCTTTGTGTTTGGTTGGCATGGCAAGGTTTTGCTAGCAGGATTCTTCAAGGGTGGTTTCTGTAAGAAGCTGCTAGGAGCTCCACACATGTTCAAGAGAAGCAGTGCCAGCTTGCTATAAGACAAACGACCACTGGCCAAGGCCAAGTCCAACAGCTGCAATGGTAGCACCCCTGCAATAATGTAGTGAAAAAGAGGTAAAAACTGCTCCTCAATAGCAGCTGGGAAAGATGATTGCGAACATGTGAGAGAAACAACCTTGCAGCCACTGAGGTCAGTGCAGGAGTGGCAGGAAGTGCTCCAGGTGCCAGAGCAGATTCCCCTGCAGCCCATGGTGCAGACTGTGGTGAGTCACACTGTGCCTCTGCAGCCCATGGATGTTCATGGTGGATCCATGAGAGATCAACCCTGCAGCCTCCGGAGGAGTCCAAGTCAGAGCAGTTAGATGGCTAAGGCTGTGACCACATGGGAAACCTGCACCAGAGCAGCGTCCTGGCAGGACCTGTGGTCCCATGGAGAGAGGAGCCTATGCTGGAGCAGGTTTGCTGGCAGGACTTCTGACCCGATGGAGCAGTCTGTTCCTGAAGGACTATACCATGTGGAAAGGGATCCAGACTGGAGCAGTTCATGAAGTTCACACTGCAGCCTGTGGGAAGGACTCACAAAGGAAAAGTTCATGGAGGTTTACAGGTTCTCCTGTGGGCAGGACCGCACACCAGAGAAAGGGAAAAGTGTGAAGAGTCCTCCCCCTGCAGAGGAAGGAGCAGCAGAGACAGCTGTGATGAGCTGCAGTCTCCATTTCCTGTCCCTCTGCACCACTGGAGGGGAAGAGGTAGAGAGAACTGAGATTAAAATTAAGCCCAGGAGGAAGTGGTGATTGTGGGGGAGGTGTTTTACAATTTAGTTTTTATTTCTCATTACTCTACTGATTTGCTTGGCAAGAATTTATATTAATTTCCTCAAGTCAAGTCACTTTTGCCTGGGACTGTAATTGCTGAGTGATATCTCCCTGTTATTACCTTGACCCATGAGCCTTTTATTACTTTTTCTCTGCCTTTTTCGACTGAGGAGGGGAGTGATAGAGCTGCTTGGTGGGAATCTGGTACCCAGCCAGGGTCAAAAGCACCACAACAGTAAAGATGTCTCGTAGTGCAGGCAGCCCCCTTTCCCTTTCTGATTCACAGCGCCTTCTACACCCAAATTTTGTTTTCCTAACCTTTAATCTCAGAAGATTGCCAATTTATGGTACGTATCCTTTGCAAATCAGACATTACCCCTGCTTTCTGGAACTGAATCATGAAAAGGAAGAAACTAGTTCCATGTTAGTGTTTGTGAGCTTTGCCACTGGAAGATGGGATTAAAGGAACAGAAGACACCTGATCAGTGTTCAGTCTCTCACTTAAAGTTACACATCATTTCAAGTAACAATGGTTTCTCATGCCAAGCCATTATCTCTGCTAAAATTATCTCTATGTACTGCCCATGGTGGTATTTCTCACTTAAGCAGACTATTCAAATGTGATTTGAATAGTGATTCAGAAATGCAGCAGTAGATGGCATAATTACACTGTGATCTGGGGGAAATTCCAGCTTCACTCTTCTCTTTGTCTAAGTCAAGCAGACCAAGTATTTTTTAAAAAATGCTCTATACCCAAAACATTTTGTTCTCCAACTGAGAAAATATGAAGCTGATTGAACTACTATAAGAGCAGAAACAACACACAGGAAACTGTAACTGTTTTCTTGTAAGAAAGCTGAGCTGTAGGCCCAAATTCGTGTAATATGGGTCAGAATCAAGTGTGTATATTCCTTTCTTTTAACTGAAAGCAATAAAATTTTCAGAAAAGAAGTCCATTGAGTTCTCATGTATTTATGTGGATAATGTGGTTAAAATTACTCACTCTTGCTTTAAGGCTATTTTCTTCTATATGGATTTTAAGGGAAGGTTGGTTGGACATTACAGCTTTGGTGTTTTTTATGGAATCATAACTCCATTTTGAATTAACTATATATCAGAATTTTTTCCTTGGACTTCTCAGCTATCATAGGTTTTCAAAAACTTCAGGTGAAGTTATTTTAAGTTATAGTAAAATCCCTCACTGCATTTTAGGCTATGATTTCAAAATGATTAAGTAGATATTAAAGCATGTGAAAAATGACACCATAAACAACCTAATATAACAGCTTCTGAGCCACAGGCAACAGTAAAACTAAATTTTTGCTACCAGTAGGGGTTAGCAGTACGTTAAAGAAAACTGAATTGCATGGTGCCTGTTTCCTTCATCCTTAAGACTGTTTCAAGATACTTGCCATATTGCAAAATACTTTTATTTTTCTAGAGTGCAGAATAAACTGTTGAGTAGATATCAGTATTATCCTGCTCAGATATGGTTCTCATCCACTGAGTTGTAGTCTCGGAAGGAATGAAAACATGTAAAGAAAATAAAGCTCAAAAAACTGTAGCATGAGTGTAGCTAGCAGTCCTAATATGTGACATAGCACCTGGAGTGCTCCAGAGGCAACACCAATCCGTGTTAGAAACCCAGATTTCCTCCACGTCCCCTTTCTTCAGCTACCTTTACTGCTGCCTTTCCTCATTTAGAGAAATAACACAGCAAGACATATTGTTTAGCAACTTTCCTATAACTTATGCATAAGTTTTGAAGACTATGGGCTAACATGACATTCTTACAGGCAGGTTGGGCAGAGAGAAATAGCACCACCTCCTCCCTATTTCATGATCTCTGCTATCTCTTGCAAGCAAGAGTAATTGGTTTCTTGTTTGCACTCAGAATTTGGGTTATCTTCCTTGTGGCACATTGGGTACACACACTTTACCTATCCCAGAGGACACTGTTGCAGTCTTCAAGGGGTTCCTCTGTCTTCTAGAAGAGCGTTTTATAGCACCTTTAGGCAAAAATACCCACAACAAAAGAAAGAGCTGGATCCCCTTACATAAGACTTCCCCAGGGAGGATTTGAGACTTGGAAAAAGAAAATATTCTTCCAGTCCCACATACCTGTTCAGGTTTTTGTTTATATCAGTTGTGATAGAAGCAAAGAGGCTCAGGTGAACAAGTTTTTTCCACCTTGTGCACTGCAGTAGCCTTAATTACACAATCAAATTTCTTTCTACAAGACAATCATCTGAGTGGCTCAGGATGCTGAGCCTTATTGAATAGAAGGTACTCCGCGCTACATGTTGCTCTTACTACTCAGTGCACACTCACATTTTAGTATATTCCTCACACTTTATTTTGAATATTGATCCTGAGGTCAGCTCAGCTAGTTAGACCCTGGTGCTAAAAACACAAAGGTTGTGGGTTCAGTTCCCATATGGGCCAAGAGTGGGACTTGATGATCCTCATACGTCCCTTCCACCAGAACATTCTGTGATGCTGTGACCTACTAATTTGTGTGTGAAAGTCAAGTGTTCATCACCCATCACACTTAGTGTGCTCCTCCAAATACTGCAGAAGCTAAAGGACCATTGTGATTCCTTCGCTTTTACTGATGACAAATGAAAGCATGAAAGTCAAAGTTAACATTATGATGACAAACTTTTTCAAGCCAGTAAAATGTGACTTTTCAAGTTTTCAGGACAGAATTTCCATTTACTAGAGTTTAGTTGTAAAATCTCAACATGTATGTGAACTGGGATGCTCAGGGTTAGATGTAACATGCAAATAATTAGCGAGGGGTTTGGCTTGGAGCTCTGCTTTTTGGGTTGTTCTGTTTGGTTTGTTTGCAGGAGTTTGGCTTCAGTGACATATAAAAATTTCAGTAAGACTTTGAACAATGGAAATTAAATTCTCAAGGACACACTTCATCTGTCTTAGTTTTAAGACCTCTCTTCTCTACATCATTCAATCTCCACAAACCTTTGAAAGGTTGATCTCATACTCCAATTGTTTATTATTATTTTCTTGTTAATATCAGTATAATGTTAAGAATACTGTGCAAGCATATTGGCTGTTCAAAATACAGCAGGAAGAGCACCCTCTGAGAGACTGTCCATTTACTTACACATGAAGATGTGCTATGTCTTGCTGGAAATTGTAGTATTTCCAAATCATCTTTTAAGAGTGCTTGAGAATAATCCACCTACCCCCTTATGCTACTTTATAGCATAAGCCTCTATGTTGCATGTCAGAAACTATGAAATGAACAGTTCCCCTGCATTTGTCTCCAAGGCCCAAACTGTGTAATTCAAGTGTATATATCAAACTGACTAAATTCATCAACAATACTTGAACAATTGAAGGCATTATCACAGTGAACAGTATTACTGCTGCTGGAGGGAAATATTTCAGTGTGGCATGATTGCAAGGGACTCCAGGCCTTATAGATTCTATTCTTATGCTCAAGTCAAATCCAGTCACACCTTGCAAGGATTCAACTGTTTTTCAAACAAAACAACCTGTTTTGGAAAAAATGTTTCACAACAGGAATGCATTGTGTGAACATTTCTGTCCTTTCTCCTCTACCCTTACAATCTATCCTGAAAGTTCAAAGACTTTTTCTAAATTAAACAAATATTCATAATTAACCTCTCTTCTCACAATTATTTCTTCTTTATAGGAAATGGAAATTGGACAAGTTTTGTTTCCACACATAATGAGGAGACTAAGGCCTTTTCCCACACTCTTGCAATATTCTCTCATGGAAAATCCATTCCACTTACTGGGATTTTTTGGGGGCTTTGGTTTGGTTACTTGTTTGAGTTTTTTTAAGAAGTGAAGCCACCTAGCCTTTAGCTTTTGTACTTATTTCTGTTACTGCCCTGGCTGAGTTCTTCTTTACCACAGGCAGATGTTCTCAAGCTCTGTCTTACAAGTGTTCTCGGAAAGTTGTCAGGCACTTTTACATATTTATCTAGTAACAGGTGTTGTCTTGCCCGGGGTTTTTTCATGTAACATCTGTTCCAATTCCCTATTTGTCCATAAGAGTTAAGTCCTGTGTGCCTCACAGGATATCAAATTGTTCTCTAGAAACAAATAAGCTTTTCTTCTGTGTCAGTGGATTCCCACAGTGTTACTAAAACTACTGTTCTGTCAGGACACTAGACAACGCACAGCTGATATTAAAACAAAAACAAAAGCCAACCAACTAAAACCCCAAACAAACAAACAAACAAACAAACAAAAATGTTAACAACTCAGTACATTACACACAACATTAAGCCTGAGGAATTCCTGTTACACTTAAAGAGTAACCTTATGACAGTTGTATTGTAGTTCCTCATCTTTGTTCATACTAGGCAAACTTTGCTAAGGTTTGCAAACGTAAGTACTGATATAAACTTCTTCCATCCTATAAGTAAAGGTGTGTCTCTCCTTCTACTAATTGTAAGGGCCAATACAATTTTTTCTGAACAACAGCTTGGATCTCCACATGTTCATACACCACAGTTTCTTTCACTGTAGTATTCCAAATTCTCAAGTCATCTCTACTGCTTCAGGCACTATCTACCTTCAGAAATGGACCAAACCCACTATCTGCCAAGTTTTGTGTTTAGCTGTTTTGTGAAGCATACATGGCTTTTCAGAATTTTCATTCAGTATATTTTATTTTATTGACTACATCTTGCAAATGAAATCAGCTCCTTAAGTCTTGCTGCAGCTCCCTCTGACCAGTAAAATCATATCCTCAAAGTTTAATTGTTGCAAAGAACAGCAAAATTCTTCAAATTCCTATGTTTACATATAGAGTTGACTCTACAGAACAGGTCCTTTCTTGTAACTGAAAGCCAGTACAGGGTAGGAAGCCCCTCAGATATACCATGTCACTACAGCGTGTAGTGCAGCAGTGTAGTTCTTCCTGGAAATCTGCAATATCACTTACCACTTACATTTGCAGGATCAAACATGATTTAATTTTTCTAATCTCTTTTTTTTATTATTATTGAATGTCTTAGCACACTACCATGTGCGGTATGCACTAATTATTCAGAAATAAGATGGTTTATGCAGTTTTGATTTCAGACACTTCTAAGGTACAAAAAGCAAGTTTTCACACCGCCCATTCCTCAGATGTCTGTGATCTGCAGCTCTACTGCAATCTACAGCAGCTGTCAAGGAATTGGCATGCAAACACTCAATAGAGACACAAACCTCTCCTGAGGAGAACACTGCCTCCCCAGAAAGCAAAACAACGGAGCTACTACTGTTAAATATCCTTCATTTTCCAGTACCTGCTAATAGAGTATTGTGCTGCTCAACAAAGAGATACCACACATGCTGTGAACACTGACAGGCCTTTTTCTGTCTCAGGTTTTGTGGCACCTGCAGTTTTAAAAGCACTTGAATATCATGCTCAAGATTAATTTAACTGGTGCTTCCTAAATGCAAGGGAGTGACTCCCTCATATTTTTGCAACAAACTGTAGCTCTACCATTTTGGAACCCAACTTTTCATCTTCAGTTTCTTGTGATATCTTTTAGACTCCATTCCAAAAAACTAGCACAAAAATAAAGTTCTACAGTCACTTTATTCAATCAAGAGTCTGTTGTTACAGTGCTAAATTGGGAAAAGTATTTGAAAATACTATGTAGCAAAACAGACACTGCACAGAAAATAATGAAATAATATAATACACATGCAAGTCATTGGCAGATCAGTTCAGAGCTACTGAGGCTTAATATGGTTATTAAAATTAAATTATAGTTATGAAGTTACAAGTTTCAATACAGCATTAAGTCTTGCTCATGAAGTAACAGCTGTCTGAAAAAACCCATAGATTGTCAGAAAAAACTTCAGGATTGTGGCAAAGTGTATACAGGTGTGTGTATGTTTCTGCATGTGTGAATGGTCCAAAATAAAAACATTCACAAATTGAGTTCTCCTGTAGGGAGTGCTTAATTTGAAATGTTTATAAGACATACCAGATTTTGTCAACTTGCTTCCTGAATTTTAAATATAAAATGAAAGCAGAGGATCCCATGCAAAGAAATTGGAGGCAGACATTGCATACCTCCCATTTTTATTGTTTGCAAAATGCACTTGGTGGTTTCATTCCAGCTGCTCTACAGAGCAGACATGGGGAGCCCACTGAAATCTGGGAGCATCATAGTACAAAAGGAATGCTACTGAAATCACAGAACTCTTGTAAGGCTTGAGTCGAAGGAACTGGAGATGTTGCACATGATAGCTGGGTCTTCCCACCCTTCTATGCCTGCAGCCAGGCACAGCAGCTCTGCAAGCCTCTGGGGCTGTCCTGCCTCCCTTCGGGCACACATTGCTTCCTGTGGTTGTCCATTCTGGCAGCAGCCCCTGCTCTGGCCATGCCAGGGCCACCATATGCCCAGATCTCAGATGCCCCTCCTAGCCTGACTTGCATGTGCAGCATAAATTCCAATGTCGAGGCCAGGAGCCACCCCACCACCCCAGCAGGCTGGGCACTGGCTGAGCCCCAGACCTGTCCATCACCACTCTGGCTCAAGAGGCTCTCAAGCAGAAGCTCCAAAGCCACCACTTCAGCAGAAATGACAAGGACACTTTTGCATGAGGGAAAGGTGCCCAGCTGGCTAACCTTCACAGTGGGCCACTTGAGACCTAATGCTGCAGTCTTCCCTCTTCATCCCTGGCCAACATCTCCTACAGACTCTGCACTGCCCTGCCATTGCCTACAGCATTTCACAACAGTTGGATTTACAGCTCGACTCCCGAGTCCAAACACCTGCAGCTCTGGAAATGAAAAGTGATAACTGCTATTTGTCATCTTCCCCTCTTGCTGCTCCAGCATGCCAGGACACAGGCTCCAGTCTGCAATGGCACCACCATGGAGCATCATGGTGACATTTGAGAACTTCCCCTTGGACCTTGCAGCCAGCCATTGCCAGTTCCTTGGCATCTGCTGTCTGGCAGGACCAAGCCCAGCTGCACAGGGAAATGCCTAGGGCTAGGAATCACTCTGCTCTAACCCTGACAAGACAGTTTGAATGGGAGCCATCTCCAAGAAAAATATAATCTATTTCTGCTCAAGATGAGTACCTTCAGCCCAAAGACTCAGCTTCTCCTGTTCCTCCAGGATGGGACAAGAAAGCACCTTGTAATGCTGGTCCAGAATCCCTCAAGGAAGAAAAGCATTTCCAAACATGCACTGATGACCAAAGTAGCAGCAGAATCCATACCCTTCGTTCAGAGGAGTACTCTAGTGAAGCTGATGACTTTAACTTTCCAAACAGACATACACACATACCCCTTCCTAGATTCATACACACACATATGGATTTCTGGATTCCCCAGGAACTAGCATGGAGCCTCCTGTCTCACATACAGATCCACAAACTATTCTAAGTTAAAAGGGACCCCACAAGGATCTTCAAGTCCAGCTCGTAAGTGAATGGCCCACAGAGGGATTGAACCCACGAACGTTGGTGTTATTAGCAGCATGTTCTGACCAAATGAGCCAATCTCCTCTCAGTATCCCTTCACGGATGTCAGCCTTCTTTTAATCCCGCACCACCTGAGGTACAAGGTGGAGCGTCTGGAAGTTGCAGTTCTGATATAGGGCACAAGTATAGGCCTGTAACTGGTGCACAAAGTGGCCCAACCTCTTGCACCCATATTTTCCCATCAGCACACCAAGACATGGGGCCTAACAGACTTTCAGTATCTCAGCATCTTTTTGCAGCAGTTGTTTCCACTGCATGTTTACAAGCACAGACCTCCACCCTGTGAACTTACCTAAAATGACATACTTAAAGTCATAGCATTAAGCATCTGATTAGGTCAGCCTGAAAACTTACCGATTGTTCCTGTGGTTTAGAGTGTGCACCTATAATGTGTTCTCCTTCCGTCTTCTTTTATTTTGTTGAAATCATATCCTAGAAATACGAAGATTCAAGAATGAGAACAGTACTTTGCTAGCAGGCCTCAGCTGTTTGCACTCCAATTTCAAACAAAAATGAAAGCCCATTCGTGATCATCCAAGGTAGAAAACTATTTGATTGGAAAAAAATAATCATTTCAATTACAGAAACCATACATTTGTACAGACTATTAAAAAACCTTCTTTCAAATTCTTTACCTTTTCTTTGACAGTATTAGCTGTATTTTCAGATACAGAAACACTTTACAGGTGTAGCCAGCTCAGTTTAGAATGGCATTTCTAACTCCATATGTGAAATTGAAGAGACTATTGCTCTGTTAAGTACAGCAAGAGCCCATTTTTTATCCAAAGAACCAAAACAACTATACAGAGACTAAATGAGATATCAAGAATAAAAGCCGAAGCCTCACAGGGCAGGCATGCATTTTTGATACTGCATAGCTCAAAATCAAAAAGCAACACAGGACTCAGTGCAGCCTTTTCTGTGTACCCTCAAGATAAGCAACACAGGCCACGACAGCTTTGCTTTCTTCACTGCACTCCTTGAACATTTCACCAACATACTCTTTTAACCTTTTAAAGACTAGGTATTCTGAACCCTGGAATAAAAGCGAGGCATCATGAATTTCGTATACCAGCTGAAGCTCCTCTGAGGATAAGTAAACACAGGCATGTTCAGCTAGCAGTTTTATCTAGCTTCATAACAGGCCTTGGAGATTACATATCACCATCTGCACATTTTGGATTTAATTTCCATGGTTTGGGATGAGCTGAAAGGCCAATTTGCCAACAGCACACAATTGCCTGCATTTTGATTGACTGGCAGATGAGGGAAGAGTTTTGTATTTATTACAATAAAGTCCATTCAATAAGTAACATTGGTAGCACTACCAAAATTAAGAGTTCCTTCTTGCCAATGATGTTCTTGCTGAAAGAAGTGTGCTGACACCCTTCTGCCTTCCTGCACACAAAGGCTTCATACAATAAAATCAAACATAATAGGAAATCAAAACACCTCCAAGTCTTTCCTAGTGCGCATTAGCACATCGAGTTGTTACCATAACAACAACGAAAGATACAGTGGATGAGACTTTACTTTTAACACTGAAACACCTCTTCCCTGAAGAACTACTTTCCTCAGGAAAAATCAAGAGGATACTAGATATTCTCTTCTTCAGTTGCAAAAGGACTGCAACCTCTTATAAGCTGAAAAGCTGCTTGAAGAAGGAAACCTGTAAGAATAAGGATGCAATTTATATTTATATACATAAATAAGGAAAAGAATATACTAATAGTCAGATAAGGAAAACTTGAAGCAAAGTTTCTTCCAGCCTCAACACTCTAGCTGTGCCGAGGTCAAAGGAACCATGCCAAGACACAATGTCCACTAAAAAGATACTTGATCCTGTATTTAAGCAACTAAATCACAAAATTTATCACTTATGATGAAACACAGCTGAAGCACATTCAATCTTTGTTTTAATTTCTGCTGTACTGTTTCTCAAGACCACAAAGCTTGTTCTTATAAGAAAAGAGCACAAAATGTTAAATAGGATGCAAATACAGGCAATCAGCAATTCTAGCTATGCAGAACCCTGACTATGGACTTTGTGACTATCTGTATGCAAGAGGCAGAACTACTCACTGCTTAGAGAAATTGGGCAGAAAAATTCAGTCTCCAGATTAGCAAATAAAGTCAAACACTGCAGAAGCCTTCAAAAGTCATGAGTTCAGAAACAGGTAGATGTGGGTGAGAAGAAGGTAAAGTAGAACACTTCAGCACATTTTATGGTGAAGTTGATATTTCTGACCCCTCTTCATCTCTGAGAAAGTAAAAATCATAAAATGTTTTTCAAAAGATACTTTTGGTCCTAAAGAATCTAAAAGTAAGTTTGTGGTCCTGTATAGCCAAGGGGTGAGGAGTTCTTTTGAACATGCAAAAGCCAAACAAGAAAATCACACACTTTTCCCCTATAAATAAATCTAAGAGTTTGCACTGAATTTTGAGAATTTAAGAAGTACTTACTTCCACATATAATTCATGTACTCAGTGAGTAGCATTTCTTGCTAATACCAACCAGCACTGGATGTACTTCCATAACAGCTTTCTGCATATGCTGCTTTCAGCTAGAAATTCTAGGGGTAGAGTTAATTTCCTTTCCTTCTCAGTGGCTGGTATGGGGCTGTGTTTTGGATTTGTGCTGAACGCAGGGTTGATAACACAGAGATGTTTTTGTTATGGCTGAGCAGGGCTTACACAGAGCCAAGGCCTTTTCTGCTGTTTGTGCTGCCACGCTGGTGAGGAAGTTGGGGGTTCATGGGAG
>VZRQ01007141.1:143470-166998 GCA_013397975.1 Machaerirhynchus nigripectus
GCCATGGGAAGCAGTGAAGTAATTCCTTGTTTTGCTTTGCTTGCGTATATGGATTTTGTTTTCCCTATTAAACCGCCTTTATCTCAATCCACAATTTTTCTCACTTTTACCTTCCTGATTCTCTCTCCTCTGACGGGGCACGAGCAAGTGGCTGCCCGGGGCCGGTGGCTGGCTGAGGTGAAACCACAACATTGTGTCCCTTCTACTTCTCCAGCTTCAAGTGAGGTTTCACTTAGCTATGCAGGCTCTGTGTTCCCAGCTGAATATTGCTGAACGATTGTCATGCAGGTTTACATCCAGAGGTTCAGTCTGTCAACATGTTCTATCATTATTATACTCTTTTGTCTTTTAGTACTAAGGGGAACTGGAAAGCAAGGAAGCAATACCCAGACTAAGTGCATCTGTGCATATGAAGAAATCTGAGACAGACATTTAATGGGAAACAGGTTAAGAGATTCAGACTATCAGGTATAGCACTACAAGGGGAAAAAGCAAAAGTCAGATCCCTGAATTACTCCCAGAGATCTCTCAATTACATAAAGAAGCTTCTGTGTCCTGATCACATTTCTGTTTACCATCCTGGCAAATGAAGGACTGTTATCAACAAGCAATCAGAGCACAATCTTGGCAACAGACTTAAAACCAAGTTTGATGCACTGACAGACTACTGCACCATCTGCATCTGCAAGCTTGTATCATACATTAGGCAGTCTGGATTAGCTTTCATCATGTTAACCAGTGTATTGCAGAAAGCAGGCAAGCTATGTATTATACAGTTATCATGAAGGGTTTGTGACTAAGCATAAATTCCCTAGCATACGCAAAAACAGTGCTTCTTTCAAAATCAAAATTCTAGAGTCAAACCTCCTTTGATTACTCCTTTTTCCCAACCATATTCAGAACATAATCAATTCTTGCGTTTCAAAAGCAGATCAGATTAGGACCTATGATGCGTTACTTTCTGTAATTAATTTCAGATATATGATTTAATACACCAAACGTGTAGCATTTTAAAGCTCTTCCATATGATTTGGATTATGAGAAATACCCTAAGACCTGGAGGATGTGCTGGGAATGAACAGATCAAGAGCAGCCCTGTGAGAAGGCCTGGGGGGTGCTGGTGGATGAGAGGCTGGACATGAGCCAGCCATGAGCACTCCCAGCCCAGAAAGCCAAACATGCCCCGGGCTGCATCCAAAGCAGTGTGGGCAGCAGGGGAGGGAGGGGATTCTGCCCCTCTGCTCTGCTCTGGTGAGACCCCACCTGGAACACAGCATCCAGCTCTGGGGTCCTCAGTACAAGAAGAATGTGGACCTGTTGGAGCAAGTCCAGAGGAAGGCCAGGAAAATGATTAGAGGGTTGGAGCAGCTCTCAAATGAGGAAAGGCTGAGAGAGTTGAGGCTGTTCTCTCTGGTGAAGACAAGGCTCTAGGGAGATCTTACTGCAGCCTTCCAACACCTGAAGGGAGCCTATGACAAAGTTGCAGAGAGAGACATTTTACAAGGGCATCGGTGACATGACAAGGGAGTATAGCTTTAAGGTGAAATTAAGTAGGTTTAGGTTAGGTATCAGTAAGAAATTCTTCACTGTGAGGGTGGTGAGGCACTGGAAAGGTTGCCTAGAGAAGATGTGAATGCCGCATCCCTGGAAGTGTTCAAGACCAGGTTGGAATAGGGCCAAATCTGATCTAGTGCAATTCTGCCTGTGACATGAGGGTTGGAAATAGATGGTCTTTAAGGCCCCTTTCAACTTTTCTATGATTCTGATTCTATGAATTATTCACCTTAACTTTTACAGTCTCCTTTATAAATAACAAACCACAAACATCCCCATCACAAAACAAGATACAGGTTATGTATCAGGGTCTCATAAATACTCATACCTGGTGGACACACGCTATCTGTTATCCAGTAATCCCAAATGTAGAAAATACAATATTGACACGTACCACAGACAACTTCGAGTAAAAAAGCCACATAATAAACATACCTTTTCTAGAAAGCAAAATTTATGAAACTTCCTTCTGTTTATAAATTTTTTGATTTTTCATGAAAACTAAGAACTCACAAAAAGTAAATTATTAAACACCCGTTTTAACATCTGTCTGTCTTCAGATACAAACTTTGTTCCATCATTCTTGGCTCAACCACTTAAAGTAGCTCTGACTTAAATTCTTGCAAAAATAATCTACATTTAAGACACTTTACAAGAGTCAGAAGGGTGAATGACTCACAGTGGAAAAAGGTTTCTTGGAAGGAAAGACCATTGTTGAAGAGCTCTAACTAATCATAAATGCACTGCAGATATAATCAGGAGTGTTCTCAAGTGGGGAATATTTGTAAAGGATTCTTTTAACTGAAATGTTATCAGCATTGTTTTCAGAACAATTAAATCAGTCAATGAATTCCTAAAGATCCTGGACTTACCCCAAGCTGTAAAAAAGTCATGCACTAAATTTCTGCCTAATGCTTTCAAAATTGACTGCAGGATCTGCAGCCTGTCATTTGCAGTAGGCCCCACCCCAAGCACATGGGACCTGGTAGCTGCAGCACCAGCAGGAGAAGTGCGGGTGCGGGGTCCCTGACTGCGGCTCCGCGGGAAGAGAAAGGCGAATGCCCCCCAGCACGGGACACCACGGTGGCAGGGCCCACTAGATGGTGCTGTTCGCCCACATATTTTGTACTTTTGTCTTCGAAAACTATAAAAATCCAGGACAGGAAAATAACCCACTGAGGGCAGCGATTTTTGTAAAGAAATAAGAAAATAGCATGAAGTTTCAGAAGATATTTTTTTATCATCTTTCTCCTCATCACTCGTGTGAATGGTATTGGTCTCCCTCCCGTCTCTTTCTTGAGGCAACATTAGATCAGAAAACTAAACTTTGGCCTAGTAGGGTTAGAGATATGTTCTCTCTTTTTTAACTGTTGTTCTCTAAAATAATCCAATTCTTAGGCTGGTCTAGTGATAATGTGTATTATTCAACCATCTATTAAATTATAGCCTGGAAAAGACCTCTCATTTTATTAATTCAACTAAATAGTCACATTTGAAAATAATTTATGTTGCAGATTAAATAAAAAACAAAACCTAGATTGTAGGAAACAGGATGTGACCTTTTGTTTTCTGAACCTTTTCCAGTTTACTCACTGATAAATATCATAAGTTCACTGCACACAAAGGTAAAGTTTAGTTTTTCCAAATGGCTTATTCCATTTTGTCTTCATTTCAAAGTAACAGTCTACGCACTTCTACAAAATTTGAGGGCATGCCAGGGAGGGGCAGGGGGGAAATATATAGCATTTTCAGGAAATTTTGGTGCAAAAATGGCAGCTAACCCACAAAAGACGGTAATTTTCTCCTAGAAAAAGAAAGTTACACACACACACACACACACACAAAAAGTTATACACATAGGATTAGGAGGTGAGGAATAAAGGGTTGAATCACATGGAAATTTTACTGGAGGGGCAGGGACAAAATGTGTAAAGCACTAAGCCATTAACCTACAGCAGACTGCATCAGAAGAATAAGAGTGACAATGGAAGATGGTGGAGGTATCTATATTAGCAGATTCAATAGAATTTAGAAAATAGGTTTCTTGTTGCTGGAGACCTAAATAATGTTCGCAGAGAAGAATTCAAGATCACAATTGCAGATGGTCATGGAAGAATCACATTACAACCTACTTTTCCTAGCTTCTCATGGAAAGATCAGAAACAAGGCTGAAACCAAGTCAGCTTCAACATGTTAGGTAAGTAACAAATTTGCCTGAGTAACAATACACAAGAAGCAAATCTGCTGATGAAAACTGCTGTTATACACGCAAAGTTACCACCATCACACTTCTAGAACCTAGTACAAAATGGTGACTTTCAACAGTGTTTTTAAGGACACGGTTTTAAAGACAAGACAAGAGGATGTAGCCTCAAAGCTGTCCCAGGGGAGGTTCAGAATGGACATCAGGATGAAGTTTTTCACTGAAAGGGTTGTTAAGCATTGGAATGGACTGACCAGGGAGGCAGTGGTGTCACCGTCCCTGGAGGTGTTCAGGAAGAGACTGGATGTGGCACTCAGTGCCACGGTTTACTTGTCATGGTGGTGTTCAGCCACAGGTTGGACCTGATGATCTTGGAGGTCTTTTCCAACTGTTGTGATTCTACAATTCTGTCACATAGGATTAACATAGCCTTAGCACGGTGGGCATAAAATACACACTTCTTAAACAATGCAACAATTCTGATTATAAACCAAAATTTAAAGTATGACTGCAGCGGTTTAATTTAATCTTTCGGATATAAAACTGACAAAAATGTTAAAGGTCACCAGGAAAACTAGGAAGTGAGAAAATAAAATATTTCTGATCTTTTCTGTCTTCCATTAACATGAATAACTTACTACCAGATTAGATTATTCATCAAATTAATAGGCAATATTTATTACAATTTTTAATTGCTAGCAATTAAAAACAACATTAGTAATGTTAAAGATGTTAAAAGCCTTGAAGCATCATTTCCAGTTTTACTGGAACACTGGGCTATGTCTTCTGTTTAAGCATAAACAGCTTTTGTTCACTTAGGATACTACTATACTACCAATAACAAATTGACAGCTTGGCATAGCAAACTGACCTACAAAACATAGGTTTCAGCATAAAAGACTGTTCTGCACACATCAAGAAGTTACTATCAACAACAACCAGGTAGCTTACAACATATTTTATTGTTCACTATAGAATACAGCATACTAGAAAGTAATGATCTGATGAAAATTTCCTCTAATTTTTAATAATAAACTATGTTAGCACTGAAAAGTAAAAAAGAGTTGCTGTATAATGCCAGATCTAGGAAACGTTTTAAAAGTGCTTCCTTATATTTTCAAACATGTTTCTAGATATACTAATACTGATACAAAGTTGTCAACTTTGCTGCACTAATCTGTTTTAAATTTGTTCACCCTCATTCAAGGGATAGGAAAATTTGTCGTAAGAATATTAAAACAAATTTGTAAAAAAGGTTGCTAAGAACCTAAATCCATTTACTATCATCTGAGGAACGCATGCAGATATGGACAGACTAAAATTACTATGGTTCAGCTCCTTTAAGCGATACTATCTACTGCAAACTGATCCAAACCCTAGCTTTATGTAATTCATGTGAAATAGAAGGGTTTTCAATGACACAGTCCTGTATTGCTGGTCAAACTGAAGAGCTAAAGGCTCTCCCTACCTCACTTATTTGACTGACATGGGCTGCTTGAATAGGCTTTTTAAACATTCAGCATTAATTGGTAACAGAGACTAGATTGAAATCAGTCGAGTTCTTTTAACCTTCCCCAAATACCCTCACATCTTCAAGTTTCACTAAATGTAATTGTAAAAACAGGTCTACAGTTACTCAGCTCTCAAGGGTGGCATTAACTTCATTAGGTGCTGTTTGTACAATGTGTTAAGCTCCTCATTAGAACATGCACAGAGGTATTTTAGACTAATGAGGCTCTATTGTTATAACCTATTCCTGCTTAATTGCAATTTCTTTATAAGTAGCTGACGTGGTGCAAACTCTCTTCAATGGCAAATACTGGTACAACAATCACAACAACAGTTATAATTGATGTGTACTTTAAAATAAATCTTCCCATTAGGCTGCAGGTTGTATGCCTATTAGCCTTAGAGAATAAAAAATATTTTTAAAAGAAAGAAGAAAAATACATGTGTCCGCCCATGGAACTCACCCATTTGCCAAAGAGTGCTGCAGACTCCTTCCTCTTCTGGAGCCCTACCACAGCCGGACACACAGCACCAGCAGATGGGCTCTACAGCTACCCATGAGATAGAAGCATTTAGGCTGGAAAAGACCTCTAAGACCACTGAGTCCAGCACTGCCAAGTCCACCACTAAACAATGTCCTCAAATGCCACATCTATGGGTCTTTTAAATACCTCCAGAGATCATAGATTTCAGCTCACCACGAATTTTTCAGCAGCAGCCTTCATCATCACCCTCAGTTCAGGTAATTCACTGCCTTCTCTCATGCTGGAGGAGAAGCAGACCCAGAGGTCAGTATAGACAGTCTTCTCCCACAAGTGCACAGTCACAAGAGCTAAACTGTGGTATTGCAACTGTGCTTGTGGTAATAAAAGGGACAGATAAAATCACTCAACTTGGAAATGCCTCAAACAATGCTCTACACAGGACAAGTACATACAACGAATCACTTGGAAGGAAAGAAATTAAGCAAATCAAGGGATAAACAAAAGAAAAACCAAATAAAGCAATATCCAGGTTGCAAACAGGAATTTTGTTTCTGAGCAATGTCAGTTCCGTGCTCTTCTGTGCCCTTCATGCAGGAAGGATGCAAGGCCTATGTAAATTTAAATCATGCTAAATATAATAGCTCCAAAGGAAAAGAAATGCCTCTAAGCTTTAGTTCTTCTTTTGCACTGGCAAGACTTCTTCTAACTGTCATGCCTGGGCAAAAAGTCTTTTGCTTTTAACACAGTTGCATAGAGAAAGACAGCAGATAGAACCATGTCTGTATATACAGGGATAGAAATTTACCTCTGAAAAGGCATTCAAAAGGAAAGTTTCTTTTAAACAAAGCATGTCTTTTTATTTTACTTTCAGGAAGCACTCTACTGCACAATGACATAAGATTAATCTTGTATCTCTAACCCTTGCTCCTATTGTTTGTGTTAAATAAAAACCCATGGTAAAAGGTAGGAAGGGACCATATAAACAAGTGGGGGCAAATTCTGCTTGGGACTACATGCAAGCAGTAAACCACCACTTCTCTTATAAAGAACAGAAAAACAGGTTTGAAGTGCTTAAATGTAATGGATTTGTTTACTTTCCTCGTGGACCAGTCTAATCAATGCCTAAGAAAATCAAAGCAATCAAATCCATGAGTTGTTCAAATCATCTTTATTGATTACAGTAGGTAAGTGTCTATCCAATGAGGGTTTTCCATGCTTCCTACCTGCTAATTAAGTTCCGTGTTGTAGCACAGGGTTGTCTGACAGTGACTGGACCAGAATTCCAATGAAGTTTCTGTTCACCTAGGTGGAGTTTTGTATAATACCTCAAATGCCATTCCTGTTTTAATTATTTGCTACACTGACATATTAAAGCTGCCTTGTTGGCTTCCTATTACCACATTGTTGTTGCTTTGCTGACAGCTGTATTACCAGATGCTATCTCATTGATGTTATTATGGTCTCATGCATCTTCTTGCTAGTCCAGCTCTACATTGCTGGAGTTTCCTATTTTATTCACTAATGCCTTTGCCCCTGCACCTCTTGAGAGGGAGTGTCACTATACAGTCAGCAATGGTATTTTACACAGTACACAACAATACCTCATTTACCAAATGAAGTGTTTTATAAAGCAGAGGTCTAGCCAGGAGGCAGCTAGCTCACCACCAAGATGACAGTAGTAGGACAAGGAGAAATTTCCAACATTTCACAATGCTGTTCATAGAATTTATTTCTTCTCATGTCAGTTGCCACCAGCTTGGTAAAATATTGTTACTTCTCATTCCTAGCAACATTTCACTCTAGGAGGCCTGTCTGTAATCTTCATCATTAATACAGAAAGTTTGAAAACATGACCTTGAAAAACTCATCAGATTCAGCTGTGTAAATAAAGATATTATTATTAGAATTATAGTGCTGAAGAGAATAGATTAATTCACATTTTTTAGTGCTGTGACTGATAGTACTGCAAGACTCAAGATATCATTTAGAGAATGGGAAACACAGCCATTTACAAAGCTGGAATTATTTAACTTTTTAAAGCATACCCTACAAAGATCCAGTCTTTATTAATAGCACTGCTCTTTCAGTCAACCAGATGAAGTGCTTTTTTTCTTCTTAATAACAAACCCAAGTCTCTCACTCACACAGGGCAACAAACTCAGGTTTTTTTTCTCAGACACTTTTTGTCTTACATTTCCTTATCAGCCTCAGGTGCCCAAGGATTAAAGCTTGAATTTTTAGACTTCAGTGTATCCTTCTATTTAAAAAAAATTTTGCAAAGTCTCATCTTCTAAGGTAAAGTTGCCTTTCATAACCCCACCACATGAGACTGCCTTCTCCAATGTCTTTCTTCCAAGTTCATTGGGTGAGGGTTTGTTTCTTAAAAAAGCTTTTCCTGCCTGGAAGTAGAGGCTTCCAAACACAAATATGCACCTCCAAAAGCTGAGCATAAGGGAGCTCCAGGATGAGGAAGGGAACTGGAAGTTCATACACTGCAGTAAGTGAAACAGCATCCACTGAGGTACCTCCATGCAAGGGAGCAGAGAAGACAGTTTTAAGAGCATGTTCCCACAGGACTACTGGAAACAGTCACTGGCTTCCACAAACATGGACACCACACCATTAATTTCTTTTCTATGTACCTCTAGGTGTAATTCTTCTATGCTACATATTCATCTACCTCTCTCACTCCACCCGAACAGTTTTCTGTCCCTTGCTCCACAGATTTGTCTGTGATTCTACACACGAGTTCTGGTCCCATGCAGCATTCAGAGTAGCACAGCAGGAGGCACAGCAATCCTACATATCTGCCCATTGCATCCCACATACTCAACACAGCACTTGTGTAAGTTCAAGCAGAAAAAAGCACAACTGAAAACTCACTACATACAAACTGAGTGTATCTCATGATTGCAAATCAAGCATAAAGTAGAACAGATCAAGCCACAGTTCAAGAGGAAAACCAAGAAATCTAAGATCAGAAAAAGGAACAGAATATCAAAAACTGGATATAAAATTTATCTAAAAATGTCCAAACTGATTTTAGAGTAAACAATATGTGACCTATATTTCCTTCTAGAATTATCTGTGGAAATGTGCACTTTTCACATGTTCCAATTCAGAGGAAAAAAATACTAGTTTTTGCATAGACTTGGTCCAAGCAGGAAAAGAAAAAACTGAGACAATCCTAACCATGAAAGACAATGTCAGTTTAGAAGCAGAGCAGCTGCTTCTGTATATACCTCAGAAAACAAAAATTATGCAAGCTAAACCCATAAAGCAAGAACTCACCTCCCCATTATTCTAGGGATCATAACAGACAAATTATGCAGCCCAGTTTACAGGCCAGTAAATTCTGAGACTCAGAACAAACCGATACAACGACCACTCCCTGCTCCTTACTAAGAAATCTCTAAGGTTTTGTGGCCACACTCCAGTCAAGATGTAAACTCTTATAAGATTGTACATAATAACACTCACTACCATCTCAAGTCACTAATATGACCTTCAGCCACAAGTCCAGCAGCTGGTTATTGTTCACTTGGTTCGTTTCTGGACGGTAATAAAATTGAATGTTTTGTTCAAAATATACTTCATGACATCTCTTTACATACTTTGTCTAACAGCGTCTCCCCTGTACCATCACTTCAACTTGCAATATTTAGGCAATTTCTTAGCAGTCACCTATCACAAGGCACAAAGGCCTTCCTAGCATAAATGAAATCTCTTGCTCTGAATATCCAGATTTCATCACTTTTTTGTTCCTATACACTAACATGAGAACATTTTAGTAAAGACATAAGGACTTAAAATGGGTGTAACGCAATTGGCATTGTTAATATATTTCCGAGTAGCTCTATCTTTGGAAGAAATACTCCAGGGATTGAGAAAGCAAGAATGATCTACCATTTCTTTTCCTGAAGTAATTCACTTTATTGTAAATGAAAAAAAAACAAAAAAAAACAAAAACCCAAAAACCAAAAAAAACCCCCAAAAAACAAAAAACAAACAAACAAACAAACAAACAAAACAAAACAAAACAAAAAAACACCCCAGTAGTCATGAGATTAAAACAAAAAAAAGAAAATACATTTTTCCAGACAGGTTCTAACCATTTAGTGGCAACTGCTGCAGACTGAAAATGAAATTGTATGAGGTTCAAGGACACCAGCCACAGTTTTTCCCCCTCTGCCTGCCTATCAGAAACAATTGCAACAGTCCTAGACTCCACAAGATATAGTCTAGCAGATAAGCGATAACAGAGTGTCAGTGACAAAGGTCAGAATTAAAGGGCATAGTTTGATATTTGAGAAAAATAAGTATACACTTGGCCAAATATGCATATGGAGTTCAAGAAAAGTAGATTAAAGGAACTCAAGAAATAAAGGGGAAAAGTTGTTTTCATTGTATGAGACAGCAAGAGACAGAGTAAAAAAAATGTACTCAAGCTTACAAGCCACTGAGCTACCAGTTTCTTCAGAACATGAAGAACAATTCTCTGGGGAGAAGTTCGTGTACAGCAGATAGCCACATCACCAGGAGTATCAACTTCTTCCCACACCTGATCCATCGCATCAGAAAGAGAAAAGATACTGGTGTCTGTTAACTACTGCTAAGAGTGAAGTGAGCAGCTACGAAAAGTAGTTCTGTGTCTGCCCCACATCTCTACTGATGACATTTCTGCCAGCATCTAAACCTTCCCTGGAAATGTTCACGGATACCAGGAAAGAAATCAGAAAGACAGGGAGTGACCAACTGCTTTAAAATTTTGCCTAGTGGTTATAAACTACAAGGTTTTCATATCCTTGCATCAAAATAGGGCAATCCCAAAGATGCTAATACAGCTTAGATCCACTTGGAATAAAAATTGCATGACTTCAAGTCATATCATTTATACAGGCACTATCAGGTCAGCCCTTTTGGCCTCGTAACTGCAACCAACCATCTATTATTTTCCAGCCCTAAAAGGATCTCCAAAACAGCTCAAGATCACAGTTGTGCAGAGGCACTAGAAATCAATAGTAAACTCAGTTTGTATGGGCCTGATAATAAGGAGAGAAAATCATCTCTTGAGCATATGGTAACAGCACTACCACCACTACCTCTCTGTTCCCACTAGAAATGCATCCTGTAGGCCTGCTCCTCTTCTTTTCATCAATCCAGGCAGTTATTGCTGCAACATTCAAGACAGATAAGACCTCTTAATGAGCAGGAGCAAGTGAGAGTCTCAGGGCACTGTCACAAAAACACAAAAACAATGTGTTTTTCTTCACATTACCATACATAACACCAATTGTCACTACAACAAAGCTCCTGAGGTGGAATTGGCTGTGTTAGGTTTACCGACGGACCTGATTTAAATGGTTCTGTGATTCTGTGTAGTCAGGCCTGAGCTGACCTAAACTAGCTCAATAACACTAGCTGTATAGGCACGAGCATTTAACTCCCCAGCCTAGTACTTGACCTGGTAAGCATTGCACTAGCATGGCAAGCCTAGAAGTCCATCAGTACAGGCACATGCAAGTAGTCATATAATTACAGGCTGGAAAGCATAGAATTATCACTTACTATGGTGCTATGGGATGGAAAACAGTAGTTTAGAAGCAGGCACGGTACCCTGTACAAAACTGCAAAACTTGACTGTTTTGTAGAACAACAGCAAAGATGCATAAAATTGAAGGAAGGAATCATGTCTGAGTTGTTTCTTGCTAAGAATGTTCCTGCAATTACCCATTTGGGGAAAAATGCAATTGCCCTCTCACTGTACTTGCTCTTTAACATACAGACAGCTTGCCACTCTGACTTTTAATGAAGGCATTTCATTACATTTTACTGTACAAATAGATTGTATTCAAAGATAAATACAAAGATAAATTCAAAGATAAATACATATTAATGATTTGCAAGCTCAGTATGTCACTTGAGTTTTCTAAACAGTTTTAAGAATGTTTCTTTCTTTGAAAAGAATTAAGACTTCCTATCCTAAGTGAGTAGATATGAACAACACAACAGAGCCAAGGCAAATTCTTCTTGTGACTAGAGAAGGAAAAACGTTTTTGTATTTGTTGAAGCTTATATCACTTGTTTTATGGAAGAGTAATAAAGTCCAGAGGTTTTGCCTAGTTAGGCAGCCCTGGGTTTGTAGCCTATGACCACACAGGATCAAGTGCAGAGTAACAAAAAGGCTTAGATAGCAGGAAACCAAACTTGTACAGCATAGTGACTCAAGGAGGCATTAATTCAGATTCCAAGTAGCTTAAATACAGCTCATTAAGTACAAGTTTCATGGCAAATACTTAAGATGATGAAAAGCATATATTTTATTCCTTTTCTGCCTTTTTTCTTTAAAGTCTTCTCACATTTATTTGGAATTTTTACTTCCAAGGAAGTAGCTGTTTCATCTTTACCTTTCTTAACTATTATGCTAATCCTGTATTTCAATAGTTACAGTTTCACATATTTATAGATTTCATTACAATTTGATTAATACTGATCACAAACAAATTTTATATTAAAAAAAAAGACTAGGTATTTAGTTATGCAATGAAACCAGAAACAGAAGAAATTATAAAAGAGAGAAAGACATCAGTTTGCTTAGATGTCTTTGCATTTATAAATAAAACCTGTGAACAATCCAAATGGATTTGTACTGTTTCACAAGCTGTTTATAGATGCTGAGAACAGAAAGAGTGCATTGCATTAAACATCTTTGGTCAGTCTCACAAATCTTCATTACCAAGCAGGTCTGAGATGAAGTTTAACAGAATTTCTAAATGCCTTGGGTGCTAAATCAGTCTATAAGGGGATTTGCAATATAAAGAAAGATTGCTGATCATTTCACTGACTAACCTAATCATTATAGTAATCTTCAACAAACAGAAAACCATGTAAGTTTGTAGTTAATGTTTGCCAATTCCTATAGAAAAACTGGTTAGAAAAACTGGTTCTGTCCAGTTGGGTTCCTGTGCAATGAGAATTAAACTACTACCTGTATTTAAATTGAACTGCAATGATTTGACTTTATAGCAGCTACGTGCACACATGTGGACCAATTTGTCCCCAGAGAAGTGCAATATAATAATTTTGGCATGTCACAGCAGGTGGATATAGTCACTTCTTAAACATATACAGGTACGTTATTCAAACTTGGATACTCAGGCAGATAATTCACAAAGTAGAATTTACAATGCACCATGTTTCAGTTTTAGTTAGAAACCTGAAAACAAAACATCATTTGAAATAGAGTTCTTGTTTTACACTCCTCAATTAATCAAAAAAAGTTTTTGTTATTTATAATGAAATTTCAAAGACACAGTTCACTTAGATTTGATGATTTTTGTTTTCAAGTAAACTTATGGAGTGCTGCAGATAAAAAAGAAAACTCCCTTATGATGTCACAACCCTATGTTACTCATTAACTGATTTTTAAACTTACCTCGAGCTGGAGTCACACCAAGACAGCACTTCCTACAGCAGTGAAAAGCTGTGTGTTTCAAGGATCGCTCTAGAATTGAACTTACCTAAGTCTGCAGTTAGCTCCATTAAAATGCTGAAAAAAGGAAGCTCCTTGGAGGACTCAGTTTTTCATTCTGAAAGTCGGAACAGCTTCCGAAAGTCAAGTAATGACACGCCAGCCAGTCCTACGGAGAGCGTTGGATCAGTATTTATAAGGTAAATCCCAATATATTTGAGTGTTTCGCACGTGCTCAGTGATGGGGGAACAGGGCAGGAACATGGGAGGGCACTGGGACAAAAGCACTAATGAAAATACCCAGATAAGGAAGGTCAGTGTGAGTATGCAATGCCCTCAGAGAAGGTAATTTCACGTATGTTACTGATTGCATTGGGAAGGGGAGTACTACTGTAAAGAAGAAACTTGTAAGGGAAGACAGAAAGGTATTGTCTTCTCCTTCCTTATCTATTGACACTGAAATTGACTGAAACCAATGATGGTTTTCATTTTCATTTTTGAATGTGTATAATATTATATACTAGTAAAACTCAAGTTTTAAAGTGACCTCTATGGGATCACCCAAATTCCTATAATATTTGATCTCTGTACAAAGCAAATGTAAACTTTGTCAGATCAGAGAGTTTAACAAAATATTTTCATGCGTGTTTTGGCCTAAAGGAACTTCATAATGTTTATTAAACCGATTTTCAAGATAAGTGCCACCTTATTCACAAGATATATACATGGAAGTAGAACACTTGCTAAATGAATACTGGTGAAGGGTTTCCTGATAGAACATTAAAAAAAAAAAAAAATAGGGGAAATCTGTTTTCTTACTTTAGAAGGGTGGACTTGTTGAATTGCAGATTCTCTCTGTGGTGGACTTCGTTGCAATGCAGAGTTCTGGATAAATCATGCGCATTTTAGACAGCACAGACAAATGAGGGAAGGCAATGTCAGAGGGCTACTGGCACTTACCACTTATCCTTCCTCATCTACTGCAGGAGCAAGACAAGTAAACACCCATAGTACTTATGTCAACCCATCATGAATACGCTAGCTTAAAAAGCGATTCAAAATATCTTTAGACATTTATTGGTTCTTAATCCGCTTGAAAATTCTTTGCCAAGGGCTGGTCCTTAATTGTTGCATGGTGCCAAACAACCCTGAAGAGTGATTTGGAACCCTACATAGTCTTTGTGTGGCTAAGTTACATTTCTTTGTGGCTGTGCACAAATTCTTTCTATGGGGTGACAGATCTTACCACTAATTGGGTCACTACTATAAATGAGTCTGTGGCCTAATTTTTTCTCATTTGAAATGTTATTACGGCCTTTTAATATTGTATCTGTATACCGTCCTTTCTTCCAACTCAAATGTCAGAGGGATAATGTCCAACAGTTTGAACAGATAATAAAGAATCGGAAATTTTAAGTTTTAATTAGAGATTTTAAAGATTCTTATCTGGAACTAATCGCTTAGAGATTGTTTTCAAAAAAAAAATACAGATCTTTTCATAGGCTTCTTGATCTCATTTTCCAATTAGGCTTGGAATAGAAGTGCATACTGTGGTATTTGGAGGGTGCAACACAAGTTAGTGATGTTTAACCAGTTCCTAATTTGGACAATATAAATTTTGTCTTCCTTCCTGTGTCTTGTCCAGAACACTGGGCAGACAGATTTACATACTTTTTTATTTACCATCAGATAACCAGGACACAAAAAGCTGCCCTATATGCTCTGAGGGCAACGTGACCAGCGCTTACAAAGAACAGAGTCCTTTACCCCAGATTTCTCAATAATCAACCTGCCTGCCAAGTACCAAGTGGCAGAGGCAGGCCTTCTGGAAATCCAGTTTACTCAGCTGCTGGTTCAGTAAGGATAACAGGATCATAAAACCCTGCTGTGAAACCATAACTCTATCAATAGCAAAGATGGAGTAGCAGGCTGCAAATACTAGACAATCTAATAAGAAGGATGCATGATAGCACACAGCAAGCTAGGAGATGGACTGAGCTCTCACCAAACTTGCTTCTCATGTGTTTGTCACAGTCATGATACACTTACTGAAAAGGAGCCACGTGAAAAATCAGGGAAAATGCTCTTGGGAAAAATAAATGCAGGCTCTGCATTTTTAGGTACTATTTTCAATACAGTTGTATTTATTTGGAGCATATTTTCCACATAGGAAGATGCATCCACAGAGAAAATTTACTATATTAATGATTGTTTTTGTTCATTCTAATTATTCACGCCTGAGGACAAAAACTGACTATATGCCTAAGTTTTTATATACATCTGTTTTCACCTCACTGTAATTGGCACCATGTGGATGAGCACGAATTTGGCAGAAACCAGGGAGTTATTAACATTTCATAAAGGGGAGCTCACAGTTTATCACCATGGCAGCATGTTATTCCTGACACAGAGCAAAACTGATTTCAGAAGCAAATTAAGACTCTGGAGCTAAAGCTGAGGTGTCAGCCATGCATTATAGATCAGAAATTTCTATTGATAAAAGTATTGGCCATGTGTCTATGCAGCATTTTATCAGCCTGAATGTATAAAATTGTTCTGACATTAGAACAAAACACTTTCCAGTATGCCAGATCAAAATATGGGCTAAAATAATAGGGATCTCAAGTTCCCATTTGGAGCCCATCCCTGCAATATGAGTCAATACCCTGTTATCCACCTCTCCTGAAATTTAGAAAAATCTCAAGGCTTTTGGTTTTGAACAATCTTCAGAGTGATTCTAGAAAAAAATCCCAAACATATTAAACACAGGAAAATTAGCTTTTTCAGCAATTTAGATGAGGACTACAGACCACCAGCTCTGGGAATGTCATAACTCTATGCATGTTTATGCCATTCCTAGCAATAATCACATTGCAGGTTACATATTAAATGCTTGTTAAAAAAAAAAAAAGATTCTGCATTTGTCAGTAACATTGATATTAGGTAAAAACTATAAACAAAATTTTTAAAATTACAGGAAAATGTACAGCACGGAGAGATTTGTTTGCTAAATGCAATCTCATGAAAATGGGAGTCAAAAGGGTCCTTGACTCCTGACCCAGCAGCTCATTTGGTGCTTTACAATATGCAAATAAACTAAATACAGTACTCCCTTTTTGCACTTGTGATCTGGCATTAATATTTACCTATGCTTTCCTTACAACAAAATAACAGAAAAACCCTGTAATAACTAGTAACATAAACTTTAAAGATGCTTTTGTTACAGATGGGTTTTTGTTTGGACACAAAAAGGAATGCTACATCCAGATTTTCTCTCTGAAGATTTTTTGACCAAAAACTTTTTGTAAGAAAGTTCTGCATGGAAATTATACCCCTCAGAATCTTCCAATGTACTGCTGTAAGACTCAGGCTAAGTTCAGACTAATTTAAGGAGTCATGTTGAAAAGATAGGCACATACCACCTTCTAAAAAGGGTGTGGTCTTTATAGCTCAATTATGAACACCTGAAACACTGGCAACCACCTTACTGCTCAATGGCTTGCATCTGGGATTTGGCATCCACCCTTTGTGGCCTGATTATGAAGACATATTTACATTTGTTTTAGTTTCTTTTTCCCCCAGAGTAATATAACTCCCAGTTCTAAGTGAAACAGAACAGTAACTGTATATGCTCAGTCAAACAGCTTACTATTCACAACCCCATCTGTTGTAAAGATTGTGAGAAAACTGATAGTATGACTAACTCTTTCACATTATCTTGTGTTCCTCACTTCAACCTTCCTCTTCGAAAAGTAAGAACAAACCTTTCCTAAGCTTCTGGAAAGTCTGAGCACTATATTTTCTTGTGGAAGTTTCCATTTATCCTCAAAGAAGATGGTTTTCGTTTTCTTAGATGCTTAATGTACCATACTGCTGCACTTCAGAGCCTGCCAGATGACTAAAGGTTTCTTTCAACAAAATGAACACCATAGTTACAGATATCATGAATGTTTGCTTGCACTCAGGCATATCTGGTTCCAAAAAGGATCCACGTGTATTTCTTTATGACACACGGATTGAGTAATTATATACGTGCGCGCACATTATTCATTAGCTGAAAATCATCTGTTTGATACCCTAAACATACAGCTGTTGCTGGATTGAAATTTTTGTCCAAGTCATCTGCATACAGAGATGTCACACTTGGATGTTGTCCAGGACTTCCCTGGGCATTTATAATCAGAGGACGACAAACCAAGCTAATGTGACCCACCAGAGCAGAACAAGCAATATTTACACCTATCTTTTTCAGCATAGCTGGACAATATATTAAATGAGAACATATATTTCTTTTATTATAAATGGAAATAACTTTTTAAAATTATAAATGGAGAAAGAGGATTTTGCTGCCATGAGATTTGAAAAACCATTTTAAATGACAAGATCTAGGCATCACCTTATTCTAATATGTTAGCATTGCCACCTGTGAGGCATCCAGGGCAATATACTGCATGAAAATATGCCACAACTGCTCTTTACTTTTTTTTTATCATGAGCTGAGAAGAGACACTGACTTGTGTGTTTTTCAGCAAAATGCCAACTGGCTGAGTGCTTTCTCACAGCTAGCAGAACCGAACTGCCACAAGTCACAAGGTTGCTTTTTCCAGAATGTAAGAAAGTTGCCATGAACAATTTGGAGGGAGATGAATGTCCCTTTATTTCAACAGTTCCACTGTGTTTTGCCATTAACCCTCCTTCCCATACTGTTCTTTTGATCACCATGGCACCGTAAGACACAGTGGTGAGGCTCACAGCATGCAGTGTGTCTTCTGTGACTCCAAACAGGTCATTATGAAGGTCATTGGTACCAAAATGGCAGTAAATGTGCTGACAAGTACACGTGCAACGTGTTACCTGTTCACTGAGAGGTGGGCTGACACCCTGTTACTAGTACCCCAGAAGTTCTGTGTGGCAGTCTCTCTCCTTTTCCCTGCCTGGTGTTATAGCACGACTGCAGCGCAGTCTAGTTCACCCAGCTATGGGTGAATGTTTCAGAATGGAGCTACAAGGAGCAGCCCTGGCATGCCTCACCATTTGTGCTAAGTGCTCCAACTAGCTTTCAGCCCAGTTTACTTCGTTTGCCCAAAACACTGCCCTGTCCAAAGGGGAGTTCAACCAATACAGTAATCCAGGCTACCTTAAACAAAAAACAGGAACCAATAGGAAGGTAAGACTTCCAGTAAAGAGCTGGGAAGAAAAATATGACCTGATACGGGTATCTATAAAGTAATCTCAACTTTAAAAAACAAACAAATTACTAAACTCTTAATCCAGGCAAGGAACAAGATTCAACTGGCCAAAACTGCTTTTCACTTCTTACAAAACTACACCATTCGCTGTGTTCTGGCCCTAGTTATCTTTCACAGGCTCTTTTGGACCTTGGCTCCATCTTTTGAGCATACTTGAGTAATTTGAACTCCGGTTTTGAACATTCCTGCTTGATTCAGGAGTATAATCAACACCAGATCAGATCAGCTATGCCTCTGTCTAACTGGGTCTTGTACGCCCCAAAGACAGAGTTCATAGCCTCTCTGGGCAACTTCTTCCAATGCTGCACCACCTTTTTAGTCCAGTTATTTTGTTTTTTCTAGTGTGCATCTCCCAGACTGTAAGCCTGGCTTCACTCTGGTTTGTGGATGACTTATGTATATTCTAGAACTTAGAGCTTTTTCCCTGTTTCAACATCTTTCTAAATGTTTGTAAGTTTTCTCATACTATCAGGGCTCCTATTTCTATAGTATCTAACTTAAGACTGCTTTACAATCACATTTCAACTGTAGGATTTGGCAGGTCTTTCAACACTTAATGGCTTCCAAGGTATTTGCATAGCTTTCACAGAATCCTACCAATGCAGAATATCATACAGAAAATGGAAGACAAGGCATATATAATGACCTATAAGGCAAAAATACCTGTATCCAGGTACTATTAAGGTTGTATTTCTTAATACATTTTTGCACCTGCCAAGAAATACAGGAGAATTCTCTACTGAGGAGAAACGTGTTCAAAGTATACAGAATGCTTGTAATCTCTTTACTTATTTTCTGCTTTGTTTCTTCCAAGGAAGTTTCCTCACATTCAGGCATACTGATACTTGCCTTATAAACTGAAAAATATTTTATGAACAGCGTCAATGACTGTACTGAAATAAACCTTGTTGACTAACACAACCTTTCACGCTGTTTATTTACAGCGAGATTGTCTTTTTCAAAATTCAACAGCAATAACCTGGCCATGAATCTCTAGGCATGGGTAGCAGTTCCACTGCTTTTTATACCGATCTTTCCAGTGTGTCTCAGTAGGCTCTTTTACTCTTTTTTTCTTCATGTCCTTCAAGATGTGATTCATAACTACTCCGGTAAATTGAGGAAACAGATTGGAAAGAAAAAAAAAAAAAAACAAAGCAAAATGCACAAAGGATATGTAGACGGTCATATTTAATCAAGCCTTACAATTTTCTGCCAATGTACTAGAGGAGAACAACATCTCAGCTGACCTTTATAAAAGCTTCAGTAGGTCATGGTGGTTGAATACTAAACCTGAGCCAGCCTCACTCTGTTGTGAAACACAAACTCTTTACTGCAAAATATGACCAGTGGTACTGTGTAGGACAGATGAAGTAATCTTTTCAACTCCTCTCTATACAGCGTTCATAAGACTGCTGGTGTCCAGCATGGGGGATCACACTTCAGAAAATACCTGAACTTACGAGAGGCAGTTCATACAAAAAAAAGCAGTCCAAACCCACAGTTTATATGTTTTATCTGAGACTAATGATAAGACAAAAATGAGGAGAAACAGGAGACAGGTTTTCACTGTTCTTCATATTAAATAACTGGCTTTAGATTCTCACAACAAGGATTCAAAATGGTGTTACGGATGGGGGATATCCCCTGGATGATAGCAAACACTGGAACTGGTTGCCTGGACACACTGATGACTTTTAAGAACAACTTTTACAGGAGGCTTGTCACGAGTGACACAGGAATGGCAGGCCTTAACTTGGGACAGGGAGTGAACTCAATGACCCAGTAAGTCTCTCCCCATTCTGCTTTTCTGTGATTTCATATGTAACTTAAATCTTTTTATTTTGCAGGGAAAGTTTTTCCCTATTGTTTCATCTCCAATTTTTTTATCCTTTGCTATGTTATACATAATGTTGAAGGTCCTAATTACTGAAAACCCTGAATCCCCTCTGAGGTTTAATGTACTCTTCAGAGCAGGAACATGTGAATTTTTGTCTATATGGCATCACCAGTACTGCAGGCATTGAACAGTAATCAGTAACTTTATAGTACACTACTTTCTCTTTCTCTCCCCAATCTGCCCTTCACAATTAGAGAAAAGCACAGCCCAGATTTTCTCACAACGAGGCTCTGTTAGAGACAGCTTGATCTTCAAATACTTGCTTTACTGCATCTGTGTATATGAGCAATTATCACAGTACAGTAAAAGGTCCTTTGTGCTTTTTCTTTTCTTTTTATGTAGGACTTGATTATCATAAAAGCATATGGTTTTCAAGTATATTCCACTCACATAAGCAGTTGCACATTTTTTTGTTTAATATAAGGCACTCCTCCCTGAATATTACTGAGCATCCCAGTATTCAGAGCTTTTATCACTCAGGAGTGTCCTCTCACTCTGGAGTTGCTGTACCATGTACAGTTTGACAGAGCTTGGCCACAGAGTTTCTTTTTCAAATCCTCCAAAAAACCCACAAGCTATATTTATGTGTATCATTGCTCATTGCTTATTACTTCCACTGTCACTATCAGATAACAGCAAACTGCACTAAGGACAAGTGTATTGGCAATTTGCCAGAACCAAGTCTCTAGTAAGACTTACACTATCATGATATGGAAGAAATTATTAAGCAAGGGTTCATTTTTTAGTGTCAAGGCATTAGGCATCAATTTATTTGAATGTTTCTTCTGCACTAAATAACTTGACAGATTTCTTTAAATCAGAGACCTGTGCACACCTTGAGAATGGAGCCAGATGAACCTACAAGAGACATTGAGCTCCAGGATCAAGGAACTCTTCTCTAGTTCTTGCACCACTGAGGTAAAGACAGCAACCTCTGTAGATGAATGAACAAAAGAGTCAGTGGTAGTGTTTATCTCCTAAACAGGTAGCCAAACCTGCCAGACTGAAAATCTAAGCACTCAAAAGAAAGCAAATTTTATTTATTCAGTTATCTAAAAGCCACCTAAAACCAGCACTTCTGATGAACTGCATATAGTTAAACAGGACTTATTCAACCGCAAGTCTGCCTCAAAATTAGGACTAAATTCACAGATACATTTTTAGTACAATGAAAAGCCTCCAAAAACAAGATGAGGGGTAGGCAGTCACTTTTCCTACTGATTCCAAACCTCCCATGCATGCCTTGTTAGTGCACAGTTACACAACCCCCAGTGTACCTAAAAACTCACACAGGTTGCTGCACCCAAGAAAAGGGTGCTGGGCCTGAACAGACACATGATGCCTTCCCCAGCCCTCTCAGTTCCAGCTCTACTCACAGTCCAGGCAGCTGAAATGGCTCGTATTGTGTTATGGTTGGATAAATGAGATGCTGTATATTACCACAAGTTGTGTCTTGTGTAAGGATGTGGGAGAGGCAAAGGCTTTTGCTTTGCAAAGCAGTGCCAAGTCCACCCAGGTGCTCCCCAGGGAAAAATAATGAAGCAGTGTTTCACAGGTGCAAGGCCTAACAGGCTGAATAATCTTTCTTGTAAATTAAATCTCATTTCTTTTCCACATGTGCCTTGACTTAAATACTACGTGAACATTAGTTAATGGTGTCTCCCAGAAATACAGCTATTTTAAATGTCTTCCTTTCCATGCAGCTTAGCGCAAATTCTTTAAATTTTCCTGTACTGGAGCAAATTAAACCCACATGGTCTAGCTAAAACCATACAGCAATCCCCCAGTTTTTGCAGGATCTGTGTGCCCAACAGGTATGGCAGTCTTGAGCCATTTCGCCATTAACACCTCTTTCTTATCACTGATTTCCTGAACTTATTGCAACAATACCTAACAATTATTTCTCGCACCTCCTAAAGACTAGGTATTCAAAGAGAATTAATTCACTTCATACACTTTTTAATCTGAAATGTACATTAGTATCTATCCCCTACAGAGGTATCCACTAAAAGAAACCACTCTACTTTACATATTCTCCCTTTAGCTCATGTGAGTAGTCAGCTGTTAGGAAGTTATTCTATTATTAATTTTATTAATATGTTCTAATAACATATGAAAACAATGAAAATAGACCTTGAACTCTCATCCCAGGTTTTTCTCTCCTTTGATTGTGTACTTACAACCACAGACTCCATCTTAGCTTTATGAAAACATCAGTTCACCAAACTGAAACCTAACTTGGGTGTTAACCAGGTAGGAGAAACATTTTTCGTATGAAGGTTGACGGTTTGTGCCTGCCATGCACGATGACTTGTGCCAAATGCCACCTTAAATCTGACCTTCCTGAGGGCACTTAACTTGCCCCACAGCTCTGCCAACACAAGCCCAGGGAAGGCCAGGGGTAAGCCATGCTTGCTGGTTTTTTGCACACTTTTAGCTCATTTTGTCAGAGTTACTAGAAATGAGACAAGAAAGAGCAAGGCCCATCTGGAATTAAATCTGGACAAGGATGTCAAGAAAAACAAGAAGAATGCCTTTAAATACACCAATAACAAAAGGAAAACTAAGAAGACGCAGAGAAGGCAAAGTTACTGAACACCACCTTTCCACTGGTCTTGACTGGCAAGACCAGCCCTCAGGAATTTCTGACCCAGGAGACCAGTGTAAAAGAATGTTGGAAGCAAGACTTTTCCTTGGTCAAGCAGGATTGGGTTAGAGAATACCTAGGCAAACTCAACATACACAAGTCCATGGGCCCTGATAATATGCATCCAAAAGTGCTGAGAGAGCTGATGGATATCATAGCTATGCTCCTTATGATCATCTTTGAAAGATCATGGAGATCAGAACTGGTGCCTGAGGACTGAAGAAAGCAAATGTCACCCAAGTCTTCAAAGATGGCAAGAAGGAGGACACAGGGAACTACCAGCCAGTCAGCCTCACCTCAGTCCCTGGAAAGGTGATGGAGCACCTCTTTCTGGAGGCCCCATCTGTCCACAGGGAGGACAAGAAGGTGATCAGGAGTAGTCAGCATGGATTCACTAAAGGCAAGTCATGCTTGACCAATCTGATTGCCTTCCCCAATAAAACTGACTGGATGAATGAGAGGAGAGTAGCAGATCTTGTCTACCTCAACTTCAGTGAGGCTTTCAACACTCTC
>VZRQ01007151.1:0-36455 GCA_013397975.1 Machaerirhynchus nigripectus
GATCTCTTCTCCCTGGGACCCAGCACCAGGATGTATGGGAATGGCTCAAAGCTGCACTGGGGAAGGTTTAGACTGAACACTGGGAAGCATTTCTTTACGAAGAGGGTGGTCAGACACTGGAACTGACTCCTTTAAGAAGTGGTCAATGCCCTAAGCCTGTCACTGTCTAAGAGGGTTTTGGATGGTGCCATCAATAAAGGACTCTACCTTCTAGTCAGCCTGGGAGTGGTCAAGCAGTTGGACTAAATGATTGTTGTAGGTCCCTTCCAAGAGGAACTATGCTGTAGTATTCTATTTGGTTCTACCCTAAAGTGTCTTCCTCTCTGGCTGCAGATTTCTGTCGCCTCTCAGCAACTCTGATATCCATCAGATGTTCCACTATGCTGGTTTTATTCAGTAACGGACTAGGAAGCTCAAGGGATGTTTTAATGTGTTCGGTTTTTTTTCTGTATTTTTGATTAAGTACCCTGAAAAGTCACTGAGCAGTAGATCCACCATAAAAAATGAGATGACCATCCTTTTGGTAGCACTTAGTCACTGTATTGCTCATGCCATCCTTCAATTCCACCTACCCAAAGGAAAGAATGAGGCCAAGAGAAAGGGAGCTAATTTATGTGTTTTTTGAACTAATTTCACCCAGAGGGGTTAGCTCTGATCCTTGCATCTAAAGAAGTAGTGGGGTTTTTTTCCTGGAATACCATGAGTTTTCTTGATCCATTCTGCCCTTTTCATCTTTTAAGCAAAGCAGATAATCTAAGCAGCAATGGTTTTGTTCAAAAATAATCCTTTGTACCCTGCATGTGTCAGGCAGCCTGTTACTGATCCTGAAAACCTATAATTTAAGAGTATTATAGCAAATCATTCTGTTTAATTTCTGAGTAGCAAAAACCTCCCCTCTGTTCAATGTAGTTTCAGGTAGTTTTCAAAAAGTGTCTTGACTTTGATTAGTCACCAATTGCCAAATTTACACTCCAGGGAAGGCCTGATCCCTTAATCTCATTGGAGCAAATAGTTTGTTTATTTTGAGTCCTTGGGAATAAAAATACCTTCCCTTTTCAGATTTCTTACAGAACGCTTGGAAATTTCTTCGTAACTGCTGGAAGATTTCATTCCTTAATCCTGTAGTTGCCTCCAGTCATATGAATTGTGGAAATTATGTCAGAGACCACTTCATCTTCTCTGTCTTTTGGAACTGACAGATGAAGTAGGAGTTGGGTCCATAAAGGGGGTAGTGAGTATGAATAAAGGGATGGTTGCCTGCTGCCTCAGGGAGTTCTGCTGATCACAATCTGTTAAAAATTGCCCTAGGTAATGCTGTCACTGTGATACGTGGAAGATCTGATCACTGTTTACTTTTGAACAGTTGTTGCTGTGTTTTGCAAATCTGTGTAAGACAGAAAGCTCTGAATCTGTGTGTTTCTTCTTAGCGTACAGCTGGTTATGGTTTCACAATTTGTTTGCTCTGACTGTATGGTATGGGTGGGAACTGAAGATTCACAGGGTCTTTCTGGCTTTAATCATTTCATCAGTGACATACAGAGATGTGATAAACATAGCATGTATGTCATATACACAGTCATATATAGCTTCAGCTTAAAACACGTATCCTGTAATCTTGATCTTTTATCTTGATCTTTTCTTCGTAAAATGTGGCAGGATTTTTTGAGATGTTTATCTTCCAAAGGCTTTGTCAGTATATTTTTCTGAAAAATATCACGTTTCCTCTCCCTGGAAAAGCTTTCAGTTAGAGTCTCTCTGTGTCCAGCTTAGAAGGCAACAGGTCTTAGAATTGTTTTAAAAATTATGATTCCTTCCAGTATTATTTCTTACATGAGTCCTCAGCAGTTGGAAAAAAAGAGTTAACTCCTGCTAAAAGGTATCCTGAGCATGATACCTCTTGGTTTTGGCTGCACATAGAAAATGGGAGTTTCAATTAGCACAAGATTGTTGCAATGTCTGTTTTTGCTAGGACTCTCTTTTGTCTGTTTTTTGCTGTTAGATTTGGCTCTGGATTTTTTTAGCAGGTTCCTGGGTTAGCTGTTATACAACAGCCACTTCTCTATACTCCACAGAAGGCTCTGCACGCCTTTGCATGTTGAACCTGGCCAGTTGGCCTATGAGAGCAAAAACGCACAAAGGACAGTCATTTTTTAAGTACTCAGATTTGTGATTTATGTGATTTTTAATCCACCTGTAATTGCTGAGATAATTAATCCTATCCTAATAGGAATGTCTCTGAACTTAAGTTCTATTTTAAGGTTCAGGTCAGTTTATGCTGACTCACTCTGTCCCTCACTTACCTAACCTGACTTCTTAACTGTAGGTATTTACTTAGGTCTTAATGGCTGGTTTTAATAACATAACCTCATTTTTAATTTATTTTCCAAGAAAACTCACTTCTTGGAAATGAGATAACTCTTTTTCTTGAGCAAAAACTTGTTCAGTTTATCAAAAGATCTGGGTTGACTTGATTGAAATAAAGAAGTACCTTCACAAAGAGTAAATAGGACCTTTTAATTTAGGAACAAGAAACAAAAACCAGTGTCTGGAATCTAATGCCATACAAATTGCACCTGGACTGGGGAAATTCCTGGTATAAATACAGGCTGGAAGATGAACAGATTGAGAGCAGGTGGAGGAGAGGCTGGACATGACCTAGCAATGTGTGCTCACAGTCCAGAAAGCCAAATGTGTCCTGAGCTGCATCCAAAGCAGCGTGGGCAGCAGGGTGAGGGAGGGGATTCTGTCCCTCTGCTCTGCTCTGGTGAGACCCCACCTGCAGTGCTGCATCCAGCTCTGGGGTCTCCAGCACAGGAAGGAGCAAATGGACCTGTTGGAGCAAATCTAGAGGAGGGCTGGAGCACCTCTCCTAAGAGGAAAGGCTGAGAGAGTTTGGACTGTACAGCCTGGAAGAGAGAAGGCTTTGGGTGACCTAGTTGTGCCCTTCCAGTACCTGAATGGAACTTACAAGAAAGATGGAGAGAACTGTTTACAAAAGCATGAAGTGACAGGACAAGGGGGAACAGCTTCAAACTGAGGCTAGATTAAAATTACATATTAGGAAGAAATTCTTTCCTGTGACAGTGGTGAGGCGTTGGCACAGGTTTCCTGGAGAAGTTGTGGATGCCCCATCCATAGGAGTGTTAATGGCCCGGCTGGATGGAGCTCTGAGCAGCCTGATCTAGTGGAAGGTGTCCCTGCCCACAGCAGGGGGTTTGGAAACAGATGATCTTTAAGGTCCATTCCAACCCAAGACATCCTATGATTCTATGAAACTCAGATGTGAAATAAGACCTAGTTTCTTACTGTATAAGAATAGATTATAGTACCCACTGAAAAAAGTAGATCTTTAATTTCTAGAAGATTTTTAGGCCAGCGTTGTTTATGTGTAGTCTAAAGAAGGCAATATGAGCTAATAATTTTTATTGGCTTCAGTATCTATGATTAAATCCAACTTTTAGCACATTTATTTTAAAAAATAGATCCTACCCTACTAGTCTTTCATTGGTCCTCTGAGGACTGGCTGGAAATGCATAATGCTGAGCCAAAATAATTTGTTGTGTTATCCATGCTTAACAGAAAGATAAAACTTAGATGTGCAAGACCTTGTCAATATTAATAGGATGTTCCTTGTCAAATCTCAGAGATATTGCTGGAAATGGGCACGATCCTAGAAAGCTGAACACAAGAGAAAAGGAATTGGAGGCAAGTAAACATAAACATTATCATTCTATTGCTGTTTTCACTTAAGAACTAGGGAAGCAGCAATTCTTACACTGGGGGAGTGCAAAATGCTTTCTGGGAGGGGAGTAGGGATGTGGCTTGGGACTACTGTTGTGAGGATCTTTGGCTATGAACCCAGGTGTCTGGCAGCTGCATGGCATCAGTTAGCCTCACTGGGAGTACGTGGGGGTGTTTCTTCCTGAGAGTTAACCACAGGTCTCTGTTGCTTGACCGTAGCTTTCTCAATGCTTTGTCCCCTGACTTTACCCCTCCTCTAGCAATTTCTTCCCTGTTAACTCCTGTTCTCTAATTTCACTTACAGCCTCATGTCCTCAGTCATTCCACTCCATGAGGATACATATGAGGGATGTAGGGATATATGTATATCCTCATATGTAAGGATAAGCAAGATGTCTTAATGCAGTCTGATACTTCTTAACTCAGGTTGTGATTCCACAAACGCTTCAAGCCAATGGAGGAGGCAGCCATCGTATCCCAATGCATTGTTCTTAGTTGTCTTCTTAACCCTTTTGTTCTGACAAGACAGTTCATATTCATGTGGAATGATTAAACCCAGGCAACTGACATTTTAAGAAAACAACCAAAAAGCACAGGTTTAGCTTTCTTGTGGCTCCACAGATGCACTTCCTGGCAAAACAAAGACATCACCAAGAGAATCCCTTTCCTAAGCCACTCAGTCTGCTTAAAGTATTCTTCAGAAAGTACCTCTAAAAAGTGATGGGAGACTTATAGTAGTTCTAGTCACAGTGGAAGCAGGTAAGTCCTCTTCAAGGTGTGGGACAGCAGGTAGGATTGCCTTATCCAGACAGTTCAGGTTTCTATTAAAAAAACTATTTACATTTGGTATAAGTGAACTTAACAGCTAAGTGGGTTTAGTAAAGTCCACTCTAAAGATTTTAATCCTGGAAGCATTTATCTGAGACCCTACCTCAAGGGGAAAAATAATCACTCAGTGTGACTAATGGAGTTTGGTCCCATGTTCCAGAGCATATGTAAATACAGCAAATGGGTGTGTATGTGTTTGGTTTTGTTTTTTCCTTTCACAGTTCCTTTTTCATTCATTAGGTGCTTTACAGGGAAAAGGATGCAAAGTGATAGACTAAGTACAGAGGCTGGTTTGTGTATGGAAATAGAATATTTGATCCTGTTGGAGAGTCCTAGAGTACAGGACTGTCAGGACTCTGCAAACAGCTAGATGAATGCTGCCTAGCCCTTTTCTTTCCTGAGCTAATGGTGGTGTCATCTGAACACAAAAGACTGCAGCATTCCCAGAGGTCTCTCTGTTCAACTTTTCTATCTCCTGCTTGAGAAAGGTGGAGCTAATGACCTTGTAACATGTTTCTGGCATCAGATGGGTGAGAAATGATGTAGGATATCTCCCTACCCAAGGTTTATGTCATTGGCTCAGGAGTGACTCAGCCTTCATCTTTCCAAAGTAAATAAATAGAATTCTCTGCAGTGTACCATGGGTGGTGGTTTCAGTCATGACCTTAGAGGTTTGTGTTCTCTTTGCTCCATGTATTTCTCTTCACTCTTTTCAGAAGAGTAACTGCTTATTTTGCTTTTTTTTTCCTGAATCTTTGTTATGGTTCTCCACTTCTTTCCTAAATTTGTTACATATCACAAAACAAAGAGAAAGCCTAGGTGTATGACCAAATCAGCGTTAGTTGATGGTAAAACGTGCAGATATGTTCCAGATGCATGCTACTCATTTATATTTTTATGGAAACAGAAAAATCTAGTAGGCAGAGCATATCACAAAGGCACAAGTACACACAGCTGCTGTATTTCTACTTCTTCCCCTGGGATTTTAAACTACCTTTTATGAATTCCTTAATCTCTCTATGCTAATCATAATATTATATAAATTGTGTTTTCTGTAACATTGTGTGATATCAGGATAAAGACACATCAAAAGTGTTAACTTCTGTCATAATTTTATATTACTATTGACTAACTAGAAAACTTAGTACTCAAACAGAAGGATATTTCTCTGCTAGAACAATGTTTTCAGACATCATTTAACTGACCCATAGGTTCAACATGAAACATTGCAAAACCCTGTGAAAACTTTGTTTCAATCTGAGATAATCCAAACACATACAAACAAGATTTTCCTCGAATTGTCTGAAAGCGAATGTTATTTTACAAACAAAATGAGTAACAGCAAGAATAAATGTATGGTTAGCACTGGGTGAAAAACACTTATGTGAATTAGTTCCAAAACAGTTGCCTTGCTAATGTGTTGCCCAAGCATAACTCAATGTAACTGAGAGCATGGACTGTTACTCTATGATTTTTGTTATTTTGACTATATTTAAAACAATAGAGTGATTAATACTTGATATAGAGCTTTATAGGCTCATAACTGGATACTGTTGTACAGCAGCAGAAGCTGTTCCTCTGGTGCTTTGTACTACACGCATATATAGACAGTTTGGTATGTGTATAGTAATATTAATATCAATCAATTTCAGAATAGCACTGTACTGTAGCATAAAGTCTGAAATCACTTATTCATACACTTAAATACCTCCATTTCCAAAGTAATAAACTTCCCTATGTGCAGAACTGTAGAAATAGAAAGGTTGCTTACACTGTTAAAAAAAAAAAAAGGTGAAGGAGCTTGACTGTGATAAGAATCTGGATCACTGGATGACAAGTGTCTTAATTAGAAATCAGTGTTGTATATTCCATTCTTTCATGTATTTCTATTATGAGTTTACTGTGTTTTCATGACACTTTGCAGAGTAGCCAATTTTTAAAGCAATATTATAATAAAATTAAAAATTGATAAAACAATAAAAATATTTCTTTTTTCGTAAAGAATCTAATAAAAATTTAGTTGGACTAGCTATGATTTAGGTATAGTAAGATTTCTTCTCAATTCTGAGCAAACTAAGACTTTTTAATGGCCTATGAAATACAATTCTGTTAGGACATGTTAATATACTTTTTAGGGTCTTCTAATTCCTCTTGCCTAATGCCAGTTTTCCTCTCATCTTTGTGGTTGTGGCGTGGTTTTTTGTTGTTGTTGTTTGGGGTTTTTTTCCTCTTTTTGCATAAACTCCCAAGGAATTTCCATTTCAGCTGTATTCCGGTCTTTCGTAGTAAATTTGTAATGAAGCCCAGATCTGCCCATACTTGGTGACTTAGTATCTAGAACCAGAGGCACATACTGTGGTACTAAAAGGTGTTCCATGCAGGTCTACTACCACAATTGAAGGTATTCTGTATATCTTAGTAAAGGTATAGATGATTTGGATATTCTGTGTCTGAGAACAGAATTATTTTTTGGAAAAAAATGAAGTATTTGAAACATTCCTTAGTAATTTATGGTGCCTTGGGAGATTTTTTTGTAGATTACATTACATTGATTATTCAGGTTGGATTACTTACTGTAAGAATCCATCTTTTCCAGACTTAGTTATCTTCACATTGTTTTTCTCAAAACATAGAAGAAAGGTGTTTTTCATTATATCACTGGAATAAATACAGAACTTTTGCCTATCTACATTAAAAAAAAGAGGTCTGCATGATGTCACTGACTTGGCCTGATGCTGTGTGCTGCAGGTTCATACCTAGTGAAAAAAACCCACACCTGCAAGTACCTAATGAATTAATACATGGATCTTTGAGTGGAATGCATGAAGGACTTCAGTTTTATCTGGAGAATGCATGTTACACAAGCAATTGGTACAGTATGTAACAAAGCTTCAGCAAACAAAGCATAACATAAGGACCAGATCTGTCCCAGTGTGAGTTCATGACTCACATGCTGTCAGTCTTTACACACTAAGTACCTTTCCCATTTTTTAATGTACAAATGCAGCAACACTCAGCATGTTCTCTCTTCTTTGGAGGCTACCACGGTGCCATTGATGTTGTACCAAGGATAGCAAAAATCCATTAGCTGTTGAATGTATGAGGTAAAATTGCTGGTGTTTCTTAGTTATTGCTGCAGTAGGTCCTACTTATAATGTTTATATGGTATAATTATGTTTAGTACTTTGACCCACCCTATTCAGATGTGTCTTCAAACAGTGATTGTGTAGCAAATAGGAAGCATTTAATGACAGTGATTCTTAGATGAAAATGAGTAAATAGTTACCCAGAGAAGTACGCAATTTTTTTAGAATTAATACGGTGTGTTAATCTTACTACTCAGCCGATCTGTATAACAGGAATTAATTTCCTTTCAGAAAGGAAAGCTTTTCCTTTCTGGCCATTAGGTGGAGCTAAAAATCTCTTATATGGGAAAGTTATTTAATTTCTTTCCACCAAGTTGTCCCCACCTCTCTTTGGTTTTGTAATGTTTTCAGTTTTCCCTGACAGAGTGTGGCAGTATTGTATAATCTCCTTTCAGGTAATTTCAGACACTGGAGTTACTGTTACTTAAAAAGCTGAAAATGTTTTCGAAAGTTCAACAATAAAATTATCATAATGAAGGCTTCCCTAATTATGGTAGTTGTTAAGTTTTTAAGTTAAATGAACGTTTAAGCATTTTACTGGGTTGTATCTTACACATTCCTTATATGTCTGGATTGCTGCACTAAAATATCTGGTGAGATAAGCCTGTTTATCACATGGACCCTAACACCTAATGACCTACCTTTCTGATGTCAATTTTAAAAATTGTTAAAACCAGCTAAAGTTTATGATCTGGGAGGTCCTGATACTTCAGCTTAGTTTGAATGTGTTGTGTCCTGCTGGTGTTGTATTGGCTTTGTTTAGGCAGAGTGCTGCTACACACAGATAAAGTTAAAACTGCAGTGCAAATGTCTTAATTTTATTTGTAAATCATAGAGCATGCAACTGTCCTGACCTGAGGGAGGACGGGGACAACTGGTGATTTACAGGGTTTATTATTCCTTGTAATGAGGGAAGGAAGCACAACAGATTCTAAATATGTTACCAATGGTGTGATTTTTTTAGGAACAGAAGGAAAAGTACTCCAAATTAAAGCTACTCCTTCTAAAAGTCTGTAAATGTGTCTGTGGTTATTATAAATGGACAAAGCTGCTATTTATATTCTATTTTGTTTATATTCCACTGAGATAATTTGAAAAATTTCTGGATTTTCCCTCATATGGTCCTTCATACTATGTATAGAGTTCTGAAAAGATTTCGTAATGTTTTTTCATGTTGTGTGCAGTATTCACAGGAAGGTTTTTAAAATTGTGGTTAATTGTCTGAACTTTCATTTCTGCTGTGACACATGTTTCTTTCCAAATCTGATATAAAATGCAGAAGCCAGTAATTTTTCAATGTGTTCAATTTGTGGTTTTTGTTTTTAATAGTCTGTAAACTGCAAGCCATAAGATACTGTTGAATTGGCTAGACGATACATGCGAGGCAGAAGCAAATCTTATAACTGGTTTTATGCAGGAGAAGACACTTTTTTGGGGGAAGTAAAATGGCATTTCTGTGATATTTAAGGGACAGAAATCATAACCCATCTCTTGATGCTGTAGGGCCTAATAATGTTTCCACTGGAAAGGTAATTACAACCTTTAATGGTTGTCACTGTTTTGGAGACTTATTCAGAGAATATTTTCTCCTGAGTGAAACTGGTTAATCGTCTCAGTTAATTGAAGGCTCTTATAATCTACAAAAGAGTCTCTTCCTGCCTCTTGTCACAGTAAAAGCTAGTGTGTTTGAGGAGTCTTGAAAAGTCAGGAGGAATTTTTTGTGGTTTAGGTTGGTGTTGCTTGACCTCTAAGAACGGATTTTCACAGTAGCCATGTGACTAGGGCTGGCCATGCCTTGGTATTTAATGACAGTGATTCTTAGATGAAAATGAGTAGATAGTTATGCAGAGAAGTACATCATTTTTTTAGAATTAATACGGTGCGTTAATCTTACTACTCAGCTGATCTGTATAACAGGAATTAAGTTTTCACTTCAGTGATTATTTTTGTGCTGAACTGGGCAGCACTTCTGTCATGCTGCTATAGTTATGGGTTTCTTATATGTCTTATGCAAAATGGTATGCTTACTTCTGAATAATTTCTTCTTGAATTATTGTTTCATTCTTGTGCAGCTAGTTTATATGTTGATGTATGTGGAATTGCACACCAGATCTACTTTCATGTGAAGCTTTGATCAGACTTGTGATAGTGACAGGTTTTATGCTGTGCATCAGTATGGGTTTGCCTGGCAAGGTTTTGGCAGCAGGGGGTCTGCAGGTGTGTATTCTCTGATAAGCTGCTAGAAGCTTCCTCGATATCTGGCAGAGCCAATGGCAGATGGCTCTGAGAAGAACCCACCACTGGACAAGACCAATCCCATCAGCAACGGTGGTAACGTCTCTGTGGTAACATATTAAAGAAGGAAAAAAAGGTGTTGAGCTGATATAATTGTGGCCAGAGAAGTGCAGAGAGAGAACATGCGAGAGGAACAACTCCGCAGACACCAAGGTCAGTGCAGAAGGAGGGGGAGGAGGCGCTCCAGGCCTGAGATTCCCCTGCAGCCCGTGGTGCAGACATTGGTGAGGCAGCTTGCAGTCATTCTGCCACATAAGTTTTGACTGAAGATTGAGAGAAGTGTGTGAAATTTGCTGGCCAACATGATAAGGACCGTAGAACACAACAGCACAGCCTTTGAGAAACAGATAAAGGATGTAACTTAGGCAAACAGGAGTCATGCAAAACGCAAGCAGGGTGCCAGCTCAGCTCTGCAAGTCTGACCCAGCAGAAGTTACACAAAACAGCAATATTGCACTTACTCAAAAGCAGGGGTCAAGGAACAGCCACATAGAAAGGACACTGGACATTGAAGACAGACCCCAAANCTGTTAGGAAGTTTCTATCCAGCCAGTTTCAGTATCAAACATACTAAGGAATTGGAAAAGCCCATTGTTCCCAAGGATTTTTGTAAATACTTGTTTTTCTGGTCTTCAGAATATTTGTTTGCATTCAGTAATATAATTAAAAGTTAAATTCTAAATTACATTATGTTACAGGGATGAAAGTTACCAAAAATATAGAGCCTGCTTTAAAACTATATTCCTCAGAGTATAGATTTCTTCTTTATTCCTGCTTGTTATAGTTGGCAAAGACATCTCAAGGGTGTGAGAAACTATACAGTCCACTTAAATACAGAAAAGATCATCCGTAAATTGGTGAGTCAAAATTCATGGCCAACATTTACAGTAATTTCCTATTTTTTCAAAGTAGACATGGAATGCCATCTAATGCCAAAATCTATTTTTATTTGTTAAATACTCAGCATAGGACAATGCTTTTGTAAACAGTGTGGCATTTATTCAAGAATACAGTGGTTAAGTATCTATGAGAAGATACCAAGAATCTTTTTATCAAAAAAATGAATGCATTGCCCACATCTAACTATGAATTTAGTAAATATACCTATAAAACTAAAATAGCTTACTTATGAACAGCCTTAGATTGTGATAGACCCACTACCTAAACAATTTGGCTAGCATTGGTGCTTACAGGAACATTAAATAACTACTAGTGGAGGAAATTCAAGTGAAGTTACAACAGTAACAGAATTAAGTAATACAGTAATACAGTAACAGTAAGCAGAATTAAGAAGCCAACTGAATGAGGTTAAACAAGGCCAAATGCCAGGTCTTTCCCTTGGGGCACAACAACCCCATGTAGCCCTACAGGCTGGGGGCAGTGTGCGTGGAAAGCTTCCTGGTGGGAAAGGACTTGGGGGTGCTGGTGACAGCAGCTGAACATGAGCCAGCTGTGCCCAGGTGGCCAAGAAGGCCAATGGCATCCTGGCCTGTATCAGTAGCAGTGTGGCCAGCAGGACCAGGGCAGGAATTGTCCCCCTGTGCTTGGCACCGGTGAGGCCACACCTCAAATCCTGTGTTTAGTGTTGGGCCTGTCACTCACTATGGGACAGACACTGAGGTGCTGGAGCGTGTCCAGAGAAGGGCAACAGAGCTGATGAAGGGTCTGGAGCACAGATCTTACCGGGAGCAGCTGAGGAAGCTGGGGTTGTTAAGCCTGGAGAAAGAGAGGCTCAGGGGAGACTTTATTACTGTCTGCCAATAACCTAAGAAAATACAAACTTTTCTTGTCAGGAAAAGGACTGACATAGAAGAGTGGCCTCCAAACCCTGGCAGATTTATTCAGTGCCTGTTGGAATCTCTGCTCATTGAGGGATGTAGACAGATCACTCGTATTATAATCCAAAGTTTAGTGAAGCTAATAACAAGTTTCTAATGTATTCTTTAAGTCTGAGAATTAGGACTGTCACAAGTGGAATGCTTGTTTAATAACAACAACAACAACAACGCTCTTTTGCTTCTAATCAGGCTCTTATACACTTTATTAATTATTGGTGCAAAATAATTCTGAATATCGTTATTATTTAGTGTTATTAGCATAATTTCCATGAGGAGCACCATGTTTTGTGCTTTAAATAGTGTATAATACATTTGAGTAGATCATGTGGTTTTGGAAAGTTATTATTTTTTCTTTGGAATTAAATTTTCCGATGTCACTGCTAGTGGTTCCAAAATTTCAAAGTTCTTATGAAACAATAGCACAGAGCTGAGGGTTTTTTTGGCTTTTTCTTAGTTTCAGTTGCCATAAGAAATATTACATGTAAAGGAAGCCATTGTGTCTGTTTTTTGCCAGAAGCTCCATAATCTTGCAGTTTTATCAGAAAGAGAGCTTTATAAATAGGCCACGCTGAAGGGATTTGGCAAAAAGTGAGGTACTGACATTAATAATTTAGATGAATAAATTAATGTATTTCTGCTACCTGACTAGCTCTGTCCTTAATATTTGTGTAAATGTAGCTACTGATCAGAGGGATGAGCAAGTAAAAAAAAATCAGGGAGAAGATAATATGTGAATCCGTTGTCTTGCCTTATTTTTAAAATCAAGGATGTTAATTTTGATACAAAAGACCATGAGCATACAAAAAGAAAAGAAAGAGGAACTAGGGGAAAGGTCAAAGATGAAGTATTTAGCAATTCTGGTAAATACATATAGCAGTCTGGCAATCTTTGTCTGGCACATCCCACTGCAATACAGAATAGAGGGGAAATAAGAACTGCTGACTTCACTCAGGAAGCTTGTTGTCTGCTGACTCACTGACTCACTATCATTCACATCCAGAAAAAGTGGTTCCATATGAGAAGACTTCACAGTTAGCTGAACAGTTCTGAGGAAAGTCAAGGAAAAAACACGGAGGTTTTGAGTGTAAAGGAATAGGTTTTAACTCCACACAATATGCTTTTTTTAAAAAAAGGCAGCCTAGGTAGAACAGAATGCTGACTAAGCTAAAAGCACACCTGCTTATTGCAAATAAAACCTGGTTGTGATAAAGTAAGAAAAGCTGAAGAAACACAGACTTTTGGTAGGTATCCGGAAGAAAGATGAGAGGTATTTTTATAAGTAAAGCTCAAAGTAGGTTCCATTTGCTTGAGGTACTAAAGGGAGACGCTTTCCTTATAGGGAGATGTTTACAGATGTTCAGAAAAAAGATTTTCAGAAAGTAGTTCCCCTGGAACCCTCCCACTGCTGGAGTAGGAAGGGATGGATATTCAAATGGCTCTTTACGTGCCTTTAGATTCAGTGCCTGCTTCCTGGGATTTGGGTGAAAAATCACTTGCAGAGATCTCTGGTTGTTCCTTCTTATGTGAAGCTAGCAGAAATTTCATGAAATAATTGTTAGTGGCTATCTCTCATAATTCTTATTTGAAAGATCAGTCACAACCTTAGCACTATTTACTTACTAAGCAGGTAAACTGGGGTGATTTTCTAACCTATTCTCCTAACCTCTTAAAGGAAGAGACACACTGTTACCTTTTTTTAGCATTCATGTGGTAACTTAGGGCATTACTTTCTGTTTCCTCTTTGTATAATCCTTCTGCTTTTAAGTTTAAAATAGAAACCTAAAGTATCTGGCAGAAGAAGGAAAAAAGCCAAGGAAGCCTGGAAGGAGCAAGAAGTTGGCTTGACATGACAGAAGAAGAGTTCTCTGGCCTTGAGTTAGTTTTTTTTTCTCCTCTCAGCAGTTGCTGGTTACTGGAGCTATGAAATACACTTGTTTAAAGGGCCCTGAGACCATCCCTCCTCCTGGGGGTTTGGCTGCCTCAGGGCCAATTTAGTGCTGTTGCAGATTATCTCCTCTCTCTGGTAAGCTTGGAGAGATCTGTCCAAGAGACATCCCTTCCCGACAGCACTGCAGAAAGTCCTTAGTCTGCTGTGGGAACTGATCCAAGGTGCTGCTCTAGTGATTGGATCCTACCTGACCTACAGCTGCTACTACATCACAATCTTGTCTATGCCTGGCCTTTAGCCTACCAATCTGGGTCCAGATCCTAGGCCACAGGATGATGTCCCATCGTGATCTTGGACCTTCCTCATCACTATGGCCCTGTTTGGTGATTAGTTGTTATCCTACAGGGCCTGGTCCTAACTCTGAATTGCTGGCTTGTATTCCCGGCTTTCCCCAGCCCTGTCTCATCTTGAACTTGCATGATGCCCTGGGCTTTGGGCAAGCTTTTGGTGTCTCCTGCAGCTCCCAGCTCCCATCCCTTATGGAGCAGCCAGCCTGTGTAACATGGTGTCCTCAGACATTCTTGAATTCACAACCCTGGCAGCCAGCCTTCTGGAGGAGGGAGGCACTTACAGTGGTTACATTTGCATACATTACTGTGTGAGTTGACACAGGCAGGTAGACGGAACAACCACAAACTTGTGGCTTGAACTCAGAGAGTGAAATAATTTCTGTTACCCTGGGAACCAGGGTATCCCCAAAGCAACACCTGGGCAGAGGTATACAAGTGGACATGCAGGCACTCTTAAACTCAGTCCCTGCTAGAGGATCACTGGCCTGCTCTTCACACAGGCTTATCAAGGTTTATTCCCAGCTGCAAGGTCACTTGAGCAATTTACAATCCTCCTCTCCAGTCATCTGCTTTTTAATCTAGCCACCACAATAATTAGTATATATGCGTGTGTAAAAATTTGATCTTTATTTTGGTGTTTGAAGCAGTCATACTGATAGGTATCCTGGGAGAAAATTGTTCTTGTGAACGTGCCTAACAGTCAGCACAATGAAAGGTGTCTGTCCAGACCCAGGAAAGCAGGAAACAGATTTCAGTCTGGTTATGGCACACTATTGACCAAAGAGAGGAACTACAACAGTCTGTAACTGGTACCAAAGGCACATATTCCAGGAATCTCCAAGATATCTAAGATTATTTTAGATATCCAAGATAATCTAAGAAAAGATATCCAAAAAAATCTACCAAAAAAATCCACTTGCAGCTTCACCTGGCATTAATACACTCTCCAAAAGAGCCTGACGGCCTTGATCATTCCATTACATTCTTCCCTTTTGTAGTCACCCTTCTTTGTTCTTTACGTGTTCCCTTGTAGGAATGGAAGATGCAGTTCCAAAAAATGACATTGTTCTGTACACATAATTCAAGTTGGCTTTACCTTAGTCCTGGAACCTCTTATGATCACAGTTTCACTGTCTTACTGCAGAGTTGTTTGTAGATACTGTGCCAGTCCCTCATTCTCACTCTTTCAAAATTAAATCCTAGGAGACTATTCATGTATGATGAGAATGTAATTCTTCCAAGTTCTCTTCTGTGATGATTTTACTGCATGATTACAGTATTGTACAGGAGAGATGCAACTTCTTTTTGTTTCATCAAAGCTGATGGTTATCCTCTACTAAGTTACACGAGTTTCAGATCTAGGAGTTGGGCTTCTTGTGTAAATTATTCATTTATTAACCCATGTGAGGCAATGTGAGATGAGTTAACAATGTTATTTAAGCTATCTGAGATAACCAGGTTTAATTTGATGGACATGGGTTGGGGAATATTACACAATTGTCTCCTTTGGCAGATCTGAGAAGATGTTGACATCTCCTTTATCTGCAGAACAGGAGATACCTGGGAAATGTTAAAGTAGTAATTTCTTCTCCATTTCTTTGTATTCTTTTGTCTTTGCATTTAAGCTGCCAGGGCTTCAGAGAAATAAGAATTCAGTGGTTTTGTTGACTAAAATGCCTTTCAGTTCCTCTTCAGTGAATTTTGACAGGATTAAGAAAATTGTCATCATACCCTGAAACAAATGTGGTTGCTCCTCTCCATAACAAATGAGAGATTATCATCCATTAATTATTTGTGAACTTCCTACAAGTGGATACATTAAGATGGGTAATTGCTGAGCTATCCAAAGTAATTCTGAAGGCTCATGACTGATGGAATCCTGCCCTGGTGGGCACGTGGAAAGAAGACCAGATTCTTTAAACCTTCAGAATATACTTAACAAAATAAAGTCTAAGTGCTGAACTTCTATCACTTTCAGAAATTCAATTAAGTCTATGGAGATACTATTTTTAAATTCTGTTGAAAATGCTTTTCTTCTCCTTCTGGACTCCAGTTTGTTACAGGTTTGGACCTTTGTGGACTTGCTGATGTCTGTATTTCTGTTGTTTTAAGTGGAAACAGAAGCTGGCAAAGAACAACCTTCAGCATCTGCCTGTTTTACTAACTTTCCTTGAACTTCAGAGGACAGAACATTGAGAAACATCCTCCCACGTCCTCATGCAAGTTGCTTGTTATCTACCTTGAACCTGTCAAGGCGAGCTTAGCTAGACTTAATCTTGCCAGAAGTAAATTAAGAAACACTCCCAGAAAGTCCTTTGCCAATAAATCTAAGGAAGAAGTAACCTCATACAGCAAAATGAAGACAAAGAGCTTGGGAAAGTAACCTTTTCTTCCTGCTCTTAAAAAAAAAAAAAAAGAAAGACGTATACTTAGATTTGCCTACTGAATGTACAATGTCAATGAAGGTATAGGTTTCACATAAATTTACAGATCAGCTATTAGGCTTCTTACACTATCCTACTGATATGAAACCTACAAACATTTGTCCTTCATTAGGACTTCTAGTTAGTTAGTTCAGATGAAGAATGCTTTCTTACTCAGATTAAGAAAACTTTTCCCCTCCTGTTGCAAGATAAAGCTGTAAGAGTGCTAGGTTAGACACAGAGCATAAAATCACAGATTCATAGGATAGTTTGGGTTAGAAGGGACCTTAAAGATTATCTAGTTCCAAACCTATGTAGGGCTATAGATCAAAACTTTCCCAAAGACTGAAAGTCACTGAGCATATCTCATATTTATTTGTTAATAAAAAAGTGAACCTATCATTTTAACTTTACAGTTGGGAAAATTAAAGCACGAAGAGCTAGAACTCAGCTTCTAAGGCAGTCTGATTTTAAATGTCTGAGTTGGACATGCCTTTCAGAGGCACTGAGTATCTGGAAACTCCAGTTAGAGCTGAGGAAAATTTGCTCTTGTGCAAGGCCCTGTTAGCTACCTACCCAAGCTTGCCAATTTGAAAGAAAACACTACATTACAAAGCACAGTAGGATATTAATCTGAAACCAGTTATATAAATATTATTGATTTATTACATTGACTTTATTACTGGTTTTGAGCACTGGGGCTCTGTGGCTCTGTTTCTGAATATAAGAATAGCATTCAGAAGTACACAAGCAATTAAACAGAAGTAAACAGTAACTGTGAAAAATTTTTTGAGATTAAATGGAGAAAAAAAGTAACTAGTTATAAATTCTGTAACTTAGGGTAGGTCAACACTGATGAACTCTGTTTCCACAGCCTTATGCTCCAGTCTGACTGCAAGCCATGCGCCCCTGTTAATTAAATAAGATACCTAAACTCTGCTTCTTACTGGAGCTGGTAAATTTGAAAGGAATGGCATGCTAACCTAGCAATAAAAACTTCTGGATCACCAGTTTTGTGTTTAGCAAGTATGGAATCTAGGGGAGACCTCAGTGTTACCAGTGGATTTTGAACCTTCATCTGCTGCTTTTCATTCCCCTGCATCGCTGACCAGAATACATAATCTTGTGTACACACGGAGTAATTCTGGCATTTTATGCAGGCATTGCGCAGTACAATTAAGCAAGCATCAAATAGCCTGATTTAATAGTAGTGTTTGATTTAGCAGGCAGGTGAACTCTGCACTGCAATAAAAGATGAGTAATTTTCATTGATTGTGGCAAAACAGTCAAGTGGACCTTAACCAGGGTTTGTGAACCTTTCCGTGCATGAGTTGTATATCAGTAGCACATATTCAAAGCAAGTATCTTGCCAAGAGGACAATTTTCAGTGCTACCTGGGGACTCTAAAATGCTTCTAAGAGAAAGACATTTAGCCTTGTTCAAGAAAAAAAGCCCCTAAGGTGAGGAGCTTGTGGAAAACCTAAGAGTATCAAGAGTATCTTCCACAACTGTGGAAGCTTCTTTGGGTTCCAAAAGAAGAATATTCCACACTGTTAAGCCTGAGGCTTGATCCTGTCTCCAAAGGCTTTCGCAGCAAGATGTTTTCAGCTAAATCAGGATAGAACCTGTGAAGTCAGTAATGCCAAAATGATTTTCAGCAGCTGTCTGTCTGGCCCTCTTTTCTCTTTTTGTATCAAGTAAAGGGACATATAAGTAGAGAAAGCTTGGATGTTTTGTGGTGCACTCATCTTAGATTTCTATGTGGTATATAAGAAAGAATATAAATCTAGTAAGAAACCTTTTGGATCTTAAAAAAAGGAAACTCCAGAATCCAGATGAAAAAGAAACAATTAGTTGCTAATAAGTGTCTTGTTGCTAAAACATTTAAAAAATGTGGTTTAGGTGGAGAATTACATGAAGTGTCTCAGGTTTTGTGGTAGGAAGGTCTTATAGTAGAGCCATTAGAGTTTTAATAGCTGTATTTTAATAGTTATATTTTAATTAGTTATTAGTTATATTAATAGTCCTAGAACTGTTCCTTAGTTCTAGAACAGGGCCTGGATATTTTTGTCCTGTGTGTTTTGTACCTACCAACAAAATCCTCACCCATAGCTTCATGTCCTGACTGTTAACGAAATACAATTAAACAATTACAGGATCTTGTTAGCATAAATACAATACTTGGTGTATTGTTTGACGGATGGTACGTAGATAATTGCCAAACACTTTGGATATTTTTCTTTCTGATGGTAAGTTATTATGAAGTAATTTGTCTTTTAAAATAGACTGCTGTATTGATAACCTCTGTTATGGCCTCATCTCTTGTGTTTGACTGTGTAAAGGGTGAAAACTAAAGGGGTACACGTGGGCTGATGAAGGCCTGCTGTTATCTTTCTGAAGGTGCAACATGACACTACCACCACAACAGTTGCTGCCTAGCCTTTTGAGGACATCTGGCAGGGTTACAGACAAACTAGCCAAATGAAAAAAAAATCCTGTACAACATGTAAATATGTAAAATTGAGTCCCTGTCCCTATCAAGCCAGCATGAGTTAGTCCCATTCCTTCTTCTTCTGTCATAATTAAACACTCCACATCTGTTGTAGGGGTGGGTTTACTGTGCCTGTCTTCCTGTAATTGATGACACTGTTGCTTGCTTTTGCCTTTTTTCAAGCATTCTGAGGAGAACTAAGTTTGACCCAATTAGTCTCTTTTGAATCAGATGTCAGGTTAACTCTGTTACAGCTAAAGAACTAAGAGCAAGTGATCTTTGGACAGCTAACAAAAGATAAGACACATTGAAAGATAAGTACATTCCAGAGAAAATGGAGTATGTTGCAGAGAAAACCTGCAGATTGTGTTACTCAGAAACAAAAGGTGGGAGTGCTTTACTTTTGGGCAGAGCAGAATAAGGCTCTTCTTTCTAAGTACATATAGAATGCTATTCTTTCTAAGTACAATTAGTGTGGACTCACAAAAGGAGGATCAGGCCTCACAAATCTGATAGCCTCTTCTGGAGACAGGAGAACTAAGTGAGTCACAGCAGGAAAACTATTGACATGATTAATCAAGACAAGGGGAAAGCTTTTCATACAGGAACATACAAAAGGCTTAACGTTTATTTGCCCAAGGTGTAAGGCAAATAAACAGTTTAAGTGAATGAGAAGTTAGTTGCAAGTTCAAAGACAGAATGGTGCAAGACAGGATTACAGACACTAGAAATTAATGACTGTGAGACTGGAAAGAAAGGGGAACACTGAGGAAGCTGAGGGGAAAGAAAGGGGAACACTGAGAAAGCTTTGACAATTGTGTTATTTCACAATTAACAGTCTCAGGGTGTCGAACACAAGTACGTTGATTCCCAGTTCAGCAGAATCAATTGCATCTCACATGATAAAGCAACATTTATACACATGTAAAAGAAAAAAGTGCTTTGAATATTAGACATCTTTGAGGTCAGATGAACTGGTGTAATGAATTGAATTGATTTGAATATTAGACATCTTTGAGGTCAGATGAACTGGTGTAATGAATTGAATTGATTATTTATGTTATGGACCCTGAACCATCCATCCTTCACAGCTATGAACACCTTCTTTTCCTTTGTGTCCTACAGCAATCCTGACTGCTGGGAATACTTCAGTGCTGGTGCTACTGGCAAGGACTTGAGCAGAGAAGGCATGCCAGTTTTCTTGTGCTTCTAGCTCCCTACTGAGAGCCTCAAACTGTGGCTGGAGGCAGCCCTTCAAAGCCTGCCAGCTTCCTAAGGCTGTGACTGGTCATAATTTATTGACAGCTCCAAAGGGCTGCCCTTCTCTGCTCTCTGTTTGCAGAACAAGGGCATGGATAGTTTCTCATAACATGGTTAGGAGTATGACACCACCGTTTGAACAGTCATCCTAAAGACTGAGAAAAGGGTATGGCTAGCTGTCTCAACATGCAAGCATGAGTACTCTTAAATAAAAGTAGCTTCAATCTGTTGGAAGGGCTCTCAGTCCCACATTTTTTGAATTTCCATTATATCCCTCCAGCTGCGAGGCCAGGTGAAGATCCCTGGATCAGATCTGGTTAATACACTAGCACTCTAGCTGTCAGTCAGCCCTACATCAGCATATTAGACTACACCTGTTGCTAAAGTAGTATTAGCAGACTACTCAGGTCCCTTCAGACTTAGCACTGCTCTCCCCTTTGGCCTTTCTGTCACCTTGCTAGGATACAGCTGATACGTTGGTCTCACGACAAGTGGAAGTTCCTGTCACCAGCTGGAATGGTTAGTCAGGGACTCAGTGGCATGGACAGGGCTTACTGTCCCTGCCCAGCCTTCACTAGAGCCTCCTGCATCCTGCCATTTCAGCTTCCCAGGGCTGCCAGCCCCTGCCCCAGTGATACCACAGCAGAGTCACTCTCTGGCTCCCCTGAGCCCTGCTGGGCCCCGGGGTTGATGTTCCAGCAGCTCCCCCACTTGGCTGTACTTAGAGGGTAAGAAAAGCTGAAGGATCCATGAACATGTTATCTGTTGCTGCTATCTCTGTCAGAGCTATGTTACAGAGCTAGAAGGCTGAAAGGTGAGGTGTTCTGTATCATGAAGGATATTATAACAAATTTAAAAGAGAAGCACCAAAGGATAGATAGGTTTATTGTCTGATCCATTATCTTGTATCTTTAATCTTTTTTTTCTGCAGTTAAGGATAGGTAGGTGGGCTTATGTTCTAAAACGTTCAAGCGGACTTGGATGGATGTGCTTGATGTGCTGGTGTGTTACTGTGTTACTTCAGGAAAGAGTGAAACTTCTTTCATTAGATGCATTATGTGACTTTAAACATTCGCCCTTACATCATGGAAGAGAAGGGTAGGGTATACTATTATTGCCTACCTCTTTTAGCAATGGATGGTGTGTCATGCTTTCGTATTACCTGTTACTACTGCTTTTCTTGATGCTGTCCTGCCTTCCTCTTCTTTAGTCTTGACAGAGACCACACCACTGCTCTCTTTTATGGTATTTCAGGAATTTGGTCCATTCAATGGATCTAATGTCATCCTCTCTCCCTTCCTCCCCCTGCCTTTTCCCTGTCTGCCTGCCCCTGTAACCACGGCAATGTTCTCAAGAGGTGAGTTTCTAGATTTTCGAAACTTCAGATAAGCCTGAGTTTATAAAATACAGAAGGACACCTAGTTATGAAGAAAAACGTGACCATAATCTACATTCTTAGCCTGCCAAGGACTGTCAAGGGGTTGATACTATCTCTAGTTACTGCATTCTGGCAGAGTATGTCACCGGGCTGTGCAAGTCTCAGGTGTTTCTGTACTACAAATAATGGTGCTACTTATTAGTAAATAAATCCCTGGAACAGTCTAGAATTCCCAGCAGAGACACTCCTGACAAAGGGGGCTAATTAACTTTGTGGTAGCCATGGGTACGCTGAGTGGTTTACACTTGAGAAGCCATATGATCGGGAAAAGAAACAGAAAGCTCTCAGATGACAACAATGTAATGAAAAGAGCGGAGTGCCTGTAAATGTTTGGTATGCATGCTAGCAAAGGTGTAATAAATCTGTTCAAAGAAGTGAAAAATTCTGGTTTGTTCCATTTTTTCTGCTCTGCTGTCAGGAGAGGTTTAGGTTGGATATCAGGCAAAGGTTCTTCACCCCGAGGGTGGCTGGACACGGGAACAGGCTCCCCAGGGCAGTGGTCACAGCACCAGCCTGACAGAGTTCAAGAAGCGTTTGGACATCGCTCTCCGGCACACGGTGAGACTCTTGGGGGATGGTGCTGCGCAGGTCCAGGAGTTAGACTCGATGATCTTTGCGAGTCCCTTCCAACTCAGCATATTCTGTGCTTCAGTGAACCGGCCTTCTGCAACACCAGTTGCACACGAGCTCGGTTCCCTAAGACGTTCCCGGACAGGGCAGTGCCCTCCCGCTGACCGCCGGTGGGGTCAGTACGTGTCCGGCCCCGCCCCGCGGCGGCGGTGACGCGCGGCGGCGGTGACGCCCCATAAATAGCGGGGTGAGGCCGGCGCTCCCCACTCCCAGCGGCGGCGGCGCCCGTGCCCGCGACCCTGCCCCTGCTCCAGTCGGCGGCGGCTCCGGCTCCTCCTCCTGGGTGAGTACGGCCGGCCCGGCGCCCCGGCGCGCCCAGCGTGTTTCGGTGGGCTGGCCGAGGTTCTCCGGGACCAGAAAGTCCCGAGAGCCGCGTTCGCCCCCGGGAGCGGCGTTGGAATGCCCCATCCCGGAAGCGGCCCGCGGAGGCGCTTGGGAAAGCGGTGCGCCTTCCTGCCTTGGGGGCGCCGCGGCTCTTGTGCGTGGGTCATCGCGCCGCTTTCTTTCACTTATTTCCATCGCGAGGGGGGAGAGTAGGAATGAAGTTTGTGACGTAGCCTGTGTGCTTTCCTCTTCAGAATCACTTGCTGTCTCTGAAATACGCTTGGACTCCAGGCGTCTCACTCACCTGCTCCAGAGGAGTGGATCCGACTTTTACTAGGGCTGAACCTATTCAAGGGGTCTCTGAAACCGTGCAGGATTCTAGTTATGTTCCTTGTCTTTAAGAGCAGGAGTACCTTCACAGGCTAACTGCGCTGGTTTATTGACTAAAATTCAAATGCATGCCCTGTGTAGATGGATCTTAGGAGACGCACTACGAATATTGAATAATCTTTAAAGTGACGGCCCTTCTTCCTTCAGAGGCCAGATTCTGTGCCATTAGCCTCTTCTCCTGTTCTGTAGCATGCTTTTCAGTTCACATTTTCAAATTCAGTTGTACTCCAAGTAATCTGACTTGTAATGCTGTGTGAGAAATATAGCGCCTTCCTGCGGATGCTTAAATTCTTGTTAAATGAAAAGAGAACTACCTTGTTACCACTGTAACCCTTGTCTGTTACTTGTCTTGCTTGTGTGTTCCCTGTACAGTGGTTAATCTCATTACAGGCATTACTTTATGGCACGTGTATGTTAATATGTGCAAATATGCCTGCAAAATGTTAACGAGATGCCTTTGTCCTTGTTCCCTGTTATGTAATGGGAAGAAGTTTCAGTTTACCTCAGATGGAATATTAAAACATTGCTTTTTTGCTATCATACAAATGAGGTAGAAAACTGCTGTTGGCTCTTTGACAAACCTAGCAGAAGGCCTTGTAAACCACAATCCTTTTGAGGATGGACTCTTATTTTACGTTTTTGTTGCCTTCATTTATGCAGATTCTTCTGGAACTTAAGAATTATGTGAAAGCATTAATGGAAAAAGTGCTTCTTGCAGGTTTAGTTCAGTCTGCATGCGTGCATAGGATGTCAGTGTGCTTCAGTGTGTTCTCCTTATGTGGTACTGCAATACCTTGCTCCTTCTGTAGGGTTCATTTTGGGAGAGCTGTTAGTATTTTCTCCATGAGAATACATGTTGGAATACATGTTGAGTACTGTACATTTGTTGAATGACCAGCATTTGCAGCTTGTTTCAGTGGGGAATGTGTAATAATTTAGTCTAAATTAGCATAAAGGAGACTTATTTCCTGCAGTGGGGAAATCCGATGCTCCTTGTGTTACAGGAATGCTAACTTTTTAGCAAGCAGAACAGAGTGAGCCTTAGGTGGGCTCCCTAGAAGATCTAATCTGATTAAAGCTATTGGTGGTGGATTCTTTTTCTGACTTGGACATCTTAAACTAGATTTTTAGTGACTTGCGTGCTGGCTTTTGTTTGTCCTGGCTCAACAGATAAATCCAAGTATGTCTTAATTCTTCTAGAAAAATAAATGAATCCAGCATCCACAAATGAATCCACAATGAGCTGCTGTACCTTAAAACCTGTCTCGTGCATGTGCTGTTCTTGCATTGCCTAAATCAAGTTTTGGATTTGTAAATTGTTACAATAAAATCTAATTCCTGTATGCATGAATGTGAACATCCTGATCCCATTAAATGGGGTGGATCACAAGAAGGTTGTTGGTTTCGAAGTTTGGTGCTAAGATGAAGCAGATGTGATGCCGTAACTCAGGTATCCTTCTTTCACAGGCTGTGTAAGATTCAAGACCTGAAAAAATGGCATTGGCAGCAATTGATCCACAGCAGGTATGTCTGAGTTAATCCCTTAATTTCTTTGTCTAGATCAGAAAAATAGGAGCCAACTAATGCCTTTCTCTTTTAAACAGAACATTGTATCGAGGGTTGCCAACCTTCCTTTGGTGAGCTCCACCTATGATATGGTGTCCACAGCTTACATCACCACAAAGGATAACCATCCTTATCTGAAGTCAGTATGTGAGATAGCAGAGAAAGGAGTGAAGACAATTACATCGGTAGCCATGACAAGTGCTATGCCCATCATTCAGAAACTGGAACCACAAAGTAAGGCAAAGATGAAGCTGTTGATAACTTTAGTTCAACTGATTTGTATATCCAAATGCACTTATGGTTTAACATGGTCATGCTGGTCTGGAATGCTGTTTTGGGTTGCTGACTGAACCTGTTGTCTGGCATGTTGCGTAACTGATTACACATTGATAAGACTTTAAAAAAAAGGTAATAATCCAGAATGCAAGTGGATTCCAGCTTTCATAATACTAAATTGATTGATGACTTGATATGTGAGATGATTACGCAGTCTCTTGCTCAACACCCTCCTCACATTTCACCTGGTTTCAAATGCTACTGTTGTACTTTCTTACACTGAGAACTGGTTAAATTTGGAAGCTGTGTCACAAGGCTGTTTGTTTTTGTAACCAGAAACCTGGTTTCAAAGAGTGGCAGAGGGCCAGGTGTTTTAGCTTCTTCTATCAGATGCTTGTACATTATCAAATGAAATTTCTCTGCCTGCAAGTGAGGATTTTTTTTCTGGCACTGTAAATCTGCCTTGTTCTTTGGCTTTCCTGCCTCAAATCTCACAGAGAAGAGAAGGAAACTACTTTAAGTGTGTTGCATGAGTTCTTTTTCAAGAGGAATTTTCAGTTTGAGTTGTTTTACTACAGGAAAAAAATAATTAAAACCAACTCTTGTAATTTCTTTTATAGTTGTAGTTGCCAACAACTATGCTTGTATAGGTCTAGACAAAATTGAAGAGAGACTGCCTATACTGAATCAACCCACTGACAAGGTAAGTTTATGTATTTATGTATGCTAAGCAGAAGAACCATACAACCTTCTTTTCTATTATCACTGAAACTCCAGGGAGACAGATATCAAAAAGCTGTGCCTGAAGCACAGCTTGGAAGCTATGAGAAGGTCAAAGGTGTATCTGTGGAACTGTTTGTTGCCTTTGGAAGACCATTAAGCTTTTTTAAATTATTATTTGAAATTGCCCACCACTTGACAACATCTTTCTTTGGGTGCAGTTCACTGGTGGGTGTCTTTTAAAACTTAACTCTTTGTCTCTTCCCTGCTCAGTGTGAAATGACTGGATTACATTAAGTGAAGTTTTTTGAGTTGAAGGCTGCGTGGCAGTCATATTCTTTTTTTCTCTTGTACATAGTTTCTCAGGGCAAAATTTCTCCTACATAACAAATACTCATACAAGCTTTAGCATAAATTTATTATTTCCTGGATTGTGTAGCTCTCACTAGTTAATATTTTTAGTAAATCCATGTATGTCCTATGGCAGGTTGTTGCCAATGCCAAGGATGTAGTTGTCGGAGCCAGAGAAGCTGTAACAACCACTGTGACTGGTGCCAAGGAAACTGTCGCTCACACGATCACGGGAGTTGTGGGCAAGACTAAAGAAGCAGTGCAGGACAGCGTAGAAATGACCAAGTCAGTTGTCAATGGCAGCATTAACACTGTCCTGGGAAGTCGTGTGGTGCAGATGGTGAGCAGTGGAGTGGACAGTGCTCTCACGAAATCAGAGACCCTTGTAGACCAGTATCTCCCACTTACAGAAGCAGAACTAGGTAAGACCTATTCAAGGTTTGGTTTTGTTGGAATGCTTAATACCAGAGGGAAGCAGGGTATCATCCATTTATTGCTTACTCATAGTGGGGAAGGGGGCACATGCTTTCCAAACTGCCTTTTGCCTTGCTGGTTATAATAGCAGCATCTTCACAAGGAAGCAGAATGAAAGTAAGGATTTCTCTGTAAGGTAGTCTATCAGCCTACCCATGGTGCTAAAGGACTACTCAACAAGCCCAGTATTCAGCTGTTACTAGGCAGGTAAAATTGTCTCAAACCTCTACGTTTTCCTCCAGTGATCAAATTTGCTTCCTTTCTAAATACCTAGAGAAAGAAGCTGCAAACGTTGAAGGTTTTGAAGTTGGAGTCCAAAAGCCAAGCTACTATGTTAGACTAGGATCCCTGTCTTCAAAGGTCCGCACACGTGCCTACCAACAAGCCTTAAACAAAGTCAGAGATGCTAAACAGAAAAGCCAGGAGACAATCTCTCAGCTCCACTACACTGTTAGTCTGGTAAGTTTAAGCTTTCACTTGATATATAAAAAGCATATGTTGGCATTGTTTTTAGAATGAAGAAAACAGCCAGAAGAGTCACAGGAAAACTGGGATTGCTCTCTGCCTAAATGCATATTTTAAATACAAAGTATTTGCCATTGTGAGATTTTCATCACCGTTTGGGAGAATTCTAAATCAGACTAAACTCTGAACTAATGAGCAATTGCTTGTAACTGCAAGCACTTCAGAAACAGAAGCGACATGTTTAAATTTATTCCTGTTTTGTAGTGCTGATTTTGACACATATTTCATTCAGTAAAGAAAGCGTCATGCAATTTAGAAACATGTCAGTCCTTTAAGTCCTTTTTATTAGTAAAATTTCAAATTCTTTTGGGACTTGCTCTCTTGCTGCTTCTATCTCTGAGCATTTCTGGTACTTCAGTAGCCTTATCCTAGCAGCATACTTTTATGTCCATGACAAACTGCACATAGAGTCATGGCCTTCTATACACTTTCAGTTTCTCCTGTAGGGTGCCAGTGGGGGAGGGGGAAATAGTTGAGGCGGAGGGGAACACTACATAACATCTTAAAACTGCTTCCAGTTTTTAATTCTTTGAAGAGACTAAACACACTCTTACACTCCCCAAAGTTGTTTATACTGAACTTCTGAAGTATTTTAAAAGGAGGTTACGAAACAGTCAAGGTAGAGTAGCCCTAAGGAACTGTTTGGACTCTTGGCTCTACTTCCTTATTTGGCTGTATTTCAGATCGAGTATGCCAGAAAGAACGTGAATAGTGCCAATAAGAAACTTCTTGGTGCTCAGGAAAAGCTTTATCAATCCTGGGTAGAATGGAAGAAAAATACAGGCCAAAATGATGGTGATGATCTGCGTAGTGCTGAGGTAAATAGATGTAAATGTACACCAGAAATAAATGGATTGTATCCCATCAAGGTAATGGCAAACTAACAGCCCCTGAAGTGTGCAACAGAGAAATTTGTATGCAAATGTGGAATCTGGATGCTGAAGCTCAGGGCAGCTGACTTCTGAAAAGTAGGGGACCCGAACTCTTAAATGAGCCTACTTCCTGCAAACGCTCTGGGGTTCATTCTCCTCTCTTGAGAATGCTCATCCTGTTTAGCATGTGAACCTGTGTTGGGATTTCTGTATGTAGATTAGCTAGAAACCATTTATCTGATGTGTCCAGACCAGAAGTAATGATTTGTCAGCAGTCTTAGGCACAGAATCACTGAGTTCTGCACATAGCTTTCAGGAAGGGTTGTTCATTGATTAGAATGTACTTACCTGCTGTTGCTTGTTATCCAGAGTTGAAACAAGTATCTGCTTGACTGTTTCTGGGTAGAAGCTATCAATGTTTCTTTGCACAAAGTACTTGAGTGTTGAAGAAATATCAAGTACTTTTATGTCTTTGATGCTTCAGATTTAAAACCTGGTTTACTATCTGCTATAGCTTTATTTCACTCATATCCCCCTTACTTTGCTTATTTATGTATCTTGAGCAACGTAAAGCTGCTACAGCCATAAAAAGACACTAATGTGCTGTTATGCTTCTTTGTTCTAGCACATTGAATCAAGAACTCTAGCTATTGCACGGAGCCTCACTCAGCAGCTTCAGACCACCTGCCTCACACTGGTCTCAAGCCTACAGGGGCTGCCACAGAATGTGCAGGATCAGGTTTACAGTGTTGGGTCAGTGGCAGGTGATGTCTACCAAAGCTTTCGGTCAGCATCCTCCTTCCAAGAATTATCAGACAGCTTTATTGCAGCTAGCAAAGGACAGCTGAAGAAAATGAAGGAGTCTCTGGATGATGTGATGGATTATCTTGTTAACAACACACCGCTCAACTGGCTGGTAGGTCCCTTTTACCTACAACTGCCTGGCATTCAGCATGCTGAAAGCAAAGGTGAAGGGGAGGAAAGTCCCAGCCAGAAAGACAAACAGCCTGAACACACTACTGAATAAACTGCATAGCATGCATGTACTCTGCTGACTGACCAAACAAGTGGCCTTACTAACTGTACCTGTCAAAAAAATTAATTTTCACCATTTTTTTGTGAAAAATTCATACATACAGGAATAGGGGAATCTACAGGCCAGGACGCTCTTACACATAGTCTGTGCTGTCCTGTGTAGTTAAGCCACTCTTAAAAATTCAAGTTAGACTCAAGTGCCTAAGTATTGGCAGCTTACAGTTGTCAAGATGCCCTGTGTGTCTGTCAAGCACTTTACTGTGCTTCAGTGATATTAATACCATCAGTCTAAATGAAACCCACCTTTGATTTGTTGCTTAATCTCTACCAGAATGATATAAAGGCCTTACATACTGTGAAATGCATTTAAAAGCTCTACAGGCTAGCTATGTACACTTAAATGCTATGTCTGCTGCAGATCACACATTTGATAATTATGGATCTGACTATCTCAGATTCTATTGCTACACAATTCATATCAAAAGTTCTTTGAGTGCAGAATGCCGAAGCTGAAAGTGGGGTTTCTGAATGAGTCAGCAGAAGTTAAATGCTATGACAGTGTTAACATTAACTGTATAAACTTAACTATTGTATAACACAGTACTTGACTACAGAATCATAGAGTGTCTCAAGCTGGAACGGACGCATAATCATCATCAAGTTCGACTCCTGCTGCTTGCAGGACTACTTAAAAACTAAACCATATGACCAAGAGCATCATCTAGATGCTCCATGAACACTGTTCCAGTGACTGACCAAATAATTATCAACACATTTTTTAATATGCAGTATAAAGGCAAGATTCATGCTGTTTGTACCCAGGTGCCTGCTGTTGTGTGTGTGTTTTTGTAGCCATTGTTTTGTAACTCATTTTTGTATGTTAGTAATAAATGCTTTAGTAGCCAAAGCCTGTCTCCTTTGTTTTAAAACAATCTAACTTGCTCTTCTGTGACTCCCTCAAACTGGGTCCAGCAGAAAGCAAGCTTGACGTGCAAATGAAGTAGATGTGCACTGAAAATGTTTTGTGTATGTATTGATAGATAGATAAGATACTGCTACAGCATTTCCTTCCTTTTGAATTTCTGTGTATCCGTCCACTGAGTCTTAGCTTTACTGCTGCTTTTGTTGATCCTTGCTGCTGCCACCTTTAAAGATGACCTAAGCTGTGAGCTGCGGGATGCTCTAATACTGAAAAGAGATGGATATGGACAAAAGAACCCCCTCCTCCCTTCACAGAAGGTGTTGTGTGTGCATGACATGACCATCTACCTTGCTTTATCTTCTGACTTCCTATAAACAGTGTTTACTTCTCAGCTGCATCACCAGTTTTAACTTAACTTTATTTATCCTCTTGAACTTGAGTGACAAATGTACATTAACACTCAGCTACTTGGGTGGAGTTGTTCTCAGTAAATCCTGTGAACCCCTCCACTGGAAAAGAATTAGTCAGGAAGAAATAAGCTTTCTTGGTTTAGAGCTGTCCAGGTAAGTCGTATCTTTTTTCCTGATGCATGCCCTATGCTACTTTGGGTTGCAGACATCTAGTGTAGCAATGCAAGCCACCGTTTTCAAGGAGGTCACCAAATAGTCTGAGGTAAAAATGCAGTTCAGAGAAAGCTTGTCACTTAGTGACACATTGCTACATGGAACAATACCTCCACCTGGCATGATGTAGGCACTAAAGCAAATTACATGTCCAGCCTTCTAATGTGAGAGGGTTAGCTGTTAGTTCAGGGTTGGCCTAGAAGTGTGAGGAGGACTGTTTAAGCCCAATATTAAGCAAAACTATAACAAAATAGGATTACAGATAAAGATTCTGTAACTTCCAGCTTTAAATACTTACTTTAAGTAAGGGAGGTGTTTTACATGAAATTAACATGAGGTGGTGAGACTCCTTTTCAGCTAGGCCCTAAGTTAAGACTTTGGGAGACAGAGTGTTTTCAGGAATTAATTTCTTTTTAAGTTTACTTTTAACTATTGTGTAGGTGCAGCAAGAATATCCTTTTTATCTCCATTCGTAATAATACTTGTAAAGTGCATCCACTGTTGTAGATATGCTCAGGAACCAAATGAAACTAATTAGGTGTGGGAGCAGTGGGCTGTTCTAATAAGGGAATTCCCATTTTTATGGGTGTGTTTTAAAGTCTCATTGCTCTGGGACTTCATCCTGACGTGATCAATCAAATAAGATATTCAAACTTTTCAGTGTCTTTTAAGGATTGAGAAATAAACAGCATCATGTGGCATTAGTGCAGGAGCAATACATGGGGTCTGTTCTGTCTTGTGTTACTGGTTTGTACCCTTGCATGGCTGTCCAGCTTTACTAAACCTCAGCAAGAAGATGAAGTAGAAAGCAAGGAAAACTTGTTACTAGCCTAGACCTTCAAAGCACTTCTCCCTTACCACGCACTGTTGGGTGGCTTCTGTTCAAAAATTACTTGGACTTGTGGCAGCTGACCTACATCTGGTGGCTGCAAACAGTGCAAGGCCTGGTTAAATGCTTTCCTAATGGTTGGGCTCCTGTGTCATGCTGTTGTGATAGATACTTGTTTTGTTGGATGCTGCCCACCCCCTAAGTGTTTTTAAGTTTCTATCCATACACACACAACCCCCAACCCCTGACATCAGAATTAGGAACCCTTCCCTAGTGGAAAAGAGGGCTGAAGGGAGGGCTGAATAACAGCAAATTGGTATGTTCCTGATTTATTATATAGAATATAATTCTCTGATTAGGATTATTAGACTTTGCTAATAAGGAGAGCACTGAATGTTTAAACTGATTTGCAACTGTACTTGCGTGGGTATCTTATTGCAGGTAATTTAGCATAGCATATTCCCATACTCCAGTCTAACTCCAGTTCCACAGACAGAACTTGGTATTTTTCTCGATTGCACCTAGAGAGAGTGACTATTAATATGTCCACTGGAGGCAAGAGCAATGTCTTTCAAAGCCTTATTTGGTTTTTTGCCACTGTTGTTTTTGACTGAAGCTGACGTGCTTCCTGACAAAGAAAGAAGGGAAACCTGAGATACTGCCATCTTACCTGTTTAACTGCATATATTAAAGAGCTCAGCTGCACTGCACAGAAGCTTGCTTCCTCTTAGTCCAAAATCATCTTTGAGGCTATAGGTTGGGCTAGAAAGCTGTGAGGTTTCTCTGGAACCTTTTAAAAAAGGTAAGACCAGACCTGTTGAAAATAACAGGAAGTAGATTCAACAATTTTCAGCAAGGCAGGTAAACTAGATGAAATGGAAGAATGTCAAAGGCTGCATAGTCATACAAAACCTGGGATGGTAAATAGAAGGTTAGAATACGAACATAATTATCACTTGTAAGGTTATTTAGGGTTTATTTAGAATTCAGAAAATTGCTTTTTCTCTTTTAGACATCACTCCAAAATTGTTCATGCTAGTTGACACTTCCTCTTCCCATGTGCATTTAACAGAGGACTATTACCCTATCATTGCTGATAATCCTTTTTTATGAAAGCTTTCAATATAAGCATTTGTAAATAGCTCCGTGTGGTATGTAAGTTTTGCGAACATATTTATAGCATTGGTCAAAGCCAAATTACAAGATTTGTATAAGGACTGGAGTTGCAGCTAGTTTGCCTCAATTTAAAGAAAGGTGTAAAGCTTTTGAAATTCAAAATTATATTCAAGATTCAATATTCAAGATTAATATTTTGCAATAATCTTTTCCAGATTTCAACTTAGGGTAATATTTTTTAGCTAGTAAAGTAGGTGAAAAGATTTGGGAACAGCTGATGAATTATTTCTAATTATTTAAAAAAACAAAGCAGTAAATACCACCAAAAAACTTTTTTTAAACCACCTAATTTAAAAGAGGAAACGGAACCAAACTTATTTTTAAGCATGATTGATTACTAGTTTGCATGATCAGAGAGTCTTACGTGCAGCAGCTTGCTGGAGGTATCATGCACAGTGTTTTGTTAAATGAATTTATTGCCAATTCATGGCAATTTTATTTCTTTTGGATAATACAGTCTCCGGTGACTAGAAATAAGTGCTTGTTCTGAAAGTTCAGAAAATGAGAATGTTGTGTCTAGATGCTAGGGGCTCAGTTCTAAAAACTTAGCAAGAAAAAAATGGATTGAAGTTGTTAGTATTGACATTAACAGTTGTATATGAAGACAGCAAAATGCCAAAGTACTTTTTTTCACTGTTCTGTGTGTGGATTTTGCAAGTATTATATCTTTGTAACTGATTTACTGAATCATACAGAAAATAGTATGAAGAAGCATTATATCTGGCTTTATTCTTTTATTGCAAGAATTGATAGGAAGTTGAAACAAAGCAGTGACTCAACTGTGAAAAGTGGTGTGGAAGCAAAGGTCCTTTACATAAGCAATCCCATAACACCAAGGGCTTTGCACTGTTTTACTTAGACTGGTGCAGATGTCAGAGTATGTGATTCTAATACAATTTAACATGGTGATTCATACTGACATCCAGTCTGTTTTACGCACGCTGAGATACACTCCAATTTGAAATTCTTTCATGGCTATCAAAATCTTATGTTAAAGGAGTTAAGTTCTTCTACTGCATGCGTTAAGGAGATGAAGAAAGCAGAAACTTAAATTTCGAGCAATTACGCTGTTGTCACTAGCAACAAAACAGATGTAAGTAATACAAGCCTCTTAAACATACGATAGAGAAAATTCTCACTGGTCAGACACACTTACTGAACATGCTTGTGTCCTGGTCAGTGTAAATACATTTAAACCATCCATTTGGGCACATTCTTAAAAACTGCATATGGACTATTTAGTCTTGTTAGGATACCTGTATTTGTACTGCAGTATGAAATACAGGATCATGTGCTGATAATGGGAAAACTTGTTGCTTTCTCTAAGTGCAGTAAGGAGAGTTTTAGGTAAACTGCCATAAGCAGAAAGATGCAAGATAATTCTTGCTGGTAGAAGGATGTGTTTCCTGAATTCCTAGTGCCTTTTGATTTTTTGGGAAACAAAAATTACTGATGTTATTTTGATCAAGCTTAAGTTCTCAAAGTGGTCCAGGCATTTCATGGTATTGTATTCACTGTAGTGCCTGGTTAGTCACACGCTGCTTAAGTTGTTCTAAGATCAGTTTCAATTAATAATTAGTATTTCAAAGTTCCCCGGTGCCCAGTGACTACCTACTCTGTAAGAAACAGTAAATTAACATGCAGTGCTTCTGTGCTGTGTACAACCTGGTAGCTGAAGCAGTAGTCCCTTTATTGGATGTATTGTCCGCCCTTCTGACATGTCTTCATAGCAAGCAAAGCATAGATTTTTCTTGCCTACTGTCTTTCATTAAAGTAAGTCATAAGGTGTTTTGAAGTTAGGGAATGCATTAAAAATTAAGCTCAGTCCGCGCTGAGCTTAAGTTACATAAAGTCCTACAATTTGCTGTTGCTTTGAACGTGCAGAACCAAAGTCCTGTCAAAATGCATCAGTAGTTACTTGCTGATACTGTGTCTGGCTCCAAATGTGTCACATCACCAACATTAAAACTAACCATAAATCAAACTACAGATGTGAGTATTTTTCACTTGGGGCAAAAAACTTTTGGTTATGAGTAAATTGCTTAATTATATCCCATTTTTCAGAAGTGCCTAAGTAATCTAAGTCCTACTAAGGGGACTTAAGGGTTGGGACTTAAGCTCCTAAGTGTCTTAGCCAACATTTTTAGAAGTCTGTAACATCCATGTGGATATCCACTGATGTCTCTCTGGCAATTCCTGAAACCTTGTGCTGCTTAGCAGTACAGAATACTATACATGCAGTTGAAACAAAGGCCAAAGTGAACTTAGAGTTCCTGGTATTTGTTTCCTCAGGAAAGGCTTGATGCAATAGGCAGGCAGAGCAACACAGCAATCTGTATCAATCTCCTAAGGACAGATTACTTTGTATAGTCCATTGCTTCTGTGAAAAGAAGAAGATTAGTTTAAAAACCTCCTTTCTTCATTTTCTAGTCACCAGTTTCACTAAATTCAGTCCACTACGTTCAGTTCTTTTCCACCTCTACTATAAAATCCTGCCTTCTAGGCAACTGATTTCCATCTTGTGTAGTATTTGGTCTGTCTCAATGCTTCGTGTTTCCTGTGTGTCTGAGCATATTTCACTCTGTAATCAGGATGCTGGATCTGATTTCGAGAGGTGCTGAGCATCTTTGTGTCCTCAGTGAAGGAGTACTGCACAAATGTGTTTAGTTTTACTTTTAAATTGATTGAAATTTCATTCCTACACAGGTTCCAGATTTCACTATTACAGACCTGTCTTCAGAATCAGATGATGTCCCAGACATTTTGGATTTGGATGAAGAGGATCAACAGGACTTTTCACGCACAAATGGCCCTTACACGACAGGGCAAAGAGCTGAATAGAGAAGCATAAAAATGTCTTTTTGATACAATGTACCTTTGCCATGTTTAATTTAGATTTCTCCTTTTTAAAGATGAACCTGCCTAGTTTAGGGATTATGGGGATATTTTTTAAAAAAATCGTACTGTTTCACTTAGCTGCATCAATAATCTGGGTTTTTCAATGTAAGGAATGCTCATTACATTAATTGGTTAGCATGGGTGTCAAGCTCCCATTCTACAAGCCAGGTATAGCCTAACCAGTGTATCCAATTTGATCTTTGTTGATGATTTGTTCTCCTGCTGGTAGCAGCCATGAGAACACCCCAGTGCTTTGCATAAAGGGCTGCCAACAAAAGGAGTTGATGAGGATTTGCCCACAAAATTTCCCCTTTCAGTCTACGTGAAAAACAGTGCTGCATCTACCTCTTTGCTGCTGGAAGGGGTAAGAGACTATCTCAGATTTTCTCAGGTTCTTTTGTTAGGCTCTGCACCTACAGAGCTTAGACGCTTAGAGCTTTCCTTTGGCAAGAGTGCTTTATGCACAAAAGGACTTCCATTCTCTCCACATGCCTTCTGTGTGCAAATATTTTGGCCATCACGATGCTATCAATTGTGGCGCCTGAGATTAAAAGGGCGTAAATGCTCCAATATTAAAGTGTTCTGGGAATAAGGATAGCATTTTAAAAAGAAAGGGGAAGAGACTGAAAAGAAAGGAAAAGTAGAGGGTATAAATACTTCGGACAAAAGAAAATTTGACAAAAAAAGAGGGGATTGGATGTAAGAAGAGTTGTGGTGACAGTGATTTAAAAAAATGTTTAAATAAAAATCAGTTATTTGCTAAGGGCTGGTGAGTCCGCATTTGCTCGCACACAGTAACTTCACTAGGAGTTGGGGAGAGTGGGAACAGGACTAGAGGCAGGTTTGTTAACATTTCTTTCCGAGGAGCAGGCTGAACTGCTGTCGCAGAGACCTCTCCGTGTCGTCGGTGTGAGTGCAGCGGAGTCAGGGGAGCTTCGGCACAGCGCCGCTCTGCCCCGGCCGCGGGGACACCTCTGCGCCCTCATCCTGGGACACCTGCCGCTGTGAGGGCCTGGAAGTCTGGTCACTGAAATGCCTTGGAATAAAAGTTTGAACCGCACAACCCGCTTGCCGGTGCAAGTTTTTCTTGTTTGCTTTGGGGTTTTTTTTTTTGGTTTGGTTGTGGGTCTGTCTGTGGGGTGTTTT
>VZRQ01007151.1:36610-55730 GCA_013397975.1 Machaerirhynchus nigripectus
GGGGGCCGATGCCGGCCGCTGCCCGCCTCGTGCTGACCCCTGCCCGCCGGCCGCCGGCCCCTGCCCGCCAGGTGCCGGCCGCTGCCCGCCCGGTGCCGAGAGCTGCCATGGCCACCAAATGGGAGAACGATCACCTCTGGCTTTGTTTGCTCGCCTTGGGCTTCCACCCGAAATGCCACCGTGGCATAAGACTAGGAAGGTCAGTGCTAGGGAGAGCCGGGGGAGGGCGGAGGCGGGGTGTCCGAGCGGGACCCCGGGTCTCACTGGGAAGCGCGAGGCGAGAGCGTCTCGCCATGGCCGCCGTGGGGCAGGGGGCCCCTGGCGGCATGTAGCGCCCGGGAAATGCCCGCCGGAGCGCCCGGGAAATGNNNNCGCCGTAGCGCCCGGGAAATGCCCGCCGTGCCGCCGCAGTCCGCATCATCACTGTCTGAAGAAGTGAAACCCAGGAATGGCGGGAGCTCCTGGTGCCTCGCAGAGTCTTGTGGGGAAGGCGAGGTGAGGGGGTTCCTAGCGCGTGTTTTGAAAACTTGCCTTGAAAGATAACGGTCTTGCCCGAATTGTTTCGTAGCATCGTAGATGGTATGGGAGGTTGGAATAGACCTTAAAACATCACACAGATCCCACCCCCGCCGCCCCCGCCATGGGCAGGGACATCTCCCACTAGACCAGGTTGCTCAGCCTTACCCAACCTGGCCTCGAACACTGCCAGGGTCGGGGCATGCACAGCCTCCCTGGGCAACCTGTTCCAGTGCCTCACTGCTGTCACAGTAAAGATTTTTTCCCCTAATATCTAACCTAAATTTTCCCTCTTTCGACTTGTACCCATTACTTTTTGTTCTGTCACTACAATTCCTGACGAAGAGTCCCTCTGCAGCTTCCCTGTAGGTCCCCTTCAGATACTATAAAGTCGCTATGAGGTCTCCATGCAACCTTCTCTTCTCCAGGCTGAACAGCCCCAACTCTCTCAGTCTTTGTAGGGGAGGTGCTCCAGTCTCCTTTTCAGCCTCGTGCCCTTTCTGTGGACTTGCTCCAACAGTTCCATGTCCTTGTTATGTTGAGGGCACCAGAACTTGATGCAGCACACCAGTGGGGGTCTCACAAGAGTGGAGCAGAGGGTCAGAATCACCGCCTTTGACCTGCTGGCCACACTGCTTTTGTTGCAGCCATGAATTTCACCGGTGTTTTTACCTGTGTTAAATAGAATGAAAGGTGTATAGTTTTACATAGGAAATAAAGTATTCAATGAATTACTGTGTGATATAACACTGTTTTTTAGTCTTTAGCAGCCAGTAAAAATGCTGGTAATTTGTCACCATAACTACTTCTGATGTGGCTGTTTATTTGTGTATTAGGGACATGTTTGCTAAACCAAACAATGGAGCTTTTACTGTCGTTTCCACCTTCTTGTTTACTAAGCTGGATAAGCGCCGTGCAAAATTAACTTTCAAGTAAGTATAGAGATTACTGCTATTCCCTTAATTAAGAATACGTTTTATACAGTTGCTAGAGGGGAAGGAAGTGGTTTCTTGGGGAATACTGTGGAAGAAGAGCATAGGGTCAGAGAATATGTTTCCTTTTGATCACAACTCAGTCAATCAATTTTGATCAGTCTAAAACCTTGCCTTAATTAGTTCTTTCTGATACTGTGTATTACTTGGCAACTTTGATATAAATTGTAATAGCTGGTAAGTATTCTACCTGTCCCATTCATCTTGCTGACCAAACAGAGAATAAGGTTTCCCAATTATGGATTGTTGCCAGGACCTTCAACATGGCAAGAACCCTGTGTTCTTTTATGGTTTTCTTTGCATAGCAGAGCTGTTTTAGCTTATGCATTAGAAAACATGGCAGAAGGAAGACTGGTAATATGAAGATGGTCAGGGTTCTGGCCTCTTCCCCCGCCCCCCCCCACCTGAGTTGAAAAGAGCTGCAGTCAAATCTCTCTCTGAAATAATCTGTAATTAACTTACGGAAAGAAAACATTGTAATTTAACGAACTTTTTTCTGTTCTTGGTCTAGAGTATATGCCCCTCATTTTCTGTCTCAGCATCAATAAGAAATCTGTGTCTTAGTCTTGTTTTTACAATGGTTAATTAGGTATCTGAATATTTGAACATGTTTTGAAATTTTTTTTTTCCCTTCTTCTTCCTCATCCTCTTTAAATGAAAAGGCACTCTGGATTCAGAAAACTGTCAAGTCCTAAATTTAGGAAGCAGTGCTGTCTGTGGCTAAGAGAAATTGCAGTAAGTACAAGGAAAAGTCAAAGTTGATGATCGACTGGTTTCTGTGACCTTACTTTTTTTTTTGAGGGAACTGTTTTATATTAGAGTTTTAAATAAGGATTTTTTTAATCAAATAATTCAGTTTTACCTTGTATATGCTTTCATATAGTTTATCTTGGATTTCTTTGAAGAAAAGATGTTATCACTGGGGAATTTAGAAGACAGAGACCTAATTGTGGGTCTTAAAACTGCTGTGGTTTGCATTTGGGTAATGGTGTATGATTAAACGGAAGTCTGGAGAGTCCCTTAGCCCTGGGTGAGAATAACTTCTTCAGCATGAGGGCCATTTGTTTAAATTGCCTGGGAAGGTGTTTATTACTGTGAAAGCTGATTCACATGCATGAAAAGCTTTATTAATAGTATTTTCTTGTATATGGAGAAAGGGAGTAAAATGTAAGGCAAGCTTTTTAAAGATGAAGCAAAACTGATTGCTTCAAGTATCGTTGGTTATTATGTTGCTTTCTTATGCTGCCTTTGTTTTAATGATCTAGAAATCTTGTCTTTATGTACTGCAATACGTCTGGATTTTAGTAATAGTGGATAAGGTGAAAACCAATGATGCAATATCTTTAAATATGGTAAAAGTACTCTGATTCATGACTTCAGTAGAAAATATGAAAGAAAAAACTTGAAGGTGTTTTCAAAGATTGGGGTTATCAGTTAGGAATGAGGAGGGCACCAGTTTCTAACATTTATCCGACACTGGTTTCAGTCTTTGCACTGAAACTGTCTTGTGTACAGAATTTGGTGGGGTGTTGAGAACATTGAAAAAAGCTTTATTCCATTCTGATTACAGTAGGTGTCAGCTGTGGTGGCAAAGTCATTTAGCTTTGCATCAGGCTTGCTAGTGGGTAATATGCAACATTTTGGTATGCAGCTGTCTTTGACAGCTGTTGTTTGAGCTTTACTTCTTAGATTAGTTTTCTGTTTAAAATTACTGTGCTTTTCTAGAATGAGAAGGAAAGAGATTTTCCACGAATTACGCCTTCCACACTGATTTGTCCTTGTGGTGCTAGATTTGTTCACGTGGTCTACTGTTTCGCAAGATACGTAATGATTGAGAACATGAGAAAGCTCTCTGTAGGTAAGCTGTATGGGACAGTAAAAATGCTTTATTTTTTATGTTTGTAAATCTATCAAGTCTTTAATATATGACAGGAGTTTTAAATAGGTCTTAGTTGGCTGCTCAGGTCAGTGTTTCACAGGATTCTGTGCACTTGCATAGAGCTGCTGCTGATAGAACAGTGCAGATGGTTTTGCTCTGTGTTGTGTTATGGGTCTTGTTCCAGAGTTCACCTGGGCAATGCTCTGCACCATTGCCCACGTAAGCAAGGGTTTGGTCCAAAAGTATTGGACTGCTATCCTGTTTCTTTCTTGGAACTTGTGGAATTCTGAAGGATCAGATCTGTCTGTTTCAGGCATCCTGTATTATTGTAACCTAAAGAATATAGAAAGGGAGTGAGAGTGAGGGAATGAGGGTGTGTACAACAGAAAAAAAATGGCAAAAGAGGCAGTGCACTGCATGTTCTATTTAAGTCCAGGTAGAAATGATCATTTGGTTTGTGATTCTTGCAGTTTGATCCAGGTAGATTAGAAAGTTGTCCATTTGATAAAAGCAAATAATGTAGTCCAAAATCTGACTTCTGTTTAGGCACTGGTATACCTTTTGCTGAAGCTGTAAAGCGGAGACCTAAGGATATGTACATAGCGAAAGCAAGACATAGAGTTGCATACAATAAACTGCTGCAAATTCTTCAAAGGGAAGACTTTGTTATGCAAGAATATGAGAAAAAAGCACAGTAAGTAATGCATTAAAAGAAAGTGAGTCTTTTCATAAAAGCTGATTTAGGTGTATGTGTTTTTAAAAGGATTTGAGAAGTCTATATATGCTTTACATCATGAGTTCCGTTGAACTTCTCCCATATATTTCCCCTTTACCTTCTTTCATTGACAGTTCTACTGCTTGTAGATCTTCTGTGAAACGTAGTAGTCTAAAGAAATCAACCATTTACGAGATGCTGTATGTTAACCTGGGCATTAAAATGATGAGGGAATTCTACATGTATAGCAGTATGGTTTCTTTTGAAGGGTCTTACCATAAAACATAACATTCTCAGGCTAAAACATTTGGTTTTGCTTAGTCACTGTGAGACACATTTTATTTACTTAAACCTTAATTCTTTCACCAAAAGTATGCTATTCTTAGCTCTTGTTTATGGCAGACATTCCCAGCTTGAGAAATATCAAGAGCTGGAACTCACTCGGCAGGCATAGAGTATCAGCAGAATTTACAGAATTTGTGTGGGATAGTTTACGTGACTGGAGCACTGTCGTGGACAGTTGTGAATTGTTCAGTAAATGGCAGAAAAGGGCGAGGGTTTGCTCTAAGTAAAAAACCAGTGTCAGTGCATGTCATATAGCTCCGTACAAGAGGACAGGTCATGTTTCATGCCTTTGGATGGGGGTTTAGCATCCAGGGAGAGTTCATGGTGGGTTTCTGCTGGCCCTGATTCTTACAGAGGGTTTCAGCTTACCCTAGTTTTTGCTGGGAAGGTAGTTAAGTGGTGTATTACCCATGTAGGAAACGGGAGTACCTAGAGGATGACTTCGTAATGCAGTCACTGAGTGTGCTGAGTAGGAGTGGTGCTCTTTTGAACTCACTGTGTAAGTAAGAGAAACTTCGCTGGAGATGTTACAGGGCTCTTATGGTCACTGCAGCCAAGACTGTAGAACTTTAAATCCAAAGGAATGTGAGGAAGACAGGAAGAAATCTAATGACACTGGCATTTTAATTTGAGTGTATTTCCACTGGCGCAGGCAACTGTGGGAGATATCTCGAGGAAAGCAGGAAAGCTCATGAGCAGTAAGATACTTTCAGAGATTCTGCTGAAGCTCATGTGTGTTCCATCTCTTTAAATCAAAAAAGAAACAGGTGCAACAAAGAACCAATCTGATTAGGACAGTGTAGCAAGATATGGAATATAGAAAAGGGAACTGACTCCAAGACACAAATACAGAAATACTTCTCAGATGTGCAGTGATGTAGCTAGGAGGGCCAAAGCTCAGCGAAAGCTCCAAGAGCCTTGTAGGAGCTTGAAAAAAGAATCTCGTAGCATGTTATTAGGAAGTGGAAGTACATGGAGGATTTAGATCTGTGTCTGAACAAAATGGAAAGTTGCAAGTCTCACAGGCTGGAATACCCAGTATGTGCTTTGCCTCAGGCTGTACGGGTAAGATCACTGGCCCAGTCTCTGTACCAAGAAGCAATGGTGAAAGAAGCAACAAAACACTAATAGCAGAAGAGGGTAAAGTAAAGGTTTCACTGCTTTCATCCAAGAGTACACAGATACTTACCTGGCATCGTTTCAGACTGTCATCTTTGGAAATACAGAAGGCTAGTTAAAGGGGTGAGCCCAAAGGGTGATAGTGCCTCAAAGTTGTTAGTGGTCTATGAGCGGAGTTCCTCTGGAGTTGATGCTGTGTCTTCATTAGGGATATGGATGACAGGCTTGAATACAAACCCACCAAACTTGCAGATGGTGCCAAACTGTGAGAAGGAAGATACACTGCAATGGGGAAGCATTTCACAGAGAGACCATGCTGCGTCTGGAGACTGGCACAAGAAAAATTTTGTGGGGTTAAACATAGACCAGTGTGAGGTCTTGCACCTGGAGAGAGAATAGTCCCTGACCACAGCACAGGTTTGTGGGTGATCAGCTGGGGAGTAGCTCTGCTAAGAAGAATCAGAGGTGAGAGTAGTATGGGGCCACAAACTGAGCATGAGTCAGCAGAGTGTCCTGGTAACCAAGACCAGCAGCCTGCCATGCTGTATGGAATGAGCATTGGTCAGCAGATGGTAGGCAGTTGGATTATGCATCCAGCATTTTTCTTCAGTTTTACTATTCTCTTTCTCTTTACATCTGTGTTAGAATATTTTTATTTCAGTTGTTAAACTGTTACTATCTCAGCCCATAAATTTTACCATTTTTCAGATTCTTCGTATTCCCACTGGAGGTGAGGAATGAGTGAGCAGCTGTGTGGTACTTAGTTGCTGGCTGCGGCTGGCAGTTCTAATGCCACACGTGGAATACTGTGTTCAGTTTTGATCAGCCCACTTGAAGAGAGAGAGTGAAAGATGGGAGAGATACTAGCAGAGGACCTCAGTGGATTAGAGGGTTGCAGAGTGTGAAACGTATGAGTAAAAGCTGTAGAAGTTTGGTTTGCTTAGCCTAAAAAAGGCAATGCTGGGGGTTTAATCACAGTTTCAGTATCTAAAAAGCACTTGTAGAGAACATGGAGATTTCACAAGGATGTGTTGTGACAGGACAAGGCAGCGGGCCCAAGGTGTTTAGGGGAAAACTCCATCTGGATTTTAAAAAAATCTCTTGTGAGAACAATTAAACTGAAAAAGGTTGCCCTCAGAAGTGGAATCTCAGTTCCCGGAAATACTCAAGACTTGGTCTGACAGAGATTATGAGTAGCATAATTAAAGGCTCTGCTTTCAATGGAAGGCTCAAAAATAGAATTTCCAAAGGTTAAAGTCTCCTAAACTTCTCTGATTTCTGTAATTCTCTGTCTTCTGTGACCTTGTTTGGGAAATATTACTGCTGTTTATCATTTGAGTGATACCCTTCAAAAATGTAATTATTTATAGCTTTTTTTTCATTATTGACAAGGCATTGGAACTCTGGAGATCCTTTTGAATGCAGCATGATTCAGGCACCCATTGTTTCTGAAAATCAGACTACATGCTTAAAATGTCAGTAAAAGCACCTTGACAAAAGAACTTCTGTGGTCCTGCTTGTACTCCAGTATTCTGTTTTCTGGTCTTTTGAAAGAGGGATTTGGGTACTGTATGGTTGCTGAATATATTCATAGTTCATGTTGATAATAGACATTTCTAGTAACCTAATTATTGTTGCTGGGTATAAGAAACAACTGCCTCAGTATGCAGATTTGGAAAGAATGAGCACGACTGGTTAGTGACTGTAAGCAATTCGGATAAGCTTGTACTAGCTGTTAAATTTTTTCCTAGGTTTTTAATTAGAGAAATAGAACGGACAAAGTCTGAATATGCAGTCACGCGGAAGCAGTCTTGTAGGTAAGTGTTTTTCCTTGTAAGTAAGTTAGGATGTATGAAATAGATTAGATGCTCAGTTTTATGAACAATGAACTATAATTTCACTGTAGTCCACTTGAACTTCTGTTTTGCATGTGCTTATAGGATGAAACAAAATGACCAAAACAAAAATGACATAACTGAGAGAATTCAGAAGGTGAGCATTTGTTCCTGCTGTGGCAGCATGTTGAATTCTAACATTTCTGCAACACCTACTGTCAGATACTGTTATTTGCACTTGTGATTATGCTAGCACTTCATCTGCCTTCATGCTGTTTTCATACTCTGTTATGGCAAACGTTTTAACATGGTGGTTTTGTCCTTTCCTATTAAGGTCCGCAGTATGTGGACACTTATAGTGGAAATGCTTACATCTCTGAAAAAGGAAAAGGAAGTTGTGGATTCTGTACTTGAAGACTGTGTTCATCCATGTATTTTAGATGGAACTAATGTTGTTTTGAGTGTTCCACGGTTGTTGGCTCACAGAGTTGAAAGTGACATACATGGAGTAAGTGGTTTTTGTCCTTCTTGCTAAATTGCTAAACTGCTTTTATTTAGTCCCCAGAGATGCAAGACCTTAAAAAATTAAACAAGTACTTAATGGATTATTAGAGATGATTGCTAAAGGATGCATAAAATACATCTAATTCATATACAGAAATTTCTTATGATTGTAGTAACAATCATTTGTTACATGTAACACATTAACTTTTTCAGTTCAGTAACTACATTGATAAGTCTGCCTAATTAGTGCTTTACTTTTTTGTTGTTTAGACATTAAACCTATGTTGACTTGTTTAACCAGTGCTTCAAGTAATTGGCTTTTGTTTCCATTGTGTAGCAAATCGTGTTTTTCATTTACAGCATTGGTGTTTGTGCCGTATCTTTTGGGGCAGTGGTTAAACAGAATACTTCACTGGTTGAAGTTCTCTTGCCTTGTATTGCTTTAACCTAGAATGTATTTTTTGAAAAATGAAACAGTCAGGAACTGAAACTAAGTATAATGTATACTGTGTCCTGGTTCTGACTACAGAACACATAACTTTCTGATATGGGTACTGTTCACTATTTATTTCTTCTTTCTTGCTTGCTCTACTTCAAGTTTTGTACAGGAAATTTATATGAAGGTGGAAAACTGAATTTCCTAACAGTTATTCAGTTGTTAAATGAAGCCCTGAGCATGCTGAGAGATGAACAGTGTCCGTGCGAATTAAAAGAACTTCACAGAATTGAGGACATGGTTATATCCTACAAGAAAGTACTACAGGACTTGAACACAAAGAGGTAATTGTTGGGAAATTTTCTCTGATTGCTTGTCCTTAAATGATAGGATCATGTCTACTGTAGTCTTTTCTAGAAAAATATTTCAGCAAAAACACGTTGGTTCAGTCTTGTCCCTCTGGGAAAATTAGCCTGTATTTTAATTATTTATTTGAAGTTTTATTGAGATTCTTCTCTGGGTAACTTCAGCTTTTTGCCTTTGTTTCATTAATATTTTAGTCTTTATTCCTGGGGACTTAATTTGCTAGCTGTTCTGATTTTTGGTTTTATTTTTTTTTTGTCTTGTTGCATTGATTAGTTCTGAGATTTTAAAAAGTTTTATCTGTAACTGGTGTAGAGAAATTTCGAGTGTGTATCTCATTTGTGTGTATGTTTTAGTGTAGTTCTTCCAATTCTGCTGTAAGAAACATGAAGACTACCTAGAAGCAGCTTTATTAATTGTGAATTTCAGTTAGTTTTTAGTGTACTCATAAGTGCATGAATAAATTGATACATACCAAAGGTTTGTCAGGGTAAGGGGGAACACATAATACTTTACCTCTCTATGTAGAATTATTATCACCACCAACAGATGTCTTGTCTTCATTTTCCATGTTTATATATTACAGTCTAAGAGAAGTGCAACAGCATTGTGAGCAGAAGTGTCAGTCTGTTTCCAGAAAACAGGAAATCTGGGAATTGAAGTGGAAAACGATTCTTGGCCGGTGTCCTTTTAATTTAATCTTGGAAGATGAGCTAGTAAGTAGTCTTCATTTTATCTGATTCTGGGGAAGAGAAAAGGGTGAAGGTGAGAGAGGATGTAGGTCTAAACTGGTATGTTCTGTTGCAACACCTCAGCTTTATTTGTAACGTTAGGGGACTCACATAGTGCAGTATACCTGATTATGCTTTAAGAAGTAGTCTTTCTTAAAGAGCATACATTTGACTTTATGACACCTCGTGTATTCGCTGGAGAAGTGGGATGGAACCATCTTGTCAAGATGGTAGATCGGCATAAGAGCAGATTGGTTTTTGTTTTGTCTCTGTCCATCCCCCTGTGGAAGCTGAGGTATGTTCAGTCTGAACAATTGCTGATTTCTGTTTTCCCCTTTTAAAGCTATGTACTTGATGAACGAACAATAGTTTCCATTCTGATGCTCACAGTGACAGAGGTTGTACCCTTGGATAGCTATCCAGCAGAGAGAGAAGAACCTTCTTGTTGAGTCTGACAGCTGGTTTGCAGGAAAGCTGTTTTAAGTAACTGTTAATTGCTGTTGATAAACTGACTTTTTTTGCCTGCTTGTGTGACTTTTTTTTTCCTTTTGAAAGAAACCTGCTTCACCACTCCAATTCTCTAGTTCTTCAGATGAAGATGAAGACACTGTCTTTTGTCAGTCATTTGCAGGTGGGTGAACAGAAGCTTCTTTTCCTTCTCCCCCACTGCCACAATTGTTAAAAGTTACATGGAGTCCAAAAGACTCCCTCCTTCCATTTGCAGATATTCTTTGATAGTCTGTGGTAATTGGTTCTGAATGACTCTTGGCCAAAACTGCCTTGCATTTTTCAACTTTGTAGTATCTCGGAGATTTTCTGAAGCTTGGCAAAAACCCAGTGCTGAGATCTTTGATATTTTGTTCTTGCACAAAGGATGTTGAGACAGATGTCCATGTACAAAGGTTCATTCACGGGTTCTAGACAATACATTAAGTCTAACAGTAAAGGTTACTTCAGGTTGGAGGAGTAACAGAATGAGAAAGAAGGTAAAACTTCCCATTGACCATCTAGTAGAAGAAATTGAAGGTGTCCTCCCAGGTAACTCCCTTTCCCTGGTGCATTCTGAAATACTTAATTCCTTAGTAACTGTGCCGTTTGATCGGGATCTCACTTGATCTGTGTTGGTTGCATTCAGTCATTAGGTTAACAGTGTTGATCAGAGCTGACTTCGACCAGGTATGGTTGTTGCAGATGCTAAGTGGCTGATTATCTGATGATACTTTACTGGGTAGTTCTTACTGACCAAGTGCTAACTGTCACTAGTATAGAATTGTAAGTTAAAAGCTACAAAGCAAGGGGGAAGACTGCTTGAATCATGTCATTTGCAGTCCCTTTTAGGAAAAATGGTGTAGCAGAGGTGTATTGGAATTTCAAGATTCAAAACAATGGTGGGAAGATCCTTTGGTTTATAAAGGTAAAGGTACTGCTCCAGCAGTCTGAGTGTATGTGGATATAAGGCTAGAAGCTGCAGAGGAAAGACTACAGAATTGGAAATGGAACATAGTTTGCCTTAAAAAGTTAAAAGATTGAAGCACTGTACAATGATACTGTGAGCTGGTAGTATCAGAAAGCTTGAGACAGATTGATGTCTGTGACATTCCCTCTACTCTGTGGTTGAGATGCATTATCAGAGAATCCAGCCACTAAGAAAAGGAATTTCTAGCTATTAATAGGGTCAACTCCAAAAACAAAATACTGACCTCACCTAACCACTGGAAGTGAGCCTGGATTTTTGATGTGTTGTTGAGATGAATGCGACAGGAAATGCTGTTTGTCCTTGCAGAAGCTGAAATTTAGGATTAGTAGAAAACTACTGAGGTTAATGGCTGGTTATTCAAGATGTGCCAAAGTTAGCACGTTGTTCTAGACAGTCTGTGAGGTATGCGTACCTCCAGTAATGTTCAAAACATTTGCTTCTGTAACATATACTTACACAAAGCTTTACCTTGCTTGGACTGAGGCAGCAAGAGGGATGAGTATATCCACGGAGATACTTATTGATTAATGAAGTTGGGGTAAAGGTGGGTGGAATTGTGCTTTGTGGAATTGATGTGCCACACAACTGAGGTATATGTGGAGAGGAGGGGATAATGATGATGTGGCTAGGATTGTAGTTTGGAGGGTGGAAAGTCCGACTGATATGTGCAAGGCAGCAGATAGAGTCATGCTTCTTGAACATGTGTTTAGGGACAACACAAAGGGTGCTGGCTGCTAGTGGCATCTGTGGCTACAGGTACTGCCTGAGCAAAAGGATTGATAACACTGTCCTGCTTATGTATTAATTTATTTTTCTTGAAGTCCATAAAGTCCATCCAGTGAGTAGTCTACAGAAGTAGTGTGAGTCAGCTGTGTCACAAAGAAAGCCTAAGTGAAGGAAATAAAGGAATAATAAAACTTCTGAGTTGCTTTTCTAGATAATTATGACTCTCCTCATGAAGAATGCCATGGGGAAGATGATGAGTATTTGGAAACCGTGATGGATACAACATTAGTACCCTCAAGATGGTATGCTTAATGAGAAATTGATAAAGAAGCAGTAGAAAAATTAGAAGTTTACATGTTGGACTTTGAATATTTTGCATCTCTTGAGTCACAGTGAATATTTCAGTAGCCCACTGCTTATGTCACAACTACCTGATTTAGCAAGATAGTTCTAAAGTAACTGCTGCTTTCTCCAGCTGATGACAGATTGATTAACTGCTGCTGAACAGGATGAGTAGCAGCCAAATGGCAAGGTTTTTTTCTTGCTTTTTAACTATATTCTAAGATTCAAGAGACAGGTGGAGAGTAATAAAATTTCTGTTTTTCAGGCTAAACCTTCTTTACAAGACTTTTTTCATTACTCTTCTTGAGAGTTACAGTCACATTGTTCTGTAGCTTCTCTTCCTACAGTACCAGCAAAAGATAAAACACAGAACAATGTTATTCTAGAAAGTTTTTTCCCTTTTGTCATTTGCTTAGTCCAGGAATACTTCATGACCTTTTGAGTAATGCTGTCTTTCATAATATGACTCCTACAGACGCTTGAAAGTTGCCTACTAAGAGACCTAGGCAGTTAGCAAAGGTGTGCTATCCATTCTTAGACATCAGTAGATGCTGTTACATGTAAGTCTCAGAGGCTGTCAAAGTAGTTAACAATTAAATCCTGAATTTCTTTCAGTGACTTCACACGGCATGGAAGTTTGTTTGCTTATGAGGCTACAGACAGGTAACATCAAAAACATTTTAAGGTGTGCTTTTCCTAACAAATGAGGATTGTGCATTTTTGAGAGCTATGCAATTAGCATTAAACTTACCAGAAGTGATAAGGCTGAAGTTTTTGGTAGCCATGTGATTGTTAAATATCAACAAGTTTATACAGGAACAGACCTGTGGATGCCAGAAATGGTTCAAAGACTACATAGGAAAAAGAAAATTGTCGAGTCTGCAGAAGACTTTCCAGTTATCTTTTCTTGCAGAATGCAGAAGACTTGTTTACAAATGTATTGAAAAATCCCTTCTTTTTCTGTGTGGTAATCAATGGCAGAGTTTATTAATTTTTATTTTTGGGAGGCTGATACACAACTAGGGCTAAATCTGCTCTAATTGTCACATTGTTCTCCCTATAGTAAAATTGCTTTCTGATGACCGGGACGAATTGAGGGAAATCGTAACGGACAGATACGGAGCACACAGTATATAACAGCCTTCTAAAATTTGCATTCCAATTGTTAATTTGTCTCTAAAATTGTTGGGTTTTTTGTTGTCTAGTCTCTTCTTCTCTCCGTCCTTGAGGAGCTCATCAGTGCCATCGTTGTCAGAAGCATCTGGAAACAGAGAGCTGTTAATTGAAAATGTAACTTTCTGTCTTTGAAATAAGTTAAACTTACAACATGTCCTTTTTATATTGGGTGAAACTAAGACTTTGTGGTAGAGTGTTGTGGGGCTTTGGCTTCATTTGTGGGTGGTTTTTTGTTGGTTTTTGAGCAATATTTTTACACATTTGAGTTAGGCTGGCAAAATTGTAAAAGCTAACTCTCAGTGACTTTGTTAAACTTTAGGAAAGGACAGTAGGAAGTAGGTGCCCTTGTATCTGACTTCCTGTGTAACATACAGTGTGTGACTGATTCCCTGCTTGCTGAACCAGTCTTTGATGTGAGCAGTGGTCAGACTTTGTTTCTTTAAGTTGTCTATGAAATTTAATGGTCCAAATGTGTAAAAGCAACTTGGATGTACAGTTGCGCATTGCACAGCTGTTCACTGTACTGTGATCAAGGTAGCTGCAAATGAGTTGTCTGTGTTGCATGTAACTCCTATCCTAGTCACTACTTAGGTCCTACTTTGAATATAGTTGTAAAAATATTTTGTATTTAGTTAGAATTCAAGACTGAAATATTTTTGTTTGACTAAACATGGGGGCCGTTGCAGTTCTGAGTTTTTACAGCAGTTTATGCTAATATCCTTGATTTTAAAACTACTGTTAATACCTCTGTATTCCTGTAGAACATGAATACTGAAACTTGTGTGGGAAATAAAAAGCCTGTGCCTCCAAAAATCTTCAAAAATGGAAAGGAAGAATTTCCCATTTCAGAAATGGAGAAGAATGCAGTTGAAGATGTTATCCAGCCAAAGTCTCCTGTGAAAACAGAAGACCTTCTTGAGAAAGCCAGAGATGAACTTGCAGAAGAGGTCAGGATGTAATTTTTGTGTTTAAGTAAATGATCACTAAGTTCAGAGAACTAAGTTCAGAATCACTAATTCTTTAAAAAAAAGTCTCTTGTAATCCACATACATCGCAAGTTACCTTTTTTGCTAGGTAGTTATCAGAGTCACAGATTTTTATGGTTGAGTCATGAAGTACACACTGAAAGTATGGAGTTTGTGCAGGTATCATACTTAAAAACCACGATGAAGTGAATAGCATGTTCAGTAGAATCTTGGTATAATTATACTTCACTCTGCGAAGTACACTGCATATATTCAGTAAAACTGTTGAATTCTTAAGTTACACTGGTTAAGTATTTAACAGGGACTTGGGAATTTTAAGCAGGAATGTAAGTAATTTTTCTTTTTGGTATTTTATTTAAGATTTGACTGAGGAATTCCTTAATAAGAGTTACTGTCAAATCTTATTACGGAAAGTAAATTGCATTTTTCACTGAAATGATAGTTATTTTTCATCTGCTAAAATGTTTGATTTATATGAATATATCTCTAGTCTTCATGCTTATGCAGTTCTTGGCTAATGTCTTAAATATATTCTGTCTGAGGACACTTTCTCATTTGAAAGGTGGATTCATAGATGATGAGTGAACTGAGAATTGAATTCTGATTTCAGTCCTGTATCTTCATTTTGTGTTTGTAGGATACTATGGTCATTGTGAACCTAAGTAGGAAGTAACAGAAAAGTTAGGATATTCCAAATTCTCCAGATGATTTGGGGAATGAGATTTATTTTGAGCCATAACTAACAGAAGTGAAAAGGTTATAATTTCACTTTCTCTGAATTTGCCGTTCTCTAACATTATACAGGTTGCAAAGTCAGTGATGTCTGAGCGTGAAGAAAAAGGAGTATCATTAGATGATCTGATTAGTTCACTGTCTTTTAACCCATTTTTAACAAGGAAACAAATACCACGAACTCCAGAAAATCTGCGTAAGTTTGAAACTTTTTGTAATGCTCATTGATAAAAAACGTGGTTAGTTCATTGGCACGTCTCTCAACAAGAAAAAGATAATTATTTTAGTGATGTTGCATGTTTTTCTAATGGCTCACTCTGTAACACAACACAGTAGACCTAATAAGGTGTGAGTATTGTGAATTCGATTTAAGAGATCTTTTTCTTATGTAGAATCCCCTTTATGTTGAGAAAACACAAGCAGCTGTAAAAAAAAGGGCATAAAGCAGCTGTACATATTCCCTGTTGGATTGCTTATGTCACTGAGGGGACAGAATAAAACCAGACTGATTGAAAGTACTAAAATTTTACCTTGGTTTGTTCCATTTAGTTACTGAAATTAGAAGCTCATGGAGAAAAGCTATTCAGACTGAGGGCTCATTAGACATAGAGCTGTCCTCAACTGAAGTGGTGACAGAAGAATCTTCAATGGATGCTACACTCAGTGTGCAGGAGGATGTGGACTCTACCCTTGTGTGCTCTGAACCTGCATCTCCTGTAGCTGACTTTGATCCTCCTTTGTCAGAAAAGAAGTCTCAATTAAGTTCTACAGAATCTAGTCCTCAGGAGCAGGTTAGTGTAAGTCATACATTTGAATCTTCAGATTCAAAACCATCTGGAATTCAAGAAAGTGAGAAAACTGAATCAGAGGAACTAGATTGTTCTGCTTTGAATGGAAATTCTGTAAAAGATCTAAGCCAGACTTTGCAAAATGTAGAGAAGAGCATGAATATTCCAGATACTTGTTCAAAAAGTGGTAGTAGACCAAATACACTACCTTCAGACCACTGTCGCAGTTTTTTAATGGATGAGATGCTGTGCTGGAACGTATCTTCATTAAATTCTGTCAGTCATGAAACTGCTGACAAGGGAATATTCAATGAGACACTTCCAGAATCTGATATCATAAATCTCAGCATATCTGGTGACTCAGACTCCATTTTTTATACAATGGACAGTGCAAATATAAGAGATGGCTTGGAAAATAATGAGGATAATAAAAAATCTGACTTGGATATACAGTCCCTATCCAACTCACATGAAGTGCTAAAAATGACTGAATCTGAAAGTGAAGAGGAGCTGCATCAAACACATAACGGAGATGAATCTGAAAGTTATAGATCTGAACTAAGTCCTATACCAGAAGAAATAGAGGGAAATGATGATGATCCTTCCAGGGATGAAGGATTTACCAAGATGCCATTGCCAAACTCTACTAATGAAAGCAAATACTCCCAGTCATCTTTGCTGGTATCCTGCCAACAGATGGAGGAGATGGCATCCATGGTACATGAAGTCCCGTTAGATTACTACATAAATTGAAGAGTGAGTGTGTTTTTTATGCATCAAGATTTTGTCCGTTCTGTCACTGGCTATACTACCATGAACAACCTGCTCTAAGGAATTGAACTCCGCTATGGAAGTGGAGGGAAACAAATTATTTGTATGCTTTTTCCTCATACAGGATGAGACATTTTAAAAAAAGGAAACATGCTTCCTTTAGTTCTATAGTTCTGTCAACATCTTTCAAGTACGAGAAAAGATGTTCATCTGACTTCCTGCCATAATCTGCAGCTGTTAAAAAAAAAAAAAAAGCCTTAAGGTGCATTAGCTGCAATCTGCAGTTAGATTTTGAATAATCTGAAGTTAGATTTTGGAAATTCACAAAGATAGTTTGAAGTTTTGTGTTTACTCTGAACAAATTTGCCTAGTTAGAAATGTGTCATAGGTCATTGGAACTTCTGTGAGTTCATTAAGGTGTTGATAGAACTATACTGCATTCCAGCCTGCCTATCCCCTTACCCCATTTCCAACAGAAGTGTCAACTGTTTAACCAGCAGTGCAGTGTTCAGTTACATGTGAAGTTAAACTATTGAAATGCGTTAATAAAAATGAGCTGATAATGCAGGACTTCCATGAAAACAGATGGTATGCGGGGATGTGATGAGGCAGGCCACGGCCCACTTGGAATTGAGTCTGGCAAGGAATATCAGTGATAAGTACATCAGCAGAAGGAAGATTAGGGAAAGTGTAGGGCCATTGTTGGAGCAGATGAGTGTCCTGGTGGTGGAAGGACACAGTGAAGGTGGAATTAGTGAATGCCTTCTTTGCTTTAGTCTTTACTGCTGAGGACATCCTTCAGGAATCCCAGACCTCAGAGGTAAGAGAGGAAGGCTTTAGAAAGGAAGACTTGCCCCTGGTCACAGAAGGCTGAGTTAGAGGTCAGCCAGACAGACTTAACGCTCATAAATCCATGGGCTCCAACGGGATGCACCTATGGGTCCTGAGGGAGCTGGCAGATATTGTTGCTAAGCCATTTCTTCATCATCCTTGAAAAATGGAGAACAGGAGATGCCTGATAACTAGAGGAAAGCCAATGTTACGTCTTCAAAAAGGGCAACAAGGAGGACCCAGGAAACTACTGGCCAGTCAGCCTCACCTTCAGCCCTGGAAAGATGATGGAATAGATCATTCTGGAGGTGATCACCAAGGATGTAGAAGAAACATAGGTCATCAGGAGTAGTCAAGATGGATTTACCAAGTAGTCAGGATGGCCACTGGGAGTAGACAGGTGGCAATCATACTTTACTAAGAGCCTTCTGTGGTGGCATGGCAGGATGAGTTGGCTAGGGGAGAGCAGTGGATGTTGTCTACTGTTAAAAGAAATTTCCCAGTCTGGCCATTCCTGAGACTCTCTTGTCAGTGACATTCCCAACATCAGAGACTTTCACTGTTGGCAGTGAAGCCCCTTCACAGTGGGTGGCTCCAGTGAGCTGACGGGTGCCCTGCTTGACCCCTTACACAGCCCACACTCACATGCAGTCAGACCAGGTTTCCTTACAGGTTCGACCCCAGCTTTCCTATAGCAGTGTCTCAGGTGTCTCAGTCCATAAAGCCATTTATTCATGGCGCAGTAACACAGAAACAGCTTGAGCTGGTTCCTCTGAGCAGGACCCCCAGCAAAGGAACCCGGGATCTTTTACACCCTCAGTCTCCCCACATGCAAGTCCTGCCCTTTGTCCTGAGTTTTCAGTTTCTGTCCCCACTCTCTGTGTCCATCCACCCAGCTAGTGTCACCAGTCTTCATCTCCTTTGTTATGCAAAAGGTTGGCAACTCCCAGCTCCTGATGTGTCTGTCAGTGTCCATTCACCTGGCTGCTGTCACCCATCTTCATGGCCCTTGTTATCATAAACTTTGGCAGTTCACAACCTCCTGTCCCAGGCTCCCACCCAGAGCTCAGTTTACATCTCAGTCATCAGCTTGGGTGTCCTTGGATCAGATGGTATCAGCACTACCTTAATTTCACCAAGGCTTTTGATGCTGTCTCCCATAACATCCTCACAGATAAGCTCAGGAAATATGGGTTAGATGAATGCACAGTGAGGTGAATCAAGAACTGGCTGAAGGCGGAGCTTGGAGGGTCATGATCAGTGGAGCAGAATCCAGCTGGAGGCCTGCAGTCAGTGTTATTCCCAAGGGATCAATACTGGGGCCCATCTTATTCAACTTGTTTATCAATGACCTGGAGGAGGGGATCAAATGCACCCTCAGCAATAACACTGTATGGGTATTCAGTAGAGAAGCTGCTGTGTTATTCCTGAAGCGTTCCCAGCAAGGAACGTCCAGCAGTGCTACCTGGCACACTCACAAGCCAGCTCTCTCACCCATGCGGTGGAAGCTCACACACACGCTCACACTGAGCTGGCCAGCTCAGGCATCACCAGAGGCAGAGTCAGGAGGCAGCTCTCCACACAGAGTTCCGAGGGGTTTATTGCCAAACCACAACGAAGGGGTCTAGTGATGAAGAGCCCGGTCTGCCGGTGGTGACGCACCTATAGAGGGGTACAGCAGGGAGGTGGGGTAATACAACAACAGCCAGTGGGGAGAAGGAAGGGATGGAGTTGGGGGCTGGATTACAACCTTCTAAGGGATACAAGGGGCATCTGGCCAACTGGCCAACCAGGCAGACCGAATCTACATAGATCCACCAGGCCTGATGGGAGTGGCTTTTCTTACTGAGTCGGGG
>VZRQ01007151.1:56149-69602 GCA_013397975.1 Machaerirhynchus nigripectus
GAGAAGACTGAGAGGGGATCTCATCAATACATAGAAATATCTCAAAGATGGGTGTCAGGAGGAGAGTGCCAGACTCTTTTCAGTGGTGCCCAAAGAAAAGACGAGGAGGTGTGGCCGTAAACTAGAGCACAAGAAGTTCCACCATAACATGAGGCAGAACTTCTTCACACTGAGGGTGGCAGAGCACTGGAAAAGGCTGCCTGGGGAGCTTGTGGAGTCTCCCTCCCTCTCTGGAGACATTCAAAACCCACCTGGACATATACTTAGTGCAAGCTTGCTGCAATATAGATTTCATTTAAAACTGTAGCTGTATTGCTAGCAACTGATTAGAGCAGTTAACAAAATTAGAGTACCATTTCATATATGCTTTATGAATACATGTGAAACAACTTCAGTATTTCTGTCTAATAGTTGAATATTATAGAGTGCAAATTAGTATGTTTTCTCTTTCAGGTAACAGTTGAGTTAGAAGCTGGGTACAAAGGAACCTTCATCAGGATGGAATTTGTAAAGCAGCAGTGTAACTATAGCAGTGTGTTTATAGTTCACTTGAATGTGTAGCATCTTCTCCAAGCATTGTCTGGATGCACTCCTTTTGGTGGAGACTGTATTCCAGTCTCCTTGTTTAAGAGTGTCAGTTGCCTGCTCTGGGACTGCTGGTTTCATGTCATGCACAGTGGCCTTCTGTGTACAGCCCATAATTTATATACAAAACTATATTTTCTTTTTTAAGCATATTTTAAACAGCAGATGTTGAGTAAATGGCATAAACCTAGAAAATGCCAAAAAAAAAGTCAAAGGAGACATAGTGAAATCTGTTAATTTTCTCCTAATCTACACCTCATACCCCTCCCCAACCCTTGACCCAACGGATTCAGCTTTTACTTGGTGCACTGCATTCCATTGCATTCATCTCTTTCTAAGACTTCTGGTCTATATTGTCATAATTTTTACCTGTTGATAGAGGCTGTTCCCTTTTTCTAAACTTCATGACTGCATATTCCTTTAGCTGTATTACCGAATAATGCTTTATACACTAAAGTTATAAGAATTTATTATTTGTGGTAGTGTTAATGCTACTTGATTTTAACAACTGACATGCACTTAGTATGTTGTGATGTAACTAGTAATAGAGCCTGTGATAAGGTGAGAAAGTAAAAGTTGAGATTCCAAGAGGTGAATTTCTTGCTGTAAAAATACTGACTGCTAACCTAATGTGTTTAGAGTTCTGAGGCATTGTTAAATAAAGTTATTTTTCTGTTCTGGAATCTTTCTCTTTTCTTCCAAAACAGTTGCATTGGGTTTTAAGAAGAAGCTCCACCTGTATTTGACATTGCCTTTATAAAGCAGAATTTGACAAGCTCTATGAAAAGTCATGTGGGTGGTTAAGGAAACTGTAATATGTATAATGTGGCTGTGTACATTAGCAGATAAGAGGGAAGTGCTGCTTAATAGCCAGTGTTGGTCAGACTGGTCTGACAGGTCTGACAACTGGCAGGTGGGCATCAGTCTCCCATGTAACAAGGGCCAGGAGAAAGTAGCTGGCCCCAAGTTCTACCAGAGGAAGTTTACATATTAGGAAAAATTTCTTCATGCAAAGGGTTGTAAAGTACTGATACAGGCTGGCCAGGTCACCATCCCTGGAAGTGTTGGAAAAAAGTGTGGATATGGCACTTGACATGGTTTAATGGTGAATGTAGTGGTGGTGCTAGGTTGTTTGTTGGATTTGACATGGTTTAATGGTGAACGTAGTGGTGGTGCTAGGTTGTTTGTTGGATTTGATGATATTAAAGGTCTTTTTGAACCGTAACAACTTAAGTTCTATGATCCTGTTACCACCTTAGCTACTGGCTGCCTGGAGCAGGCCCAGCTGTGTTTTGTCCAGGCCTGGGCTCTAGAGCTTGGCACTGGTCTTCACAAACACTGCCCAGGTAGCTAGATGGGCTTGTAGGCTAGCTGCACATAAGGATGTGGATAATAAGATTGTGGCCTATCTTAAGAAAAATTAAACTTCATTTTGTGCTGTTACTGCATTGACAGTTTGGGATTAAAAAGTGACATCTAAGAATTCTGAGTTTCCTGTGAAGACCTGGCCTCACATTTTGAGTTATGTATGAAAGCAGAATCTTTACCTCCTCACAGTTAAGTGTAGCACTGTGGTTTGTGTATTATAAGTAGTAGCTTTCCTGTCCGCTGGTTTGTGTTGGATACTTAGGTCATTTTTGGTTAGGCTTATATTGGAGGGCCATCATAATTAATTTGAAGTTCTAGGTAAAATTCTCATTTAAAGCAGTAATTTACTGATTAGTAAGGGGAAGTTGAGAACAGCAGGGTATTATGAGCAGCCAGAAATACAACTCTATATTTCTGTGACTTCTTTAAACCTAGGTTTTTGCTGAAGATGAATATTCCTGCTGTACAGTGTTAAATATCTTAAGATACCTATGATGAAATACCATTCAGAAGTTCTTGCCCATTAAGCATGGGGAAATTAAGTTTCTCATGAACTTCTAATCAAAAGATTCCTTTGTTCAACTTCCTGAAAGTATGTAATTTGAGCTTCTGAAATTAGGTGCACTGTATTATCATTAGCTGAAATACACAGTGCAAGGTACAGTACCTTGCTTTCCTCTCTAAGGAGAATATGCCGTAACTTTGTGCAGCACTGCAGCCAGTATTTCACACTTTAGATTTGCCTATTATTACCGGGTAAGCTCCAAAAGGACAGGTTTATGAACTTCTGTATTCCTTGGTATCTCCTTTTTTTTTTTCTTTTGTTTTTTGACCTTGGAAGATTATACTAAGCTTTTCTTTGCTCACAAAGGTTTGATGAAGTGTCTGGAATATCCTTCCTCGAAGTATTATAATATTTATTATATCATGAGCAACATAATATACAGAGAGAGTTGGGCCTGTTCAGTCTGGAGAAAGAGTCAGCTTAGAAGGGACCTCATCAGTGTCTCTATCTGAGGGGGGGTGTCAGTGGATGGATCCAGGCTCTGCTTGGTGGTGCTTGGCAGTAGCCCAAGAGTCAATGGGCAGAAGCTGATGTAGAGGTAGTTCCACCGGAACATGAGGAGGAACTGCTTTGCTGTGTAGTGACAAAGCACTGGAAAAGATTGCCCAGAGAGGCTGTGGAGTCTCCCTCACTGGAAGTACTCAAGACCCACAGCACGGCTCCTAAGGACTAGTGGACTCCCCTTCCCCTCCAGACTGCAGAGAGTTTGAGTACCTTTTTGTCTCTGTTCTGGGCATTTTATCACTTCTAAATAAGATCTAACATTGGAATGTGTTTTTCAGTGGCACAAACACTGCTTTCTGATTCATTTGTGTGTAGGCAGTCATCCTAAGGTGTGAATCGAATCCACAGTCACTCATTTATGTATTTCTGGCAGGCTGTGTGTTATAGCTGTATGCATTTTACTAGTTTGCATGTAGAAATACCAGTCAGAGAAAGCTGCAAGAAAATTTCTCATGTTTGTCATAAAGTACTCCGGGAGCCAGAGACACAGTCATTTCACTGGTGTTTGGACATTATTAATTGTTTGAAGAGTTTATTTATACACTTTTTTTCTTTTAAAGGAGTTGAGTAATGACACAAGTAGAAACAGTCATTGTTCTAAGAGGCTTTTAGACTAAAATCTAGTGAAGAATCCCATTGACCCACTTATTCATCCTGGTGATACTCTCTTAATGGCAACACACACAATGGGTATATCAATGGCTTCTCCCAGTTTTGTATCATTTGCAAACTGCCTGAAGGTGCCATCTTTCCCATTGTACATGTAATTTATAAAGATATATAATAGATTTACCCCATTTCCCAGTCCTCGGGATCACAGCTGGTGGCGGTCTTCTGGCTGGACTTCGTGCCACTGATCACAACTCTGTAAGTCCAACAGCTCAGAACATTATTTAATTTGCCTCACGGTCCACTTACCTGGCTCGTATTTCCATCAGTTTGTTGATGAGGTTGTTGTGGGCGACAGTGTCAAAAACCTTACCAAAGTCAAGATATGTAATATCTACTGCACTGTCCTTCATACAACAGCAGACTGTACCAACCCAGTCTTGTAGAAGGTTTTCAGTTTGGCTTAAGCATGATTTCCCCTTCATGCTGACCACTCCAAATGATCTCCTCCAGCTGACTTGACAGCCAGCATCTGGAACTGATTTTTCAGGATTATTTACTCAGCCATCTTCACAAGGATTGAGGTTGAGATCCTTCTTGCCTTTCTTGAAGACAGGAGTGATGTTTACTTTCTCCCAGACATAAGGAACCTCTCCTGGTTGTCACAACCTTTCAATGATAGAAACAGTCGCCTCAAAATTACATGGACTAACTCCTGTATTGCTTGTGGGTACTCCATGGACCTGAGCATGCCATTTGTTTAAGTGCTTCCTAACTGTTCCTCTTCCTTGACCCAGACTTTTCCATGGATCTCAAGGACATGGGATTGCTGAATGCTAGTCGTATCAGTAAAGACCAGGGCTGAGACTGAGATTCTGAGGTCACACCCTCACTCTTCAATGTAGTTTTGGGTGCTCAGGGAGCATGAATAGCCAGTTCTTGCAAATCAAAGCTATTGATCTTGAGGAATGATAAAAGTGTGTGTGTGAGCCAAGAATGATTTCTTGGGGGTTGACCAGCTGTGCTGGCTTTCAATTTAGGCAGATTTTCTGCAGTAGGAGGAACAATCTGTGTGTTAATGCTGGTCAGGCAGTTAAGCTTTCCTCACCATTTGTCTCTAGGGCCTCTCCCCGCTGCTTAGCAGGTTTAGATTTGGAAGCCTGTATTAGTCATCAGTTAATATTTCTTGCAACCATTGTTTTTCAGTTAGTGGGAAGTGCTAGTGGTTAGAAAATCCCGACTTTATCAAGGACTTACAGTTTAGTGCTCTGGCAGTAATTTTTAAACTTATTGCATAAATAGGAGGGCTAAATTAGTATTTTTTTAACATGTTATTTCAAAATAGAAATTTTGAAAATATTTACTGAATAGAAAAATAAGAATTTACTAAACTGTAATGCAAGTGGATTAAGAAGGGGTGCTGAAGACACCTTGTCTTTTTGACAGTCCAGGTTATTGCATGTATGGTAAAGGGTCACTTAAAGGGGATTTATGAAAAGGATCCTTAATCCCTGTGAGATCACTAACCTTTTTGTTTCGCTCTAAGTAATTACTTCACAATATCACATTGTTTTCCTGTGGGATAAAAGTCCAAGATAATGAGAACAATTGTATTTGCTGTTGTTTAATGTCCTGAACTTTTCACCAGAAGATGGCAGCAGGCTAATGTTCGTCACAAACATTACTACTTCTTATTGTTGGATAAACGTGAAGATATACTGTGCTAGATACTTGGAACTGAATAGCTTATCAGAGCTGACAGCAGAAACCCGGCAAAGTGTTGCACGTCAAGCCTTTTTGTAGGTTTCTAACTGTGGCTGGCTGCTGGCCTGCAAGTCCTGGCCATTGTTCAGTGGTGTCCTTTCACTTGACAGCTTTCCAAAAACATTTATTTTGGAAGAAATATCAAAGTAGGTACAACTAACTGTTGCTTAAAGAAGTTTGAATTGTTACATATTGCATTTCAGTTCTAGAAAATATTTCATTCTGTTCCTAGAATTAATTTTCCTGTCAATAAACTTCAGTCAAATGTGAATGCATATTTTCTGTGACAGAAACAGCAAAAGTGGAGAAAAGACTAAAGCTGATATTGGATGGTGCAGAAAGAATTACGGTTTTCAATGAGAAGCCTATGTAAATAATGATAAAATACGTGGAATTCAGCAGCTCTTGCAGATGTTTTGTGGTATCTTTCATGGAAAATAAGCTACGTTAGCCAGAGAAACAAAGATGGGTTTTACCCTCTAGCCATAAATTAATCTTTGCCATAGTATATGTTTACTATAGCCAGAATGTCAGAACTGGATACACTTATGAATATTCTATTTTCAATGCATTCAAATATTGCAGAATAACTTCACCATTGGCAAACCCATGCTGTTAAAGAATGTAAGGAGAGGAAAAAGCAGGTCTTTTTCTTAGAGGAGAAGTAAACAGCAAATCCAACCAGTGTGATCCACTGCACCATGGGTTGATGAACCTTACTGTCAGACCTTTCTATTTCCCTGAGTGCTGAAGGCTGAGTTACATTAACATGTTTGGCATGGGCTTACCTGTAAGAAGAGGTAGCCAGCCTAAGGCCACTTGCTCTTACCCAGACTCACCTGTCCGCTAACAAACTACAGATTGAGTCCAAGATGCTGCAGTCTAAATGTTGCATGCTGTTGCCTTTTATGCTGATTCCTAATCCACATCCAAGACAGTGATGTGCCTGCAGCTGTCTCTAATGACCTATTTACAGCAAAACATGGTAGCAGTTCCATAAAACCCCAAGAAAAGTAAAAGATACAAATGCTTTTAAATGGTGGCTCTCAAGGGAGTCTTCATCTGTGGAAAATTTGGTGTTTGTTGTATAATTGTTGTATAATTAAATTATACCATAATCCATATTGACAGCAGGTCTGGACTTACCTGCTACAGACAATCTTAATTTCAGTACTTCTTGCTTCTAAAGCCTACATTTCACACCTTTGGTTCCATATTATAAGGTCTACGTATTCTGTATAGTGCTTATTAGGAATATTAGATATGAAAACTTCAAGTTAGATTATATGAGAACAGCCTTTCCAAGCATATTTATGAAAAAGTAATCACAATGTCATTATCAAAATAGTTCTTTCAATATGCAAGATGTCATTCATTTGTGACATTTGGTTAGCTCAAGACATGAACTTGCATTCCCAGTAAAGCCCCCGATGAAGCTTTCAGGCCTGTCTGATGACCAACTTTGTGTAAGCCGAAAAGCAGGAATACAAAATGTCAGATTTCAAATGTTCATGTGTATTTTTATTAAAAAATATTTTCATGTACACTACTTAGCATTAAAAGGCTTCACACAGATGTACTTCCAGTAGGTTATATTTGTTTTTTAAAGGGGCCAAGTACCTCTGGCTAGTAAGCTGTCATGAATTCATGCGCCTGCAAGTAAATGCAGTACTAGAAGAGTGCTTTAACAGGCCAAAGACACAGCGTATATTTTGCCAGATTTTTCTACAATTAATGCAAGCTCCCTAGTTATATAATCAAACTGATCACTAAAAGCAAAATCCAGGTTTCCCAAATGATGGTTCTTGCTAGTATTTTGATGCCACTTTTCCCTTCTCACACACTTCATCCTTCCTCCCTAAGTCCTGGATGTTTGTTCACTTTTGAGGGCTTTCCATAGTCCCCTCCAATTTGTTCATATCCTTTTACTTTGTCTGTCCTCTTGTGTAAGGACGGACAGTGCCTTCAATGTCTTTCAGCACAGTTTCTCCCAGGCCTCCCTCTAAGGATATTTGCTCCTTCTAGTTTCAGGAGTCCCTCTTTCCTGCTTACAGCCCCCAACATCTTTCTTACATCTCTTTATACAACTGAGAGTATCTGTTCTCAGCTTGCAGCTTTTTTCCTTCCACATACCTGATTCCTGTGGAGACTTTTCTGATGGGAAACCTGTGGGAACTGTGTGTTCAAAGTGAATGAACAAGGTATAGCTTCTGAGATCCTAGCTGTCTGTCAAAAGGGCTGGAGGAGGTCCTAACTGGGCTCACAAATTATTTTAGTGCTTACAGCCTGCTTCTTCAAAGCAGAAAAATCCTAGAGAAAAGCCCCTTCATATTTTCTAGTGTTTCCAGAAATGTCTTTGAAAATATCCGTGTAGGTTTGCTAATTACAGTGTGTATCAACACTTTGTATAAAGCATTGTGTCAGTGAGAGATGTTATTCTACACTCTGGAGTCAGCCTAGGGGTTTGATCAGAAATGCATGTATACTGCACTAAGACAGCAGTGACTGTGTAAGATGTTCTGAATATAAATTTCCAGAATAAACTGAGTTTTTCTGCATAGGAATGACTGCATGGAAAGCAATTGCACAGGTATTTTCATTGCAAATGAAAATTGAACAAAGAAAATTCCCATCAGTAGTGTATGCCAGCAATCTGGAAAGTTTCGCGGATGCACGTAGGAATAAGGAAGAATACAAAACTGTATGACCATATTAACACAAAGGGCAGGGAGCATGACTTCACCTGTATAGGCACAATACAGCTGACTCACCAGTTTAATGTAAAAAACATTGGTAATTTCTGCTAAAGGCAGCTGTAATGGAAGAATTGGATAGGTTGGCTGCTAGGGCAGAACCATACTACTCAACGACAAAATCAAGGACTTCATTACCATGTCAGATAAACTTGGATACAGGGAACAGTTCTCCAGGAAATATGAATTCTTCCAAATGTGTAACTCATTTCATTTGGTGTTTTTTCTCATCAAAAGGGATTTTTATGCCTTAAGAACTTCTGTCCTTCAAAAGTAAAGTGACTGTACTGTACTAAGAAGTAAAGTCTTTTAACAGTTACCCAAAATTTGCTTTCAATTCTCTAAGCTACATGATTCATATAGCAGCTTATGATGGTTCCATGATGTTTGTATTGTCAGACTGCATAGCCGTGGTGCAAACTGGACTTTCCCATAGCAGTTTTCCGTGGCAGTAAATTTGGAAGATTAAGCAATCATGAAGTTCATTCTTTAGGCACTGATGAGCACTATACATCTACAGATCCCTTTCTCTTTTGCTAAATTTTTGCCCAGAATTGCAGAGAAGAATGTATGCATGTAAATGTGTCAAAGCCTGCTCTCAACAATTACTTATTAATTTGGAGGTGACTACTGAACCATCTATTCTAACATGTGGTGAATGTATGTGTTGGTGAAAAAAGTGAAGTGAAGTGAAGTTTGGCATCCAGACTTCAGCATTCTGATATGACACAAAGAAAAATTTTCTGAGTTATGTGGGAATTACAGATAATCTTCCAAATGTTTCAGGTTAATATGCCTTTGTGCTGTTGATCACAAGGGCTTCAAGCTTCTCTCAAGGGAGATCTTTCTTTTGTATATTTGTACATTTACTATTGTACATTGTAATTTGTACAATATTACAATTAATGTAATTATTGTACAATATTACAATTATGTAATAANCAATATTACATTTTGTACATTGTACATTTACTATTTGTTTCAAACCCATTCACCATCTAAAAGCAGAAAATTTTACTTTTCATATGCTCCTTCCTGATATTTTTTACCGTATTCAATATTTGTATGTGATTTACTTTGATACTTTGCACATGGATGATCTTCTTCCATTTGCAAGCATCTAATATGTCATCTATTCTTCTGTAACTCAGTCAGGTAGCTGGGCCTCTAAAGGTATCTCCATATCATGGAAGAGGATGTATTTACAAAAATTAAGACTCATCTTTAGTCATTTTCTTTGCAGTCTTAACTGTGGGCAATCAATTCTTGTTGTTAGAGCCTGCCCCAATTCTTCACCATGATTTTTTACATCCCTGTCTTGTTTTGCACAGCATCATCATGCCATCTAAACAAGCGATTTCTATGCTGTTGTTTCAATCCGACCATTCACAGAACTTAGAGATGGTAAAAGAAGCAGATTATGTGGTTATGGAGATGTTGCTTTTCCCTGTGAGGGCTCCTTTTAACAAGGGAGAATTAATTCTCCTGAATGACAGTTCAGCCATTTATGGGCTGCAGTTTTTTTCTCTCAAGCAGTAATACTATGGCATCCATGACCTCTGTGGACAGTATTTATCAGTAGTAAGCCATGTAGCAGATATTCTGAATTGTTGTCCTGAGCTGTGACTCCAGGGTGTACTCCCTGGTTTAAACAAGTATTGAATGTAAGCTGATAAATGATTCATTAATTTAATCTCAGCTTCTGTTTAGATAAATAAAGAAGACCTGTATTCTTTTTACCCTCCAAGGGTCTGCTATTCTTCCATAATTCTTAGTAAGCCCCCCCATCCTTATCTACTTACTTGTTTTGTTTTATTAGTAGTATTGGCCAGGCTAACTTGATAGATCTCTGTCAAGAAAAACATAATTTGGGAAATCAGAAGAAAGTGAAAATCAGAAGAATTAACAAAAAAAAATCTCAATCCCATATCTAAGCAGACAAGCATAGCAGATGTCAAAATTTAGGTATCATCCAATTTTAGAAAAAAGAGGACAATTTCACAACTGCAATATCAAAATGTTTATACAGCAATTTTAACTGTTTAGCGCTGGCATTAATGTGCTGACTTGTTGCAGTCACAAAACAGTGACCTCAGTCCTGAAGAATCATGTAGTTATTTTATAAATATTTATCGTGCCAGAAGGAGTAGTAAAGTGTAGCAAACCTCTAAGTCTAGCATTGTTCCACTCCTTGTTGTTAAGAGTCTTGCTCTGTTTTTCACATTATTTTCCAGTAAAAAATAATTTCAGGAATGTCTGTGGGTGCAGAAATAAAGCTTCTATACTATCATATGTTGGTGGTGAATTATCACTGATGAGCCTCTGCTGCTTGTTGTCTAAAATACAGTGAGTATTGCTGTAAAATCCGAGGGCATACATCATAATTTAGGGCAAATTCGACAAAATTCAGTCTGAAATTCACTGAAGAAAGCAGAATTATGTACAAGAGGAAGGGGGGAATACTTGAGGTAAAACCAGTAAACCAGTAAAATACTTGGTGTAAAACCAGTTGTGCTGCCAGATCATGCTGAAAACCTGATCACTGGGCAAAGAGCATGGCAGCCTGGGACTACTGCCATCTGCAGGCAATCCTGGCCTTTTTCCCATCCTGGGTTGTTGAGAAGTTCCCCCGCATTCATAACGCCCGGAATGTCCGCAAGGGGAAAAATGTAGGTTCTGCCAGCTGTCTGCTGCCTGCTCCTGCGGGGTGTTGCGAGAGGTACGTGCATGGCACACCCTTGCCCTGCTGATCTGCAGGACCCCTCACCTTCCCCACGGCCAGGTGCTACTGAGCAGGTGCGGGATGCTGCCTTGCAGGTGTCCATCGGGATGCAGGATGATGTGTCTGCGGGGGAGAGCCTGTCTGGTACTGCAGGGAGCTGCGCAAGGCCTCCGTTTCGGACCATTTGGGAAACGCGGTGTCACAACCGAGTCCCTCCAAACCCTATGCATGCAGTCAAGTTGTAATGGCATACTGAGATATTAGTGAGGTGCCATTAAATTGCTCCTCATCAGCCATTTCTTATTTGCAAAATGCTACTGCTGGCCCCTGGCTGTACCATATGCAGGTCCATGATGAACTAGGTAGCACGGCTATTTTCCCCACTTAGCTCTGAGTGCAGTTGTACCATAAAAAGCTGCCATAAGGGCCTCATCAACACACTCCAGAGCCAAGCTGAAGACTGGCCTGCTGTATCATGGACCTTAGGAGAGCAGGGGAACTAAAGCGATGTGAAGCCAGCAGATTTGGAGCAGAAAGAATAGGCAGATCATTTTCCCTTGGAGAATGATGAATAATTCCAAAGAATGCTGGAAGACCACAAGTGTGGCCAGAAAGTGTCAGTGCTGTGTTGGAAGGTTTTTGTCAAAAAAATCCATTCCAAAAAGGTCGTCTGGACTAGCAAGAGTGAGCACATTCATTGTTTTTACATCTTCCTATTTGCCGTCTCTTCAGTTACATGAAAGTGGGAATTTTATAAAATTCTTAAGGAAGCTGGTGATCTTTTTTTTCCCTTGAGATTTGCACTCTGCAGTGTTTTCTTCTAATATTTTATTTGTCAAGGATTATCTGTGTTCTGTCTTGTTCCCTGTAAGGATTTCCTTTTTCAAGTCCTAACTCAAAACTCCTTTTCATGCCATGATAATTTTTGCCTTTTCATTTATATACCCTTTTATATAGCTTTTATGTATCCTCAGTGCTTCTAGCATGCATATTTGTAATTCCTTAAGTCTGATAATTTAGCGTAGCTCTGATATTCTGTTAAATCAGGAGACCAAACATCCTGGAAGCCTTGCAGTTGGAGGCTGGAAAGCCCTAGAAACCAAGGTCCTCTCTGGGACACATCCTGTAAACTAAGATAGGCCCATCCAGGGGGAATTTCTCGGGATGGGGGGGTTCATTCGAGCCTCTCACTGAGAAATCTTTGATAGATATGCTAATTTGCAAGGCCTATAAACTCTATACATGATCAATCATGTGTGTGCATTTGGGCGCATTCCACCTTGGCGAAGCCGTGCACCTAAGGATCCTTAAATCAATACTGAAGTAAAAACCCCTTTTCCCCCTTAACTGTGTTTGGCTCTTAATTTTAAGACCAGGGAAAGGCAACACTTTAAGACAAAAACGAATCCACAAGGACTCCTCCTGATTTATGATTTCACAGAAGGAATTTTGATGCAAGTGAGAAACTGGCTCCTCAAAAAGATGTTGAGTTTATTTGAGCCCTTGAGGCCCTTCTTCCCCTGTTGTGGTGCTTTGGAAAAAGATTCAGTATGTGGAGGTGTACCCTTAAATCTAGACCGGAGATCATCTGTACAAATGTAGGCAGTCACCTTCTGACCCTAAATTGCCTACTTTTGTACATTTAATTTAATTGGGACCGTGTTAAGTATAGAAGTCCTTTCAAATGGATGATTCATATCTAACTAAACATCACACTGGAAGACATATATCCATCAGGGAATATTAACTTTGCCAGGAATGATGTATGAGACATACAACCAGAGGTCTCCCCCTCTCACTGTACTTCCTGTGGGCTGGTTCCTGAAGTCCTTAATCAGTAACTCACATTCACTCTGTTCACTAGTGTTTGACTCAAACCAGAAAGGGACATGAACTGTTACGGCTCTGGGAAGGAACCTGAGGTTGGGATCCCAAGCCTCTTTTTGACAGGATGAGCATTGCCCACCCTTTTCAACCTGGTGCCCAGTATGGAAAGAAGGAAGTCACTATTGATAGACAATCCATGGTGGCGTTTTTGTTTCAGTTAGTATGGAGATTACTCAAAAAATCAGTTTGTTCCCACTGTCCTCATTTTTGCAGATACAAACGAGATGCCTTTCAGTACCCAGACTGAGCTGTTTTCAGAAAGAGACATCATAGAATCATAGAATGGCTTGGCTTGGAAGGCAACTTAAAGATCATTTAATTCCAACTCTGGTGCCATGGGCAGGGATGCCTTTCACTAGACCAGATTGCTCAGAGCTCCATCCATCCTGGCCTTGAACATTCCTAGGGATGGGGCATTTGCTACTTCTTTGGGAAACTTCTGTCAGTGCCTCGCTGCCCTCACAGAGAAGAATTTTTTCCTAATACCAAATCTAAATCTACTCCCCTTCAGTTTGAAGCCATTCCCCTTTGTCCTGTTACTACATTTCCTGTAAAAATGCACATGCTCTTGTAAAAAGTCTCTCTCCATCTTTCTTCTAGGCTCCCTTCAGGTACTTGAAAGGCCACAATTAGGTCACCCTGAAGGCTTCTCCAGGCTGAACAATCCCAATTCTCTCAGCCTTTCCTCACAGAAGA
>VZRQ01007151.1:70468-93941 GCA_013397975.1 Machaerirhynchus nigripectus
GACCTTATCACTCTCTACAACTACCTGAAAGGTGGTTGTAGTGACGTGGGGGTTGGTCTCTTTTTCCGGGCAACAGCTGACAGAACAAGAGGACACAGTCTTAAGCTGCGCCAAGGAAAATATAGATTGGATATTAGGAAAAAGTTGTTTACAGAAAGAGTCATAAAATATTGGAATGGTCTACCAGGGGAGGTAATGGAGTCACCATCCCTGGACATGTTTAAAAAGAGATTGGATGTAGTGCTCAGTGCTATGGTTTAGTTTAGTTGAGGTGCTGGGGCATGGGTTGGACTCGATGACCTTGAAGGTCTCTTCCAACCTGGTGATTCTGTGATTCTGTGATTCTGTAATGATGGCATTAAATAACACCATTCCCAATACAGAGCCCAGGGGAACACTATCTGTCACTATGGATGACACCTCTGGGTGTCACCATCCACTCAAATACTTGTGTATGTTCATGATGGTTATGAACCTGATCTTTGCTTACAGTGGGAAGCACTTTACTTCCCCAGTCCCCATCCTGCTGTCCATGCACTTGAGAGGTGTGGGAAAAGAGGTTGCCATTGAAGAATGAGGAAATAAAAAGGTCTCATCTTTCTCCTCATCTATTATGACAGAACAGTCTATTACCAGTTTACTAGAGTTTATTGGGTGGGGCACTTCCTGAAGGTTGAGTTATCATCTTATTAGAGAAACAGGAGCCATAGAAGCACAGTCAAGGTCTTGGTTTTTTTGGGAAGGTTTCTGGTAAACCGGAAGGAATGTTGTCTGGGGAAGTATTGAGGATATTGGAGGAGTATTTTCCTTTTGTTCTGTGTTTTGTATGATACTTTGTATACTGTAACATTAGTGCCTGGTTTCCAGGAAGGTCTGAGTTTGTAGATCTTGATGACTGGAAAGGAGGTGTGGCTATTTTCCTCAAGGCAGTCATTATGGATTACTGGGCTGTTTATTTCTCTCAGCTATGTTATTCCTAAGTCTTGATGTCTAGAGGAAGTCCTCATACTTACACTGGGCCCATTTCCCTGATGGAATTTACTTCTGGGGCTTTTCCCTGCTCCTGGGAGAGTGATGTTCCAAATACTTGTGATGAAGGAACTAACGAAAAGTAGGAATCTGATCCTTGAAAATGGATCTGAGAGCTTCCCTTTCCTCAAATGGTGGCTGTTGCCTGATCTTGATGTTTACTTGCTTTGTCATTACAGGCACAAGCTTGAGTAATATCACTCTTGCCTTTGCTGAATTGAAGTAGAGACCTGAGAGATGACGAGATGACAGCAGCTATTGAAGTCTTACCAGCTAACACCACCCATTTGTCCTCAGAGAATCGTTTAGGTTGGAAAAAACCTAGGATCAGCAAGTCCAGCCATTAACTTAGCAAATCTACCAGCCAACTGTGTTCCTAAGTGCCATATCTACATGGCTTTTAAATACCTCCAGGAGTGGAGATTCAGCTGTGTCCCTGGGCAGCATGTTCCAATCTTCGACAACCCTTTCCACAAAGAGATTTTTGTCATATCCATTCTAAATCTCCACTGGTGCAACTTGAGGCCATTTCTTGCCATCCTATCAAGGAGAAAAGACTGACCCCCAGCTGGCTACACCCTACCTTTCAGGTGGTGTTAGAGAGTGATAGGGTAACCCCTGAGCCTGCTTTTCTCCAGGCTAAACAGCCCCACCTCCCTTAGCCACTCCTCATAGGAGTCATGCTTCAGACCTTTCCCCAGCTCCATTGTCCTCCTCTGGACATACTCCAGCACCTCAGTTTCTTTCCTGTAGTGAGGGAGTGGCTCAAAACTGAATACAGTGTGGCCTCACAAGTGTTGAGTACAGGAGGACAACCCCTTCCCTGGTCCGGCTGGCCACACTATTGCTGGTAAAAGCCAGGATGCCACTGGCTTCTTGGCCACCTGGGCACACGCAGGCTCACGCTCGGCCAATGTCAACCAGCATCCTCAGGTTCTTCGCCTCGAGCACGCTTCCAGACACTCCGCCCCCAGCCTGCAGCACTGCCTGGGGTTGTTGGCACACGTCGGGTCCCTAGAGGGCAGTCCTGCACCTCCTGCTCTCACGGGCTGAATTAGGGCAAAACCACGCCAAATGATTAATTAAGAAGTTTTATTTATGGTAGGAACGATTTAAATCTTATGATAGGTTGAAATGTCTGTGGCAGGAATGATTTAAGCTTTTCTGGGCAGCCACAGATTAAACTTTTCTGAAGAGCATATGTCAATAGTGCTCTTTGAACAGCCCGCGGCAGCAAACTTTTAAGCAGAGGAAGAAAGGAAGAAGGCGAGATAGGAAAACAGGTAGAGAAAACAGATCTGTGTCACCACCCAGGGCTCCAGTACTGCCTCTGGTCTCTTTCCTCTGGATGGCAGGTGCACGGATGATGGGTGCATATTCTCTCCCCTCTCTCTTGAGCTATTTATAGACTAATCCTTGGGTGTGCGTTTTGTTATTTTAGAAGTTTTCAGAAGGGTGTTGGAGGGTCTCATGGATTCAAACTTCTTTTTAAAACTAGTTACCCAAGATAAGGAAGCTGATGTCAGACAAGCACTATGCTGCCTCTGCAAGACCCTCTTTTCTAAACACATCTTATCTAGCTGGCATGGTAACGTTCCTTTTTGCTTCTGTCAAATGTTTGAAACATTAGCTCTTTCAGGTTTACATTAACTCTTTCAGGTTTTCAGTCTCACGTATGACTGAAGGGCAGAACCTGGCACTTGGCCTTGTTGAACATCTTATCACTGGCCTTGTCCCATCGATCCGGCCTGTCCATATCCCTCAGCAGAGCCTTCTGACCCTCTGGCAGATCAACACTCCTGCCCAGCTTGGTGTCATCTGCAAACTGCACTCAATCCCCTCGTTCAGGTCATTGGTAAGGATACTAAGCAGGGCTGACCCCAAAACTAAGCCCTGGTGACTGGCCCCCAGCTGGATCTAACCCCATTTGCCAACACTCTTGGGACCCAGCCATCCAAGCAGTTCTTCACTCAGGAAAGAGCGCACCTGTCCAAGCCAGGTGCATCCAGTTTCTCCAGGAGAAGGCTTTGGGAGATGGCGTCAAAGGCTTTACTAAAGTCCAGGTAGACACATCCACAGCCTTTCCTTCAACCACTAACCAGGTCACCTTGTCACAGAAAACAATCAGGTTGGTCAAACAGGACCTAGGATCTACCTTTCACAAACCCTTGCTGACTGAGCTTCATCCCCTGGTTGTCTCCCACTTGCCTTATCACGACACTCCAGATGAGCTTCTTCATGACCTCCCCTGACGCTGAGGTCAGGCTATCAGGCCCGCAGTTCCCTGGATCCTCCCTCCAGCCTTTCTTGTAAATGGGGGTCATATTTGCTAACCTCCAGTCTTTTGGGACCAGCTTGAGTAGCCAAGATGGCTGGTAAATGATGGAGAGTGGCTCAGTGAGGACTTCTTCCAGCTCTCACAGTATCCATTCTGACATGGAACTCTACCAACTCTTTCCCCTGCTTATACATTTTTATTGAATTAAATCACAAATGTGGCTGATTAAGTCTGAAATGCTCAACTTTCATTTTGGATGTCTCTGTTTAGGTGAAATTTTTCAGAAAGAAACTAAAGGATCTGAGTGTATCAAAAAGCAGCCTGCACTTCTACATATGCCTTTCATTTTCAGCATGAGCCAAAGCAGCTAGACATCTTTGTGTCTGCCTAGAACTAAATTGTGGGCTCACTGATGTCTTCTTAAGGCAGACAAGGAGGGGGCAGCTATCATGCAGGGTCTGTCAAGGTATCCTTAGGAATTTCCTATTCAATCAACAAAACTATTCTTGCTCACGAGGCTAGTGATTTCCACAGTAACTGTTAACCATGGATTTTGTACAGCTTCTGACAAAACCCCAGACTAGTAAGAAAGCACAGAAAATACTTAAATTTGTTTCTTCAGAATTTGAACACTACCAAATACATAAAACTTGCCTACCATTGTAAAAAGAAAAAACACAGAGCAGGAACTGCTAGCCATTGGATTGAAAGTCTTGCTCTCCTCTGGGCAGCACTGGTAAGAAAGCACACCCAGCGTGTAAGTACTAGGGCCTAATGGAAAAATGCCCTCAACCTGTCAGAGGGCTGCTAAAAGCTCTGATTCTGTGTGGCTAAACATAGAGACAATTAATTGATGGATTTTATGAGAATAAATACAGGGACTGTGAGACCAGCCAAACACTGATTTATGACCAACCTTCTCTTGTAACATTTTGTTAAGTAATATTTTGCTGAGTATTGCGACCTCAAGACCCCTGGATAAAATCTGGGAGTTGGAGGCAGGTAGCACCATTTTTCGTGGTGTCTTAGATACAGGTTGCCACTGGTTTATCAGCAGATCAATCTCTCCTCTGCAATCTCTGCTGCACGTTCTGTCATATTGCAATTGTCAGAACAGAAAAGGTAGTCCCACTGCCAGAAAACACTTGATTGCGCTGGTAAAGTAGTGCCTACCTGTGATCTGTTACATGGTTCTGGTACATACTGACTGTTTCGAATGTGGAATTGTGCAGTGACTGGCTTGGAAAAGATCCTCTCTGTTACTGGGTTCTCCCTGCTGCTGAGGATGCTGAGTGTCTGTTGTGGTCTAACTTGTCTTTTCTTGACCCCTCTTAAAAATACACTGGCTTTAAATTGCTGACAAAAGTATGCTAAGGGGCTGCAACATGTGTGACATCTACATAAGCACCCCTTGATGTTCTTGGGGTTTTTTTTACTTCTGCATTTCTCTTTTTACCACTATACCTAATACTTTGCAATGTGAATTCTCCTTTCTCCTGCTTTACACAGACTTTGAGAACCTTGTATATTTTGCTAAATTGTGTAATAACTAATATAGAGTGTACTCAGAGGCTCAGGCTCTTGCCCATTCAGCATCACTCCAGAAGCAAAGTGCAATATTAATATTAGAATTATCTTGTACTAACTGTTTCTTCTGGCTGGCTTCCAATAGCCTAAACAGATCTGCACACCAGCAGAGAAGTATTTCTGACGTAAGAGCCTGAATTTAATCATGCCAGGCAGCAAACTCTCTCCCCTGTACCAAAGGATTTGGGCAGTGAAATAGGTTCAGGCTGTTGAAAGTTGGGTAGTGAAGTTGTTTTCTTCTTCATCTTGTTGAGGTTCTGCAATGTTGTCCTAGAGTTGAGTAACACCACCCAGTAACTCTCACTTTTAAAGCATTAACTGAGAAAAAGCTGACTATCTGACCATGCTGATGTTTCTTTGACCAGCTGGTGTTCTGCTGTAAAACTGTTCTGATGTTATCTCCCCAGCCGTGGCTGAACTGGTGTCCAGTGTGTTGTTTGGGAAGGCCATTGTTGTCTCTCTCATATGTTTCCTGTACACACTGCTATAATTATTGCCCTTTAAAAGGAGTTACATCTTCTGGTGTAACTCCACTGTAGAACAGAGATAGCTTTATGTAAAGCCATTACCCTTGCTGGGTGGAAAGGTGGGGAAATCTGGCCTGGTTGGGGTTAGCAAGAGCTGCCTCTGTTCCTTTTGCAGAGTCCATGTTTTCAAATGCAAAAGGCTTGTGTGTTTCACTAACTGCTTGTATCATATCCAAACTTCCTTGGCTTGTGGAGATAAGGGGAAGTATCCATTTCTTTGTGTGTCCAGGAAAAGGAACATATTTTTTTCTGGAACAAAAAAATAATGAAATTATTCTTCACAGGAGAGGTTACATAGCTCATGAAGTGTTGCCACAGAAACCTAAATCATCTGAAAAGCACGTAACGAGATGTGAGAATATGGATTTGACCTCCTCTTACAGACATTATTAACTCCTACACTATATCTCAAGTATCCCCATGCCTCTCCTGGAGGATGAGGAGACATATCCCCAGCACTAAGATGGATATAAGAACCACTTACAAAGGTAAGCTGCTCTTGCAGCTTTGTTCAGTTACTTCACAGGTAACTTCATTTTTTAAGAAAAGAGATCAAAACAGCATGCAGTTTTTGTTCCTTCTGTGTCTGTATGCTAACAAGCTGTGCAGGAACCATACAGACAGAAATAGGTAGTTGGCAATACAGCCCTGCATTAATGGTAGCATTAGGGTTTCTCTGAATTCACCTCCTTTCCATATCTGACAGGAATCCTAGGTAGAAGCAGGGCTGTGGGAATTCCTGTATGTTGATCAAACAGCAGATGTGCTGAACATGTTCCTGGTACATTGCATAGCTGAACCACACATTCAGTGGATGAGAGACATCTAAAATATATAGCATTTGCTAGGTCTGAGCTGTTCATGAACCGTGAGCCTCTTTCTCTGTTTGCTACAGAGTTATTCCGTGAATGTACAAGAGATGTGTACAGGAAATAGGGACACACAGTGCGCTCCAGCTCTACTGCAGGTAAAACAGGTGAACTGTGCACTATGTCCTTGTTTCTCAGTTGCAGTAACGTGGTGTCTTGTCTTTGTGGGAGCTTTGTTCCTTCCTCGTCAGCAGCACCAATTCTTTTCCATGTGCACTGGGAGGAACCTGGAGGAGTTACAACGACCCTGCTAGTTTCGGTCGTAAGTCCTAAGTAGAAAGTCAGAGGATTTTACCTCCTCTCTGCTCACCTTTCAGCTAGCGAACGTGGGTAGGCAGATAATTTTTGTGTATTTCTGTATTTTATTTTATTATGCTATGAAAATATACCAGCTTACGACTGGTGCTTATTATTACAGATTTGTCCCAATGCACACAGACAATTGTTTTCTTGGAGGTCAGAATGGTAGAAGAAGTTGGGAAATAAAAGGCATGTGAATGCATAATTAAAATTACCTGGCTGAAATTACTGAAAGTTATACTTTATTCTAGCTTCTGCATGTTTGCAGCTGCTGTTCGCAAGACCATAAACTGCAGTTTTTACATCAAAGACACAGGAAATGCTGTCCATTTAGAATGACTTGAGTTGTGAAGACTATGACCCACAGGTGCAAAATATCCACATCTACACAATTTTGAACACTTTGTTTTGCATAGGCAATGTCACCAGATGGTATTCATTGGAATAGCTTCAGTGAAACCAATAAAAAAGGCTGCTATGGGCAAGTGGAGGATCTGTCCTTCTGTGTCTAGATATCCTTAACTTCTCTGTATCTGAAACATATGTATATTTTTGTCTTTTTTCAGTGTTTAGGTCAGCACCTTAAGTGTAACTCCAGGGCTCTAATAAAAGGTATCACAGCCACATTTGGTTATAATTTACAGTATTTTTCCAAACACTGCAAATGGAAATCTTCGTCCAAGCCCCCTCAAAGATAGAGTTGCTAAATGAATACTGACTGAATTCTCTTAAAGGCCCAGGTTGAAAAAAAAAAAAAAAAAGAGTTTTCATTGTGCTATTCTCTAAGCATTGCTAGGTTTTACTGATCCCTACTGTTGTGGTTTAACCCCAGCCAGCAGCCAAGCCCCACACAGCCGCTCACTCACTCCCCAGCCAGCAGGATCTAGGAGAGAATCAGAAGGGTAAAAGCTGGGAAACTCATGGGTTGAGATAAAGGCATAATAGGGAAAGCAAAATCTGTGCACACAAGCAAAGCAAAACAAGGAATTAATTCACTGCTTCCCATGGGCAGGCAGGTGTTCAGCCATCTCCAGGAGAGCAGGGCCCCATCATAGGTATGGGTGACTTGGGAAGACAAACACCATCACTCCAAATGCTACATCCTCCTTCCCCCCCATTTTGTACACTGAACATGACGCCATGTGGTCTGGAATGTTTCTTTGGTCAGTTTGGGTCACCTGCCCTGGCTGCATCTGCCCCCAGCCTCCCATGCAACCCCAGCTTCCTCACCAGCCTGGAGCATAAAAAGCAGAAAAGGCCTTGGCTCTGTGCAAGTGCTGCTCAGCAATAACAAAAACATCTCTGTATTATCAGCTCTGTGCTCAGGACAAATCCAATCCACAGCCCCATACAAGCTGCTGTGAAGAAAGTTAACCCCACCTCAGCCAAAACCCATGCACCTACTCAAGTGTGAAATTTTGGAACACTGTGTTCAATTATCATAATTGAAATATTGCAACAGCATATAAAATAGTGTTGCATTGGTATTACATTACCTTTTGTGCTGTATTTTCATATTCTTTCCCACTGAACACACCATATCCCAAATGACACTGTAGGGTTAAGTTGATGCTACTGCTTATCACAGTTCATGTCAGATTACTTTGCAACTTAAAGTTTCAAAATTCTCATCTCTTCTGGGCTACACATGTAGCTCTTTCTGTCTATCTCCAGACATGTAACCTAATTTCAGTTTAGTCTTGCTTGGTTATAGGGAGATGTGCGCAACCCTCCAACAACATATGGTTCATATCCTGCATTCCCTCCTGTACCACCTAATGTTTTCAAGATTGTGCTACATGGGAAACTATTAATATCTATGGTTAAGAATTAGAGTTACAATAAAACTATAACATATTTTGAAGGAATAGTAGCTCTGCTGGCTTACACTAAGTAAAATAAATTCATAATGCCTATGAGGTCTCCAAGCATGTAGAACTTATAAATTTTAAAAATTGAAGACAGATGGACTTGCTTATCATATTTTGAATACTTTGCAAGAGCTATGGTTACATCCAAAATGCAAGGATTGTCCTCCAGCAAAGATGATGGGAGAACCTGAAAAGTTTTTTGGTAACTCTTAGTTGGCGGCTGAAATGTGAGATCTCTGAACAAACCTTTTCTTAGACGTGGTCTGAATCTCATCAGCTTCTCACTTTTAAACACTCTATTAATGCATTTCCTGTAAAAACACATCTGTATATGTTCATGGTTCACCCTCTTGGACTGTTTCTCCAGGAAAATTGTGTACCCTAGGCATGGGCACAAGGTCAACATCTCACCAGTGCGGTGGTGTCTGGACATCTCCTGCTTCCCGAGGGAAAGAGGAGTGCCAAAATCTGATTGGATTGAACAGTTCAAATACCCTAACACAAATATCCTAATTGCATCATTTACTCTATAGTACTTTGACATCTAGACTTCCTTCCTGTGCAGGGTCAGCCGGAAGCTAATTTGCCTCATGGCTCTTAGTGAGGTTTGAAAGGATGGAAAATTAAAAGAAGGAAACAAAAACCACCCCTTGGGTTAGCTCCAAGACTATTTTATTTCAACTTCCTACCAGTAACCATAATGGTCTCTAGGGAAAGTTGCACAAAATTACTAGTAAGTGGAAAAAACTGTGGTCTTCTGGCTGCAGCACTGGTCAGAGGGTTAGGCAGATCTGCAACGGATTCCTAGTGTGACAGCACAAATCTTTTCAGATTACAGGGCCTCATTTATTTCCCTGATATCCTGTCAAGAAAGGAACATATGAATGTTCCTAAAATACCACCTGAAATTTTTTCTTAGTCATAAATTTGGATAGCAAGATTTCTGGAATATGGGCCATTTCTGCAATATAATTCAGTGCTTCACATTAGTACAGCATTCCAGCACAGTTTTTCTAGTAAAGAAGAATTGGGATAGATTTGCAAGTTCCTTCTCAGCTTCTGCTTGTTCTGACAGCAGGAGTACCCTGGAGAGCAAAGCCAAGGGCAGAGGAGATGCCACACAGCAGAGCTTGCTAACACCAAGATGAGCTGCAAGCCTCTGAACTTGGCAGACCGTAGGCAGCATCACAGCTCTCCAGCCGAGGGACCAGGTCAGCCACCAGGCCAAGTGAGAAGGTAGAAAGAGGAAGGACAGCACTGCAGCTTAGCCTTTAGATTGGAATGGTGGAGATCTGGTTCTCCTTGTCCTAGAGACACTGTGTGAGACACGTGACCAGCCTTCTGCACACACAGGCACGGTCTGTGCTCGGAGCCAGCCACAGCCCAGCAGCAGGAAGGTGTTTGAAGTAGGTCGAAGTCACTGCCTTGATGCTACACTTCCATGATTCCTGTCTGACTGCGCATGAGGATGGCACCTGCTCAGTTACCTGCAGAAAATGTCTCTGCAAGATTGAGAATATTAGTTATTCTTCCCTCATGGTATTTCATCATCTCCGTAGGTATGAGCGGGTACAGGCCTGTTTGATTCAATTTTCTGTGTAGATGCAGAGCATTTCCAGGGCTTAACACACTAGTCTGTAATGTATTCTACAGCTGCTCTTTGAAAAAGATTTGTCAAACACTACATCATAAACAAATATTTATTGAAGTAGAAAATGTAGTAATATGATATATGGCTAAACTCATCAAAGAATTTCAGTTGAGCATTTCAATATGATTCCTCTTTCATTTCAGAGGACTGTGTGTTACAGATTGAACCAAAGACAGACCAGATCAGACCAAACATTAGGTTTTGCCCATCAAAAGAAAGGTTTTACCACAGAACCATTGTCCAGAATGACTGTTTCTGGACAAAAAAGCAAGGCTCCCTTCAAGTACGTAACCAATTACAAAGTGAATTACGTGCCACCTCCTCTGGTGGAACATTATGTCCATAAAATTCAGAAATACAAGGTCGATTATGTCTCATTTGATGGCCTCATCACACAAATTTTCTAACCAGGGGTGGGCTGGTCAGCCAACCAATCTTGCAAAACCATACCAGACAATTCTGGTCCCTGTCTTCCTTTTCTCTACTACAACTGAATTTCAGAAAAATACAAAGCAGCTGCCTGTATCCACCAGAAAACCTGATGTATATCTTCCTCCTCTGGAGAAAATGGACCTTTACACCACTACCTGGACACAATGGAAGCACCCAAACGGCAAGCCAGCCAAGATGTGTCAATCTTTGGCTCAGCTTAATAAAATTATTGAGCCATTTAATAGCTCTTCTGTAGTGAAGGAAGCCTATAAGCCTTGGCTGTGCAATAGACTAAAACCTATCACTCATGCTCCAGACTTTTCCAGCAAAACCGATCGATTTCCTGACTATGTTTTGAACCCAACAAGTGCCTCATTCGCTCACAGTTATGAAAACCTATAAACCTGCCTGGTCAGGCCCAAAGCATCACACTCTCCTGGGTGCTATAACAGCCTACACTGCAGCTACACCAAAGGGCATTGTTCGATGCCAGGCCCCTTACAAAGACCCACCCCAGTTACACCTTTGAGAAAACTGGTGACGACAGCTTGATTTTGTTTGTAACCTTCTTTTAAACCAGTTGTTCATTTCATATTTGGAGAACTCTTAAAATAAACTAAATTCCCTGTCACTGACTTTTTTCTGGTTAATTTGAACAAGTGAAAAACATAAATTCCAGGGAAAAGACATCTTGATCTTTGTTTCTCTGTATTGTTTTTAGTTTTTCCCACCTAACTCTTGCTTATTAATTGAGAGTTCCCTTCTCCTGAGACAGTAATAGAGATCTCTTAGTAATAAATGTTATTACTGGTGTAAAGGGGGCTCAGCTCTGTCCATAAAAACAGAGGTAGAACAGGTGAATTGCATGATGTGAAGTCACATTTAAAAGGCATTGCTGTATAACAGAGTCTGAGATCCAGCCTTTTTCAGTATTCCCATCAAAGACACATACAAAAAGTACAATTACTGGATAAATATTATTGAATATTTCACCTTTCTAAACTGTGTCACTGTGCTGCCCAGAACTAGGCAATCAGATGGGAGGTTTTTGTGCCAAAGATACCTCCCAAGGCTGACACCTTGCAAGAGAAGTTTTTCAGTAAAAGCTCTTCAGGGTTCTGGATGGGTACCAGAAACATCAAAGAGTTGAAATTGTCACATGTTGCTACAGTTCAGCCAGCAGCTAGAGTTGTATTATCTTTTGAATGAGGCCAGTGTTAAGCTTCTGACCAGAACTGTTCATTTCTTTGTCCAAAGTGCCTTCTGTAGGCTTATGAGTGTTCTGATAGCGCTATGAAACTTTCTGACTTCCTAAGCACATTCCACTTTCCTGAATCCTCCTCTCCGTTACTCCTGGCAGGTCTGGCTGTTTCCTGAGTATTTAGCTCAAGTGCTAGCTAAAGCTGTTGCATGCTTGATGATTCTTGCGGGTCCTTTCCAACTCAGGATATTGTATTTATATATGATTCTATGATTCTGTGAAACGCTTGTGTCTGACCATCAAAGGAGAATTTAAAGAGGAAGACAATTTTCTGTATAAATGTATTTTAAATCTTTGGAAAAGCTTTGAAACCTGTTGGGATATAAATTTTTCCAAAGTGCTTGCAAGTTAAAGCCAAACACATTCCATCTGAAAACATGAATGCTTAACCCTGAGGGTGGGAAGCCACTGGAACAATACCCTAGGGGCACGGTGGTTCTGCTTCACTTGAAGTCCTTGAATCTGTCCTAGAGGCCTTTTCTAAATATATGTCCTCGTTCAATGAAAAATTATGTTCCTTGCAGCAGAAACAAATAGGCAAATCTCTACAGATTACACTGTACAAAAGGGCCAAACTATGCAGTCATTGATGACTTCACGCAGACTTCAGGAATTCAGTAATCTGTAAAATATTCACTCACCTGTGGTGAGGTATTGACCTAGAGTAAGGCTGGCATTTTTTTTTCAGGTCCTCCTATTTTACCAGCCAGCCTTCTTGATCTTCATTTCTTTAATACTGAATTTCTACAGGAAAATACTTTTTCTTCCCCATCTCTTTTTATCCAGTTGTTTTTCTGATTTTATTTATCAACCTGTAATTCTGCCAATTCTGAAACAGAATTTATATGAACAAAAACAGCTGAGGCTTTTGACTGCAGAAAAGATTGCTCTTTTATGCATTAGAGCTCTCTGAGTGTTCTTTCAGCTCTTTGATATGAGACTGGCAGGGAATGCAGAGCAAGGAGAGTCTAGGGTGTAAATTTATCACAGGTTTGTGTGGATCTTTTTTGCTGGGTGGAAGTTAGTCTTATCAAGCTCAATAGCAACGCAGTATGCCACTTAGCACTAGTAACTGCTGGGTTTTGAACATTAACAACAGGAATCTTGATTTTTCATGCAGTGGACCACCTCACACCAGCATCAAGCAGACATGAGTGGTTTAAACCCAACAATTTCAGAGTGTGAGGCACAAGCTTGGGTTTTTTTCCTGTCTTGTACCTCTATATGTTAAAAACTTATTAAAACCAATATATGATAACACGAAAGAACAAAGTGAGTTCCCTTTTGTGACTAAAGGTGTGGCTCCACAGAAATTAAGGCTCATGAAAGCTTGGGCTGCTGTAGTTTCACATTTTCTCCTCCTACAGATGCATGTTTTCCAGTGTCCCTCTTTTTGGTAATAACATTAATGCTGTCTGACTGCAGTCTTGGTCCTGGTGGCCAAGCAGGCCAGTGGTGTCCTGGGGTGCACTAGGAAGAACACTGCCAGCAGGTCGAGGGAGGTGATCCTGCTCCTCTACTCAGCCCTAGTGAGCCCCAGTGAGGACACATCTGTAGTGCTGTGTCCAGTTCTGGGCTCCTCAGGACAAGAGAGACAGGGAGCTGCTGGAGCAGGCCCAGCAGAGGGGGACAAAGTTGATTAAGGGACAGGAGCATCTCTCTTACAAGGAAAGGCTGACGGAGCTGGGCCTGTTCAGCCTTGAGCAGAGATGACTGAGAGGGGACCTCACCAATGTCTGTGAGTACCTGAGGGGAGGGTGTCAGATGATGGATCCAGGCTCTGCTCGGTGGGGCCGAGAAACAGCACAAGAGTCAGTGGGCACAAACTGATGCACAGGAAGCTCCACCTGAACATGAGGAAGGACTTCTTTACTGTGCAGGTGACCAAGAACTGGCACAGAGAGGTTGCAGAGCCTCCCTCACTGGGAGAACTTCAAGAACTGTCTGGACACAATCCTGTTCAATGTGCTCTGGGATGACCCTGCTTGAGCAGGGAGGTTGGACCAGATGACCCCCTGTGGTCCCTTCCAACCTGACCCATTCTGTGATCCTGTGATTCTGTGATTCTGTGATTCTGTGACCTTGCATTCATGATGCAGCACAAGACAACACTTCTCACTCAGTGAAGAAATGGGTGGAAAGAAGAAAATAGCTGTAGTCAACATCCAGTTTTTGAAGAATGGATAATGGCATCAGTACCCAAAAATTGGCTGAAGTACAAAGGCTACTATCAAAAAATGTTTCAAAAACCAAAATAAAAGGATGAAATGAAGGGACTTTGTCCTTGGCAGGGTTGAGAAAGGCATCCAGGGTAGCTGTACCATGAAGCATGCAAAAAAGAACAAGGAGGATTGTGCTGTATGTAATGGAAGCAGTAATGGATGAAAATGTCACTGTCAAGGCCGGTCACTACACTGATTACTGTGACCATTGCCAGTGACAAGTGTCACCTGTGCACAGGAACGGTTTCATGCATGTACACTGCAGAGGCTGACTGGAGGGATAGCTTCTCCCTGCATCCCTGAAAACACACAAGAGGTGTACTCACCAGCACTACTGATCTCCAGGCAAAGCACAATCTGTTTGGCAAGTCTTAAGCACAAAAGCTGATTTAAGGAGACGTGCAAACTAAATTTTAGAAGGGTAGCAGCTTAATAGAAGGTTATGAATGTTTTCTTAGCCAGGAGGAATGCAGCACTGCAGTTACTCACTGGGAAAAACCTGAGAAAAATTACTTAATTTGTCTCTTCTCAGTGGGAAACAAAATCAAACAACCCCAGAAGAAAGTTACCTGCAATAATGGGGGAGATTACTAATCAATTCAGTTTTGACTTGTATTATATCAGCTTTTCAACCACCTGTGTCTGCAAGGACTGCCAACCCCAGTGCCTTACATCTGCAGGAGGTATTTCATCTGGAGAAGATTTGCAGTTTGCAAAAGGTGAGAGGTCAAAAAAATCAGTAAATTATGTACTTATGGCCTAGAAATATTAACCAGCAGCAAATTTGTGAAAACTTTTCCACCACAAATTCTAAAAAGGGCTTCAACCAACACTATAGATTAGTAAAGAGAGTGAATTTTCAGCACCTCAGGTGTTTCAGGACTATGAAGGAAATGTTGAAAGATAAGTGGTATGCTTCTGCAAGAACTGAGTGTGTTCATATCACAGAGGAAAGCAATATAGAACCTGGGCATGGTATTCAGGAGACAGAAACCAGCTGAATTTAATGTGTGAAAAAGCAAACCTTTCCTTTGGAAGACAAAAAAACCCGTCTTTCCTGAGGCACGGATAGGATCTCCCTGAGGGATCTGTGTTATTTCAGTTGGAAAGAGGCGTTTGGGCAGAGAACTGAGTTCACTGGGATTGGAAATTTCCATAATGAATTTTCTGAACAGAGTTTACTTTTGGCTGACCCCTCTATAAGTCACTCTTCTCCCTATTGTAGTAGTGTCTCTCTGCCTCTGTGCCACTTTGGAAGCAGCGGTTTGATGACCTGTGCCCCTCTTCTTGTTTTTTGGGGAAATACTGTTTTGTGGCAACCTGATTTTCACTTCTCTATCTGGCTGCAGTTTGTCCCACAGATGTTTGTGGCTGCATTCAGAAGAGCAGGAGTAGAGTAGCTCTAAAAAAGGCAGTGTTCATCTCTGTGTTCCCTGCTTCCACTAGCTTACTAGTTCCGTGCTTGCTGGTGTCCCCAGACTGGTGAGAGGGCTCGTGTGGCACTGCCAAACACCATTACACAGGCTCAAGCATACTACTTTGCTGGACAAGCAGGCCCCTGCTCTGCTTTGCTCTCTGCTTTAAAATAAAAAAAAAAGTGCCTGTCAGATCCTCCCTGAACAGCTGGATTTGATTTTCTGTTGTTTGTATGTAGTGGGTTAACAGTGAGATTTTTCTTTTTTTGGTAATAAAATCACTAGGTTGTATGCTATTACTCAAAAACTGACTCCATGAGTGTTTCAGAAGGTGAAGTGTTTTAACAAGCATCCACCAACATTACTGGCTATTTATTCAAACCAATAATGTATGTTTTACAAAAGAGAACTCAAACAGCATGCTGAAAACGGGGGGGAGGAGGGGGAAGTCTGCATATAGCCCAAAATAAACTATTCCTCAGTCCAACCATTAAGCACTTCCTTAAGAGCAGAGAAACCTATCCTGGCTCCTCACTTGGAGAGCAAGCTGCTCATGGCCTGCCTGGTGTGATCCTTCTAGTTCATTATTGTGCTTTCCCACTGCCCCTAGGGAGTTTGTATACAAACCACACAAGATCTTGAAGCAGAAGACTACTTTATTAAAGAGTGTAGTAGTAGTAGTAGTAGTAGTGAGTGGTTTCTCATGCCTGTGTCATCCTAAGCACGTGTGGATAACTACATGCTTACCACGGAATTGTTCACATCCTGCCACTGCTTTAAAAAAGAGTTATAAAATGTAACCAGAGTGCAACCCTCTGGTGCCCCTTTCCCTTTTAGCTGCATAAAACAGCATTCTTTTATTTATAGCTACACAAATATAGAGCCTTTCTTTGCAGAAGCTTTAAAGTCTTAGTCAACATTCTTGTTTTTCCCTTTTTTCCTTCTCCTTAGAGGTAAACAGTGTGTTAGCAGGAAGGATAGAGAAGTGCAACCCAAACTTGCTCTGCTTGCAGAGAGGAGTCTCCTGCTCAGGCTCTGTTCAGCAGAGGCCTCAGCTGATGCATTCCTGCCTGCTGTGCTGCAGCGCTCCTAAAATCTCAGGGATTTAGCCAAAATTAGCCTGGTCTGTCAGCTGATACCCTGGGTATTTTTGTGTCTGGGCAAGTGTGGAGGCACCCTCTGAGACAGGAAGGATGCCTCTGGTGATGGATAAGCATTTTGTGGTACCAGGGCTGCTTTTGTTGTGAGAGCTTAAGGATGATGTTATAGTGGCTGCACCCACAACCTGTGCACAGGAATATGGCCTTTAGAAATATGGTGTTCATCTTGCTCCAGAGCTGCTTCTCTTGCTGTGAGAAGAGTTGTTTTGGAGGGAATGTGGAAGGAACATGGTAGGATGGAGCCTCTTCTTGGAAAGAAATAATTAAAAGTTTAGTATTTAAATTTAGTGATTAAATTAGCTCAAGGTGAAAGACCTGCAGAGATCTGTAGAGTTATGTAGGCAAGTGAGGTGGGGAGGAGTTGCTCTGGGCTTTTATCACTGCGACAGTGAGGTGCCAAGGAGAACTGTGTGATGCTGTACTGTATCAGCCCTTCCCACCTGCCACGCTTCATGGATAGTCGACGTGCAATTCAGAGCAGCCCGAAGCAGTGTAACTTGCACAGGGTACACACTGGTACAGGCTCAGAGAGGGGCACTGAAGGCACTCCTATGCAATCCCCTGTTCCTGTGTGCTGGAAGCATGTGCAAGCACGAGCACTCACAAGTCTCAGTGCCAAAGGCGGGCACCAGCATAAAGACAGCATGCATGAAGGGCCAAGTATGTCCAGTGAGATCCCTCCATTGAAAACAAAACAAAAAGCACGGGCAAGATTCTCATGAGAATGAATCACATCAGATTTGGGCTACAGTTGGTGATATTGGCAGCATACACTTCAACTTTCACACTCTCATTTACTGCTCTATGCTGTCAGCGACTTTCTATGTCAGTGACAGGATGTATGTGCTTTGCCGTGTAGCAATAGCACTTACAGATTAATTTTATTTGATTTTTTTAAAAATTTTTTTTTACTGTTCAGAAGCAATTTATTTTTTCTGTGGTAATCTTGTGTCTCCTGCAAAAAGCCCTCCTTATGTGCACATGAACTGGTGTGCAGACTCAGATCAGTGAGGAAACACCGCTGATGAATCTGTTTTATATACATTTCATGAGGTACTTCGTGGTCTGTTTTTTCAGGTTTTTTTTTAAAAAAACCCAGCAAACCAAACAAACCTCTACTAGATAGATCCTGCCATGATATGTGAAGGCACTTGCATACTTTCATCTTTGCTGCCTCAAACACCACAATGTGCATTTGAATGGGTCAGTAGAGGATGTTCAAGACTTTTTAACCATTCCGGCAAAAATGAAGGGCTGGAGTCTGTGCTTTCATGGACTTTCTAGACTCAGTCTTCATCAGTGACAATGGAAGAAAAGATGAGACTGAGCACTGTATTTACTTTTCTAAGGGACAGATGGAGAATAAAATGTATTGTTGTGCTCAGGTCTTCACACATGAAATTGAGAATGGGAACAGATACTGTACTTCATTGAAAAAGCAGGTGAGAATAGAAATAAGTATTTCACTCCGAAAAGGAGGTGCTGATATGTGTCTTTTCCCCTTATAAATCAGGATTACGTGGATTGCAATTACTGAAATGCCTTAGTGAAAAATTTATTTTAAAAAATATTAAAATGACTATGTATACGGCCAGATTTTAGATTTGATTCTGACTGACTGGAAAGGAGATGTTGGCTGGAGATGATAAAAAGCAATGTAGGTGAAATAATGACCAACGGATGCTTTCGGTGTGAGAAACATAAGATCAGTAGAGGAAGGAGATCTGATATTCTCCTCCTTCAATTTTGTACTGACTCAAGTATTTGACAGACTTTTTGGTTTACTTTACACAAAACTGGACAGTTAATACATAACACTACTGATAAATATGTGTATATATACCTTTAGAGAAGAGGATGAAGGGAAGGGTTAAATCAATGATCCCCAAGCTGTTATCTATATCTAATATTACAGCCATAGTTAGCATTAACAGGTCTGAGCTTCCCATCTGCATACACTGCTGGGCAGGGAGAAAAATCTGACATTCAAAAGACTTTGAAAGCATCTCTGTGAAAAGTTGGGTAACTGAATGAATGAAGCCTGTTTACTCAACTACTAACTGAAATGATCAGACACTCGCTGAAAGCTGCCATTAAAAACTTTTGAGGAATTTTATGGTTCTGAAAAGCTGGAAAAGAGTGAGCTGTTGGGTTCACCTTCTTCTACAAATAGAGGTGTCAGGTGATGCTGATCTCGAATAACCAAATTTATTTATGAATCAATGTTTGAGCACCAAACAGATAGTAAGGCCTTTTGTTTGGTAAGGTAGTTTGCAGGAGGAATCCTGACTTAAAAACTAAAAAAGCTCCAATTGCAGTCCATATGACGGAAGCTAGAGGGCAGGAAACAGATTTCTAGCTAAAGGTTACTTTGAAAATCTCTGGCTATGGCTTCTGTTTTTTTGACACACACAGATGCCTGGAATAGTTCAGCTGCACTTAACCTTGTCACATAAAAGGGGCTGGGAGTAGATCCGCTGTGGGGAACGTTTCAGCACTGTATTCTTCTGTTTTTCCTTTGTGAGGAAAGTTAGTCACCAGAACAAAACTGGAAGCTTGTTTTGAAGGTTTAGAAGGCTTTTTGACTTGAGTAGTAACTCAAGCCATAAGCATAAGAGAGAATAATTATTCTCTTGAGAACCTACGCAAACCTGTTGTTCATTTTACATACACAACAGCTTCTACACTTGCTTTATTGAAAATGAATTATGAAATTCCCATTGCTTTCAGTACTGTTGCTTGAAAGTCTTAGATCGGGTCTTTGACTTGCTTGTCTGTGTGAGGTGTTATTTGCCTGCAGTTTAGGCATCTAAAAAACATCTGCACGAACACCATACAAGGGTAACTGTCAATAAACCAGGGAAAAATTGCTGTTCCCTTTTAGCAGAGACATATTGTTTGTTTGAAAAGGGCAACAGCAAAAGCCAGCTTAGTTTCCAGAACTCAATTTTTTTCTGTTAAAAAAAACCTCAACTTTTTCTTTATTAATTTTTTTCTTCTTTCCCCTTGTAATTCAGACCATTACCACAATTCCTCCTGCATACACACCTGATGCTTCAGGTAGCTGGCAGCTCCACTACTGAAGGCAGCAGCAACCTGTAAGGAAGGACTGAATTAACAGGTGTTTCTTCAAGCCATAGATTGCTGAGGAAAGTTATGTCTTGAAGCACTGCTACTCAGAAGAAAAGAAGTACACTTTTATTGATTTCCATGGTCCTTGGACCAGCAGTGATAGCTTTATACTTCTGCAAGAGCAATAGGGGCAAGACATTGGCAATAAAGAATAAAGAAAGGCAAATGAAGAATTAAAATATATCTCCAAGACAGGGTGCAGGATCTTAATGACTAGAGACTTTAAAAAAGGAGTTAAGACATCCTATTTCTCTGAGGCAGGTACATCATGTGTACTTTGTGTAACAGGTGTGTGCTGCTATCATAATACAGAATAAGGACAGAGAACTGCAACAGCTTGGCTACTTTGGCTTTTGTTTTTAAGATTAAAAAACAACACGTCAGACAGTAGTAGTTAAATAAGTAACCTGCATTACTTGTACAAAAAGTTAGATAAATACAAGTTTACTGTTTTGTTTTCTCTTTAGAGAATGAAAGCATCCTTTCATAAAATAACCAGTAATTCTTATCTTACTGAGATGCTGCCAAGTCACAATTCAGAAGACAGACATGTGAAATTAAATCCACACTGTGCATGGACAACACAGTGGCCCCTCCAGATCAGATCCTTTGTGTTTATCCTGTGCACAGTTACACAGATACAATGGAACATGTGCTGGCTTGAACTTATTTTGCTTTTACACAAAAGAAAATACTTCCCCATGCTGCATTTTGTTAACTAATGTATCAAAAATATTCATCACATCGTCATCATCATCATTGTTATTATTATGTTACTAAGGAATTGTCCTTCATTCCATGCATAACTATCATTTCACAAGTTAAAAATGTCATCCCTCCCTCATGTCATAGTATATAAAGCACTCTGTGCACAGTGAAGCAGATCCCCAATTAAATGCAAGTGCTATTAAAATTAAAAGAAATACACCATTACTGTTGATTTTAGAGGAACAAAATTATGGGGAGATTTAAAAAAAAAATAGTTTTATCTGGACAAAATAATGTACAATTATTAATATTGCACTTTTTATACAAGAAATCCTAATAAATATACAGAAAAGATATACATTTACATACACGGAAAGTCATTATTCTTTCTTTTAAATAAAAAGTTACGCTGATGCTTATTTCTTGAAGACCCATTTCTATCAAGAGCATTCACTGCCAGGTGTTTTGAAGTAAGCCAATTTGAGACAGTTTAATGTCATGAACCTGACACTGACTTCAATAGTGGACCCCCAGTTTTACTGAAAAATCCACATGTCATGAAAGCTGTAGCATAGCAGAACTTGAACAGCATTTCATTAATATACCAAAAGGCACTAGCCCCAACAGGGGTTACAGGAGAGGCACAACCAAGACCGTCATTCAGAAAAGGTCTTGAACCAAAACCTGAGATCAGGTAGTTCTCCTTTAAAGTTCCACAATTCTCAAACTCTCTTCTTTGCAGATTTCCTCTAATTTTAGGTTTTTTTCTGAGCAGAGAGGAGAATGCCCAGGAACTAAAATCATGCAGCACTTCACTGGCTGAATATCCACTGCAGCTTGCCAGGAGGAAAGGCTCACAGCCTACATGCAAATTCATGGTGTAGGTGTGATGTTTGAGTCTCATTTTTTAGACTGTAACTTTGGGGGGTTATACATGGACTTGAAGATCTGCTGCTTTATAACACCTGTTTTGTTGTGGATAGAAGCAAGTTTGTCACAAATTATTTGCATTAGTCCTATGGGGACTAAATGATGCTAAAGCCATTGATGCTAAAGCCATTCTTTTTCTACTGAGTAGTAACAACCATGAAAAATCAGAATAAAGCTCTTTTCTACTACTTGTCCAAAAAGCTTGGCTGTCAGGAAAGAGAAATTTTGTGTTAGCAAAATAGAAAAACCCACTTCCTCAAGTTCTTTTCCAAAATCCCAGCTATGTAAGTACCAGAACTTTGAGAAGTAATACCTCTTTTTTCTAAATAAGTGTTAATAGGATGCAACATGCAGAGTGTCTCCCGTGTACCATATACAATTTCTATCTTTTCTGCCTATGCTCTCAAGGGAACAGTGTTTGCAGGTTTGTATTAAAGTGTGTCAAGCAGATCACACTTGTTCTGCTTTTGCTGGATAATAATTAACATCACCACCTCACCTCTGTGCTGAGGGCAACCCTTCAATCCCCAATCCTCCCTCACAAGCTCAAACTGGAAACATTTTCAGGTGCACTTTAGATCCCCTTATGTCACAGACCGTTGTTCAACTTTGCCAGACACCAGATCCTCAAAGACCACAAAGATGCTCCTTGCCTGGTGTGGGAAGGAGAGAGGGATTTTGAAACTAAAAAGGCTTCCAATCTGGGACATAACAAGTAAGTTTATAAAGCAAAATCCTGTGCTTGTGTTCTCAAGGTATTCCAAAGAGATGAGAGCTGCTCAGCAGAAACAGACCTGGGGTTGCTGGTCAACACCTGGCTGAACATGAGCCAGCATGTGCCCAGGTGGCCAAGGTGGCCAATGGCATCCTGGCCTGTATCAGCAATAGTGTGGCCAGCAGGTAGAGCACAGTGGTTCTCTGCCTGTACGTGGGTCTGGTGAGGCCACACCTCAAATCCTGTGCTCAGTTTTGGGGCCATCACTACAGGAAAGACATTGAGGTGCTGGAGTGTGTCCAGAGAAGGGCTACAAAACCAGTGAAAGGTCTAGAAGACACAACCAATAAGGAAGTGCTGGGGCAGCTGGAGTTGTTTAGCTGGGAGGAGACTCAGGCGTGACCTCATTGCTCTCTACAACTGCCTGAAAGGAGGTTGTAGTGAGGTGGGGGTCAGTCTCTTCTGCCATGTTTCAAACAATAGGATGATAAGAAATGGCCTCAAGTTGTGCCAGGGGAGGTTCAGATACTAGAACAAAAATTCACTGAAAATGTGGCTAGGCATTGGATTAGGTTGCCCAGGGAGATGGTGAAGTCACCATCTCTGGAAATGCTCAAGAGGAGTCTGGATGTGGCACCCAGAGATATCGTTCAGGGGTGGATATGGTAATGCTGTTAATGGTTGGACTAGATAACCCTGAAGATCTCTTTTGACCTTGATGATTCTGTGATTCTGTAATACGATGCTAGGTTTTAACTCTGGTCCTCATCCTCACCTGTCTCTTGGTGTATCCCCCAGGCATGTACACAGATTAAGGGGAAGCCTTACTCCTCTCATACCCATTTCTGGTGTCATGGGTCTGACTCTTTGCAGTCTACCCTCATGACCATGTGTTTCTGCATTCTGTCTCCCAGACTGATAGAAGGGAAAACTTGTCAAGTCCCTTTACAACAATGATTTGGTAAAAGGTGTTCTTTTTTTTTAGAAAAGGGAAATAAATAAATAAAATGAAAAAGATCATTCCATTCCATCCGCATTTTCTGCAAAAGCCTTTGCCTCAGTGAAGAAAAGGCTGTGATCCCCTTGTTCCTCCATTTTCATTTTGTCTGTCTTCAAGATTTTCCACAAGTCCCACAGCAACGTGACTTAAATTGGGTGAGCTGGCAGAGTTTGAGCTGCTTCACTTTCTCACAGTACCTTGTGGTGTCTCTGCACTCCACTGCCAAAGGGGAAACAAGAAGGAGAAATTATGATGAAGCTATGAACAAAGGATTTCTTACCTGAGAACATATATCCTTGGGTGGCCAAGAGGAGGACCTTTGTGTTGGGAGGTCTTAAAGAGAGTCATGCTTGATACCTGTAATCTCCCTCATCGCTTCAGCCTCC
>VZRQ01007151.1:103615-138218 GCA_013397975.1 Machaerirhynchus nigripectus
TTAAGCCGCAGGGCCTTAATTCCTTTTTTTCTTTTTTTTTTTTTTTTTTTTAAATAACATTACGTATTGTTTGTTTTATATTAAAAGTCAGAAATTTTTATTACACAAAAACCTGTTGAAAAACCAAAGAGAGAATTAAACCTTTAGAGGTTTGGTTGGTTTTGCTGTTGTTGAGGTTTTTTGGTTGGTTTTTTGTTTGTTTGTTTGTTTGTTTGTTTTTTGTCACAGTAAAGGGCAATTCTCTAAGCAATAACCAACCAAAACTGAAAAAACCCTGACGTTCTAAAGCATTGTGTGAAGTCTACAGAGCACCAGCACAGATGATGAGATTTAAGTTCTCATCTTAAATGCTTTGTTTCTTTGCTTGGTGACCTGAAGGAAGTGTATCTACAAGACACTTTTTACTGTGGTTCTCATATCAGCTGAACACTTTTCCAGTTTCATGATGAATTGCAGGAAATTTGTAAGACTGGTGTAACTTGGGCAAGACAGCTAAGTTCCCTTGCCTGTTTCCTGGGAAAAAAATTAGGAACTGTGGAAATTAGGTGATTTCCACAGCACAACCCATCCCCACTGAGTGCAGGGGTGGGGAGCCAGAAATGCCATATGTGAGGGGTGACATAGGACTGCTTGTGGCTTAGGCTTGTCCTGCACTGCTATGCATGTCACCGACACATGAGAGGTCTCTAGATTTCTGTGAATGTACTCTATTCTGATGGTTAGTTTGTTACACTGAAGCTTTATATTGTTTTGTTTATATTAGTATGTATGTGCATGAATGACTATATTGTACACAAAATCCCTTCTAAACGAACTGTCCTATATAAACAAACATAACATATATACATCAATTTTCACACAAGCACTGTTCGAAATGAACGGTATAAAAAAAGGAGGAGTATGAGTTTAAAATACTAAAAATGCAAGACTCTTCTAAGATGAAGGAATAATCCATCATCTGGTATTTCTTCACTGCCATCTCCTTGTAATATGATTACCATTTCTTATTCACGGAGACAAATAACGATGTGAATATCAAGTCTCTGTACCTGCACTTCAGAATTAACAGATGCTGCGACATGACATTTTTGTTACTGCTCTTCCTTCCATTCTTGTTTGTCCACCTGAGAACCCTAACTAATGTATACTGGGCAGGTGCAGCTCCCACAAAAAAATACCACTGTCATTAATCTGCTCAAGAAGGTTGAAGAGTTTGATTTCCAACCCTCATGACCAAATCCTTGAGACTTAAGGAACTAGTTACTTTGTTTAGGAATCCTTGCTACCTTTTTGAATTTGGTTATACCACTAAACTAACCCTAGGGGACCGGGCTACTGTAGTCTTTACCTGCGTGCCTTTTGCCATTAATCATCCCTCCAACTACACTATTCCTATGACAGAAGATACTGTCTTGCCCAGCAAAACTTAAATTCTCTTGCTTATAAAGCAGAAGATCTCACACAAGATGGAAAATGCTAGTGGTGACCTGTGGTATGCCCCAGCCATTTTCAAGCTGAGGGGTAGATCTAGGCACTGGGGAAACACCGTCTGCCACCCAGGAGGATAAATACTGGGGCTCTCACTGGTGCAGTGGTGACATGAGCCTTTGCTAGCCCCCTGTTGCTGTCAAACCCTGCTTGTATCCAGTGGGGAAGGGGGTGGGCTGGATACTGCTGCTCTTTGGGACTCATTCACTCTGTGATACTGGTATTTCAGAGAGCAAGGGCTCCCTGGAAAAAGACTGACACAGACAGTAGACTCTGCAGTCACAATGACAAAGTTGCACTGGAAAAGAACTAGTTAATGCAGATAAATGTTTAAAAATAAGGAAAAAGGGGAAAAAAGGCAGAATGACAGAGTGCAAACTGCTCCCAGTAGTTTCACCTCTTCCCTTTTTAAACTTTTGTTCATAAGGGTGAAGAGTGTGCTATTTGTTTTAATTTTTTTTGGCAAGATCTCATGCTGTTTCATCCTTGGCAATTATCTCTACCCAGTACTCACTTCCTGACAGCAAAGACACAGCATTCTTTGCTGCTCAGTCCTTGTCCCTAATTTTGTAAGCTCTCTATTCATTCCTGTTTCATATTTTTTCCCACTCTTGTGCTGAAAATCAACTCACGCGGTTTCCAAGATACTTATTCTGAAGTAAATGGGTGACATGAAAGGTTTTAGCCTTACCGTTTTAAGGCTGCCCAAGTTAAAAATGATGGAAAACAAAGGAATATATAGGAAATGGACAAACTTAACAATAAATGGCTCTATGGCTTTTGCCTAGATTATTCTAATTTTTTTGTAGTTTACTTTTCTTTTAGGATAAGTGTAGTGATTTCCACAGGTCAGCATATAGCCATGACAACTGAAAAAGACACACTGTGAGCCCAGTTTTATTGTTTGCATTTGCAAGCAGTCTGCAGAGGGTAAATGCAGAAAGCAGAAAGGTCAGGTTGATGCTACACACACAGGAACTGAACCTGAATTCGGGATGCAGATGGTCCTCATGCTGTTTTCCTTTAAAAAAATATTTTCAGGAAAAACAATATCATCTTCTTAGTGCTGACTATTTTACAAGTCTTATGCAGTATTTCTTCTTCCAAACTGTGTATGTAAAATATTAGCTAAAGGAAGAGCCCGTGATCAGTAATATGGGGGGAAACTCCCAAAAGCTGTTCCCTAGATATGCACTACCAGGGAGTAATTATTACTTAACAGTAAAACTTTACTAATACCTATCAATCACATTTCACAAGTGACATTTCCTATACATTTCCCACATGTATGGATGCATAGGCTGTGGGATAATATTTTAGGCATAGCAAGTGAGAACCAGAGTACAATAAAACTGCATGTTCCATTAAATCTCCTTCTCATCTTCCAGGAATAACTTTAATACCATTTATTGCAGATTACTAACACTACTCTCTTCCCCCATCGCTGTGGACATTGACTCTTTTATCCTTTCGAAGCTCAAAACTTGTCCCTATAATGCCTGAGAAAGAAAAATTGGCTGTGTTTCCAGACAGAGCAGCTATTGCAGAGCTTTTGGGTAAGAAAATGTTGCTTTCACCTTCCCTTCCAAAGATTACTGGGACTCTGAATTCATTCAAAGCCAGGATGAGCACTGATGTGCAAAAGCTGGAGATAGAAACAAAAATCTAATAAAAAAAGACATCTTCCAGTAGGGAAAACGTTAGTATTTCAAGGATAACAAGGGGGTATTTGGAAAGGGAAGACGGATGTTCCACAACAATGCTAACAGTTTCTTGAGAGGAAAGAATAAATGCACACTGCAGGCCAAAATCAACTGTTCGTTACACCTTTGCAACAGTTTCCAAATGACTGTAGCTGCAGAAAGACTCTGGGCTAACATGCTAATACCAGGAGAACAAAATACGAAGCATGCACCACTTTTTCACTTCCAGACCTGAAAAAAATAAATGCAAAGGCTATTGATTTTAGGGTTCCTTTTCCTCTTAGCAGCCCGATACTGTATGGAAAACAATGGTAAAAATGTCAGGTGAATTTTGCCAGTACTAAATACATTTGATAATACAAATTTTAAAAAAGTACAGCACTGCCTTTAAAATAGATATCTATTCTTATAATATAGATTGTTTTCATATTTATCTAACAAATAACTCCCTGATTTACTCTTGACATGATGATTAGTCCCAGGCAATGTTTCTAATATTTATTAAGGATGGACTGCGAGTGAACACTTCAGGTCAAGATCAGGTAGATTCTTTGAAATTTCTTTAAACAAAACAGTCCTACAGTCTGACTGCAACAAACTATTTAGCTTTCCTACTACAGCCCTGAAACTGCTGTGCCACGGGAAGTAAACTCACCCTTCCCACTCTCCCAGTGGCTAACCATGGGATGTGACAGTGTATGCTGTCTTAGCTGAGGCCAAACTGTGTGCCAGTGGTGCAGTGGACATTAAAATTGTGCCTTCTTAGCCTCAGGACAACACTTTCATATTTGGAAATTTCCTAAATAGGTGGAAGTGGGTCTTGGTAACATGGCTGGCTGTAAAAACACACTGCGGTATATGGTTGGAATCCACTCGTATTAATGTTCAACTACATGCTTGTAGTTCAGTTTTACACCATTGCTATTCACCAGTGATCACTCTTTGCAAAAAAAAAAAAAGGAGAGAGAAGAAGAAAGCTGAATTTTACAAAAAGTAAGCACACCAACTGGGTAGGGATGGCATGCATCACAACATCACAAAGTACAATGTAAATGTAGAACAGAAATGTAGAAAACTTCAACTAGACTTACAGACCAGAAGACCTTAGCCCCTGCCTCTGCAAGCCACAGCCATGTACCTATCCAAACATAAAAATGGGAGATGAAAGATGATTGCTGACTACTATCTGAAACGGCTGGCAGAGGTGGAAAGAAGGGTTTTGGCAGTAAAATTATTAATTATATTAAGACTGAAATAAAGCAAGCTAAAGAAAATAATTTTGTGTTTCTGTGTTATTTTAGTGAACTCTAAGAGAAGAGAGTTGTGGACCACAATACATGGTGTTAAAGCAACAACTGTAATTCTCCTACAGGACTTGAAACACAACAGTATTTCCACTCTAACCTCTACACTCAAGGAGATAAAGTATGCTTTCAAAATAGAAAGCAGATTAAGGATGAAGTGAAGAACAAAACGCTTGGAACAAAATGTGGAGAAGCCACAGATCAACCTGAATAGATACAAGTTTGGTGCTGAACTTATATGTTGTGGTTGATACTGTGCTACTGTGTTCACACTATGCAGGTGAGATTACTGGTAGTGAGGACCGCTTCCCCAGTTTCCTGTCATACCTTATTTTCTCCTTTGCTGACTCAAATGAGAAATGGACGTTAAATGGAATGGAGTTAAAATTCAATTCCATCCTGTTTCTAACATAAAGATGAAAAATTGACAGGATGTATTCAACCTTTAAAATGCAATCAAACCAAATGAAGGTAGGTAAGATCATGTCTGAAAGTCATATGTATGTAACACCTGTTTTGCTGAAGAGGCAAAACTAAGAGACATGTCTTTGTAGTTTGCCTTATGGGGAAAGATCTTTCAATACACTACAAAGCACAAATTTAAACAGACACTTAACTATTTGCTATTATGCAAATTGTTTCTCATTGATTTCACACACGGCATGAAATAAAATTTATAAAAAGCAATGGCATCTGAAAAAACCCAAAAGAAAGAATTAATGTTTGTATAAATACAACCTTTACTTACCATTTTTTAAGGCAGTGCAAATAACATGAATTTGTTCTAGACAAGGAAAAACATGTATTTAAGAATTCTTGAAATAAGCCAATTCAGCTGATAACAGTAGCACTCAAAAAAAAAGAAGGCATTTTAAATAACTATTTATGGCTGCAAAGGTGCAGTTGAAACTTACTATACTAAACATATGACATGGTTTTTAACAGTTCTCAAAAAACCTAAACTGGTTACCCAATGCCACACATATTGTTATTAGATATCACTTACATAGCACTGCAAATATACATGGTATTCAACAAAAATTGAGTCAGGCTCATTCCCAGCCCCACAGTGGCTGTGAAAAATATTCCCAAATACACAGACACATGGTGGGCCCACTAAAAACAAGGGAATTTTGGAGCTCTGGTAGTTAATACTGTTTTCTAAAGCTTAGTCTGACAATGGAAATCCTACACTGAGAATCATGTATTAATAAGGACTGGTCTGAATACAATCAGCAGTGGCAAACCAAAGTCTATAGTAATGGATACAGCACACTCACATGACCACCTAAGCTAACTCTGATATGTTTATTCAGTGCATGACAAAAATGGAAAAGGAGTCAAACTGTGAACTTCTGCCCCACCACTGCTACTGCTCCAGGTTAACCGTACACTTACGGGACAAAACCAGCACTGAGATGAGACTCATGCAACAAGCACTGAACAACACGACAGCCCAAAGGGTTCAACAAGAGACAGAGCAAGAGCTGGCACATAACACAGTTACCAAGCTGCAAATGTCAGGGCTGCTGTAGAAGGTTTTCTGTATTTTGTAACTGAATATCAACTTGCTACATCCTGAAACAGCATCTCAGGTAACTTCCTGGGTCACCAGGAAAATAACAAATGCAGAGCAGAGGAGGTGGAGGGCAGACAGGTGTGGGAGTGGCAGTGATGCTCGCTCCAGAGAAGCTGTAATATCTGTCCTATTAACAAAGTGCTGTAGCTGTTAGGGAGAGATTTGAGGACTATCATGGAGGGAGGGGTTGCTTCAAAACTTGTAATCAGTAAATCCTTTAGTCAACATGTCAGAAATCCCATAGCGTTTCAAACTCCCTTAAGTCTGGAATAAATCTTAAGTTTTGCAAGAGTCTAAAAGATCTTTCATATGAAGGAGCTGGCAGAATGAGAGGTCTCCATACCAGGATATCCGCAGCAAGTCTGATACACGTATTTACCCACCAAGATTTGCCTCAGTGGAGCTCTGCATCCCTTATATCTACCTTAGAACAAAATCTAGGTCAGTGATTCTGGTAAAGCTTGGAGACAAAAGTTCAAGGGCTGCAACTCTTACAAAAACCTCATAATTCAGCAGATGTTACCCCAGAGGCCAGTGATATTATTTTATATGGAAGTAATTTGGACCACTACTGTAGATCAGAGGTTGTCAGATTAGATCATTCATGGCATCAAACAGCAGGCAGGAAAAAAACTCAAAGCAGCAGATTGCCTAGAGGACATCACTCTCTTGACTTTGTGTTCAGAGCTTGGCAGTGGCTGGACTACTGTCTGGTTGCCTGAAACACAAACACTGTTTCAGTCTAGTCAAAATGTTCAACCAAGCAGAGCTATCCTCAGGTAATTTTTATCCCAAAATGTGTATGTTTTATTTTTATCCCAATATGTTTTATATTTTTATCCCAAATGCATATACACAATATGTATATGCAAAAGAAAAGCCACACATTTCAACGGAATGCTACAGTGTAGTCTGACATAGTGTGCTGTACTCTGATGTAGAAGAAAGATGCTGCAACACTCTACGAACTTTATACAATATTTAGAATGTAATCAATGTGATAGTGTCTGATTAGGCAATTAATTGCAATGACAATGGCACAATCTTGATATTAATTTTAATTCTAGTCTTTACAGAAAGGTCATGTACCTACCTGGGAATTATCACAAATATTGTGACAAAGCAGATTTTCCACTGAGACAAAAATTGAAAGGAACAGATAACACAATTAAAAGAACAGATTATCCCACGAATGTACCTGGCACTTTATCCTCATCACACTAGACATAATGTTAATCTCAAATAAAGTTGCTAAAAAACACTCTTTAGCATTAGAACTATTTTTCAAACACGATGGCCTATTTATTGCAGACAAGGACCAGGAAGAAAATGACATTGTGCAAAATAACTTCTCAGATAGTCATGATTTTATTTGAATCCTAATGCACAGCTTCTCAGCTGTCTTTTTCCTTAAGGGGAGCACAAGCACCAGTTTAGCTGTAATTACTCATGAATTTTCTTTTTGTAGACTCTGTGCAGATTCCAAATTCTTTTGCATTTCTACTTCAAATTTTAATGCAGCATTAATTCCTAAATCTAGAAAAATTTAAAACAGGGTCATGGTGGAGATGGGAAGGGCAAAGGGGAGTACAAGAAAACATACGTTTCAAGAAGATCTGTTCTTGCTCTTGAGTATATAACCAAACATTGAAAGAAATTTGTACTGGTGAGTTCAGTTGTGCTCATTGGGGATCATTTATTACTTTTTACACTGATTTTGAACAAGTATCAGCCCTATGAGAGTCAGATGTTATGGCACGGTACTTAGCAAGCAATTGCAGCATTAACTTCTCTGGGTCTGCTTGAAAGAGCTTGATCGTGATATTAGTCTATCCATCTGATCAGGTTCTTCTCCTAAAGTACATTTGACTCACTATAATGCACCCAAGAACATGCAAAAACCTCAGGTTAATTTTTCTGTCTGCTGTCACATCTAGATAACCCTTAAACCTACAGGCAAGTACTAGCCACAGGCTTGAAGTGATCCCCTCTGAAATAATAAAAAAAACCCTGACCCCACCCTGAACTTTGGGCTTTGGCTCCAATGCAGTTGGACCTTTAAAATAAGTCATTTATTCATATTCAAAAGGCTGGCCACTGCAAGCAAGGTGACTATTTTTCAATTCTGCCTCTGGGTGATCTTTTGGGAACCTTAGTAATTCTGCTAGGAAATGAGTGGGATATGCTACTGCCAGTAAAAGAAAAATGAGAGTGAAACACAGTAAATCTGTTAAGGGGAAATCCTTTGTGTCTCTTTTAAGTGAAAAGTTTTTGTTATCACTTTGTCTTAAAAACAGCTGCATTTTGAATATCGATGTTTGCAGATCGAGATTTGGTTGTGCAGCTGGTCATCTTCTGAACCACTAGTGAAATTGGCAGCAAAGCTGCTCTAGCTCTGTGGTCATTGGGGATAATATATAAAACCAGAAAGAAATCTTCTTTTTAGGACTATATTCACAGTGCTGACAGTAAAATCATGTTCTGATTTGTGACGTGAGTAAATTTGATATGGAACTAATCAAGGAGAACACAACAAGTACGGTGCAGCAGTATTTCCTTTTTTTTGGTTTTTTTACAATTGACTGTATTTTTCTGGTAATAGAAAAATACACTTTATCATCTAAATTCACAGTAATTTTCAGTATCCACTCCAAGTAAGGAGGGATGGGAACCAGACTTCAAATAATTGCCTACACTTTTCCCCATTTATTCATATTATCAGATTCCCAAAATAGCATTTTCTTTCTGCCTTCTTTACTTCACTCTGACATTCTACATGGAGTGCTAATATCCATATTTCTAGAAGTATTAATTTCTGAAATTTCTTCCGATGTTCCTGCAAAAAATCCTCATTTAAATATAACTAAGGTATAGATGTCAAAGTCAATAAAACTTCATCTTTCACTGTGCAACACAATTATACATGTCAGTATTCTTCAGTACCAAAATGAGGATATATTTTTAAATAATATTTTGTGTCTTTTGCCAAGTCTGCTGATTATTGGTCTCCAATAATATCACAATATATTTGAGAAGCTGTAGTGGATCTCCATGAGGATTTGCAAGATCCTCAGAGTTTTCGACTGAATTATATTCAAATACAAGAGATAACAAGCTTGAACCCAAATGAAAACAAGTATTCTTGATAGGCCCAAAGCTTTTTCTGCAGGAGTGTCAGAAGTCAAGAACACTGGATCCTACAACACTAGTTTCTGCCAACATTACCCTTTACAAAGCTGAAGACTCATGCAAATGTGTCTAAGGACTTCTGTAAAAAATTCAGTGATACTTGTAGCATAGAAAGCCTACGGAAAATACATGATCTTAAGATATTTCTTTAATTCCAAAAGATAACACCATGAAGTAATCAGAATTGACAGAATTCAAATGGTCATGAATATTTTTAAAATCCCAAAATTCTTATCAGGTGACAAATAAAAGACTTTTTCTCTGCCAAAAGGAGTGGTGTTTCTTATAATATTTTCATCACCAACATTCAGAAAAACTGTATTCAAGACTTAAAAAGTCCCAAAGACAGAAACCTTAACAAGATTAAGATCCAATGTGAAAACTTTCCAAAGAAATGTAAAGTTGTGTCACTTCAGAAATCAACTATGTTTTATCTTACATGTAATGTAAAGCCTTGTGTGTCTGCCATGAACCAAAAACATCAGAATGTGCATGACAGTCTGTGGCTCATCACTGATTGTCTGCTTGCACTACTGTAAAACCCAGAAATATTTTCAAACTCATGGGTTTTCTAGCTCTGCTTTGGGGTCAGTCCTGTCCTTCAGGTGTGTGATCTGCAGATAACACACAAGTGTCTACTACACAACCTGACAATGAATGTGAGGACTGGGGAAGACTGCAGTACTCTGCAGATATTTTCAACATTTGTGAAGTAGCAGGGTGAGCATCAATGTGTGTAAGCCACCATCTACATCATGCTCTCAAACTTGGATGATGAGTTGGGCCTAGAAAGCTAACTGGAATCTCAACGCTGTGGCAGCAAAAGAAGTATGTAAGATAAAAATGTTGCTGACTCCATTGGGCAGGGCATGGGTCTTTTAACAGAGTTTCCTCTACTTCTATTGTGAAGGCACATAAATGACTGCTCAATGACCCTTGCAATGAGAAGGAAAACCTCCAAACCAGATATATGTGTTTTGACACCAATCTTTATCTTGTGCAACCCCCCTGAAATTCAAGTGGAAGAAACCCACAGCAGATTACTCCAGACAGCAAGTTAATAATTTCAAATGGTTGGAATGATGGTGGAAGCATTGCTCAATTAAACTTTGTAAAAGACAGTGAATAGCATGTATGATAATCTGGAAGTTCTATTTCTCTCCCTGCAGCTCAGCTTGTCAACTGTTTTATATTTGATACAGCTGCTAATTTCCAAACAAAGTTCTCGTTTGCAGCTTTAGTCTTCCATCGCTTTGTTAATATTTTGTGTTTGCATTTTTCTTTAAACCCCCAAGGCATGAAACAAGTGTTTAATGAAGTTTTGACTCCCATTTTTCTTAAACTCTGGCAAACCCATGCATGACTTTATCCAGGTTTCTAACACAATTTTTCACCTTTGTTGTCTTTAACTCCTGTAAAACAGAATGTTTACGCAGAGCTTATCACTCCTTTTCTTCACATTTCACTCTGTTCCTTTGCAAATATCGTGTTTTCCTTCTCTACCCAAAAAATCCTCATATGCCTAGATTTCCAAATACATTCAATGTATTTGAATCCTATGTCTAATTCAATGCTTTTTTAGTCCTAAGAGATACTGGTGCTTAACAGTAGCACAGACAAGGGATCTTATACATAGCAATTTATATATCTGAAGTTCTTATATGGGGCAGCCAGAGAATGTAGAGCCAACACCTGAGCATACTAAATGATGAAAGACTTAGCAGGATTAAAGTTGATTGGGTGGGTAGTAGAATGGAAAGAATCAATGGACAGCTTTCTAATTGGCTGGATAGCTCATCCCATGCTGATTTTTTGTTAGAAAAAAATTTCAGAAGGGTTTCCTAGGTTTGAATAATAACAAGGCTCAAATTCAAACCAGTAAAACTCCAGTGAAATTGGGGGAACTGCCTCAAGAATGAAACTGGTTTGCTATTTTGCAATTACAAATAATGGAATTTCCTTGCCATGAAGCGACACAGCAGGGTACAGGGCAACATGGCCAAATGAAATTGATCTGGAGGTAGTTGTATACAGGCAGCAGAGAACACCCTTTGTCATTCAATTACTGCTTTTACACAATTAAAACTGCCTGAAACTCCTTAAGACCTCTTTTTGGAAATCTGAGAGGAAATGGATGAAACAGGAGAATGACCCAGTCTCACATCAGTGAGCACAATAAAACCATACTCAGAATGATTTATTCAATGCTAATAAATACCTATGATATTTCTCCCACTGAGGACTATTTCAGTGCAGTTTTTGTGCAAGCAGAAATGTAATCCAGAGCTGCAGGCTAAAAGCCATTGCAAATGTATGCGGATGTCAGAACTTGGGAAAAGTAAACCACACAAAACAAAAACATAAATAGAATGTCTCCACTGTGAAAACAAAATCTTAAAATTGCTACTAAATGTGAGGAAAGAATGTTTTGGAAGCTGCAGGGACATATTAACACTCAGGACATCACATCTGCAGAACCCCTGCTAAGAGTTTCAGATCCCTACCTCTAAAAGGAGAAAAGATAGTTCTGACATTGTAGGGCTTGACAAATTTTTGTGGTATGCAGTAACATGTTTATTGGAGAAGCTGTTTGCCTATCTGAGCCTGGCAATTAATAGAGTTTCAAAGTAGTTTGTGAAATAAAATAAATATACCCTGAAATTTAGAAAACACAATCTCCTTGCAAAAAATTACACCCACAGATCTGAAAGGAGTTTAGAGGATATATAAGAACTGGCTGTAAAAAGAGGGTAAAGATATATGGAAGGCAGAAAAGGACAAAAAGAAGAAAAGCATTCATTGGGGATAATTTCCTTACATGGCTTCATGCAAACATTGGTTGTTTGAAATAAGAAAGAGGAATAAAATGAACAGATTAAAACAGAGAGCTTGCAAGATCAAAACGTGGAGAGAGGGATAAGCAAAACTCTGGAAAAGGTTCTGAAGAAGGATAAACATTATGAGTAGCAGACATATGGTAAGGTAACTACCCAAACATAGAAGAAAAACTGAAACAGAACCATCAATGTTTCTTCTTTTAAATCAAGTGGCACACCGGTCTGCCATGTCTTTGAGTTGAACAAGACTGCCAGTCCCCCAGAGCAGGGACTGCTTCTGAAATGATGCTATGTATATATAAAGGGCATCATTGAGCCCTTGTTCTGCGTGCAGCTTTGGACTAATTAAAGGACCTTCTTTTTAAAAATGAATTTCTGAGATCTAAAAAGTATTTGGCAGTGATTATGACTGACAATGAACTGTTGGTTTGATGTCTTTTGTCTCAGTGCCCATGCCTAGATAACCAAATCCTTAATGTAATGGTTAACCAGATGCATAACTGTAATATAAACTTCAAAGACTTAAAAAATCTAAAAAAACCTTAAAGCACTTGACTTACCTATAAGAGCAGAGCCCCCTGGACTGACGGTCAGTTTTGTTCCTGAAGGAGAGGTCAGCACTGAATGAGTGCTGGGCCCAGCATTGGTGAGCACTGCTGTCAACTCTTCTAGGTAAGGTAGAGGTCGTGGAGGCTCTGGTAACAGATTGGGAGAATGAAGTGATGAGCAACACTATAGCAGAAAACATCTTGGGACATAGACCCCTACCACCCACTCCCCCATCTTCCCTCATCAGATACTGCTGCAATTTTAACTGTGCCTGCAACATTACCATCTCAGAGGGGCAGGTCAAGCAAGTCTGGATAACTACTGAAAGTACTTTGCCTCATATTAGGTAAGGTGCTGGAGAAAATATTAAAATAATGTCTGAATCAATATGACCGCAAACTATAAGAAATTATCTCTGAAGGCTACCACAGCATTCTGGTGGACTCTCTTCACATATGACAGAGTTACATGGTGTCAGGAGATACAGCGGCTTGGGAGAAAAAACAAATGTATACAGCATAGAAGCCAAATCAAATGTTCATGGCAATTTGTGAAAAACTTTCAGTGTCTGCTACAGCCTGGATCAAGCCCTGATTAAATATGGTTATAATCCTGGCAGATCCTGTGGTATACTTAGGCAGAACTCCAAAGGACTAAGAGTTCAGAGCTCAAGAGGATCAGTCTATGCTGAGCACTGCAGGATTTAGTTGTTTACTGATCATAATGCTATTTTAAAAATTGAGGTAACGCCTAGTATTCCCAATTCTGTTTGTCATGCAAATGATGTGACATTTGATTAAACTGAATAGTGGCTCCATCCCCTTTCAATTACATCATGGCGCACATAATGCAAGTTTTCTACTGCTGATAGCATTCAGCACCAGAAGTACAGGTCAGGGATGCCTGAACTGTTCTGTTCCATCAAGGAGCTAAAAATGTCATTTGCTTAGAAACATAAGCAGCTTGCATAACTCACAGTAACTTACCATCTTTAAAAGTTAAGCCATTTATAATGGTCAGAAAAGGATTTACAGATCATGTGGGAGTCTTTATTTATAGGCTGAAACTCAGCTGATTTTTTTTTCCAGATTGTTTTTTTAGACTGAGATTCTAGAGTCAGTCTGGATTAGCAGGAGAAATATGTAAACCTTCATTTTAGTATTGCCTGTGAAACTGAGAAATCTCACTGTTATACGTCCTCTGGAAGCTCACTCTAGTCATGAAAGATGAGAGCTGTAGTGGATGCTCTAATGGTGTTGCCTCCGTTGTGGGGAATAGGTTTCAAAATTTGAGACTCCACCACCAAATGAACTAAAGTACTTAAAAAGTCAAGCTGGATCATTCATCTTCCAGGCGCACAGAAATGACAGAAGATGAGTTACTAGGAAAGGAAATGCCTTTCCCACACTTCCCGTCCCCACCAGGTACCACTTCCACTCATATTTCACAGCTAACACTGTCTTTCAAATCACCCAGATGGACTTTCTGTCTGGTGTTCAAAAACACAGGGGAAAGTAAAATTCACCATTCACTGAACTTGGGGTGTACTTTTTAGAAGTGCACTGGATTTATGCACCTGTTGTGAAGTGGGTCAGTATCACACAGGCTTGAACAGAAAGACTGCTCAGCAGAGACAGAGCACTTCACAGGGAAAAGGTGGCATCACTCTCATTTCAAGATAGTCACTTTCAGATATGGTTAATAAATGCTTTTCTTAGCTAGCAAGTCTGAAAGAGTGAAACTGAGTATCTTGGGACTGGGAGGTGCAATCCCTTTTCTCCTTATCCGCTTTCCTTTTACCACCACCTTGCTTCAGCTGATGCTGTCCAGAGTACAGAGACTGATGCTTTTCTTAGAACAGGGCTGCCTGCACGCCATTTCCTCTTTCCACAACCTCTGATTAGTTCTGCCATCTGGATGTGCCAGTAGCCACATTACAATTGTTTCAAGTGCAAAATACCAAAATGCCCTGGACTTACCAAGAACCAAGAGCTGGGAGCTTTCAGTTACTTCTCCGTGAAGATTGGCTGCCTTGCAGGAGTATAACCCCTGATTTGATAGAGAAACATTTCCTATAAACAGCGACCCATCATGCAGGTGGTGAGGAGAGGAAAGCTTGACCTTGTTCTTAAACCAAGTAACTTTTGCTTCAGGAACACCTGGAAAAACATTGACAAAGTGTAACACAAGTAAGAATTACAAGGCAAAAAAATACTTGTAAGGAAAATAGGGGGAGAAGAAGAAAAGTACTGAGTGAAGGCGGAAGAAAAAGGGAAAGGGACAAGGAAGATTTCATATGGCCACAGTCCTTTAGAGCAGTGACTCAAGTAAAACAACAAAACAAATACAGAGACAGACACAATATGCTTCTTGCAGGCAGCTGCTCAGATAGCCCTAATCTAGAAAGGTAGATTCATCTGCACTTCACTAGCAGCCAAAGAAAAACGGGTTAAAAGTGAGATCCCCTTAAGGTTGAGGTAGTGCTATTGAGTCTAAGAAAGATGCACCCTGCCTCCAAAATGTCCAGCAATGCTACAAAAACATTTTTCAGACTTGAATTCCAAACTTGTAAGTCTGTCCTTCCTCTGTCTTCAATGTTTCCACACTAACAGGACGTTTGCAGGAACAGCTGTTCCTACAGTTCGCCTTGGGGAAGGTAAGCAGAGTATGTCAAGGAGGAGCAGTTTCATTTTCTTTTGAGCTCCCACTTTCAGTGACACGCACAGCCACAAGATGGGATCAGGAGGCAGACAGCACAGGGACGAGCAAACACATCATGTCGCATCACTGCCGCAAGGGGTAGCAAGAGCATTTCAATCGGTTTCGTTGGGTAATGGCGGATGACAGAGGACAGAGGGCTGAGTGTTTCCCTTGCAGAGATATCACAGAGACTGAAAGTCTGAGAGGTGCCAGCTGGAAACAGAACTCACTTTGCGGGGCAGGCAAGACTTTAGGTAGTGAATAACTACCCAAGTCTATTCTTCTTCAGCTTTCCCCTCCATCAGTGTGCATGTATCCAGCAGAAAAAGCCTACCTGGGATGCTAGCAAGCAGAATTGTGTAAGCCATTTGAGATAATTCTGCTAAACCAGGGGCTCTGGGAGAAAGGAGTCATAGCAATACAAGGTTCTAACAGTGGTGACTAGTTTCCAATGCCACAGTATTCTTGGAATAGTGAATTGAATTTCACCATCTGGTATAGCTGATGAAAAAACATGGGCCATAAAGCAAGGTAAGAACTAGAAAATAAAACCCCCAGCATGTAGGTGAAATACAGAGGAAAAGAACGTTTAGGAGAATTGAGAGAACTGCAAACTGGAACAACAAAGATACAAAGAGAAAAAGGACAGGAAGGTAATATATTTTAAGCCACCCTTCCAAACCTGTTCTGACTCGACAGTCTGTAATTGTACATGGCATTTTGCAGAATGCCCTACGAACTACCTTTTAAGAATTGGTTCCTTCTTTCATGTCAAACTGTATATTCAGTAACAGTTTGGGCCAGATTGCTTGAAGCTTCTGGTATTCAAATGAAAATCTGCACAACTTAAGTGCTGAAATCAACAGAAAGCTCCCTAGTGATACTGATGTGATCCAAATTGCTCTCACATCCTATTTTTAAGTGAAATTGCTCATTATAGTCAAGTTACCCTCACCAGAAATGCTGCTGGCTTTCTGAACCTCGGAGCAAATCCTCCAGCTGGAAGTTACAGATATCTGCAAGACTCCTGAGTGACTTTTGGGTGGGAGTTCCCCCAGGATTAGTTTTGGAGAAGTCTGAACTGATCACAATCACCTAACAAGAGTTAAAAGACATATTCCTTCACCTCTACAGACAAAGCAGTGAAGTTATGTCAAGTGAAATAATGTTGATTTTCAATCTTGATCAAAACCACAACACTGTCTTTGTGGTAAATCTGAAATAGAGTTTCATCTTGACATAATTCACATCAGGTGCCAATTAAACTGTAATGCATCCAGAATGGTTCTGTTTTCCCTTATCTTTCAGTTAATTTCTATAGATTTCAACTTAGAACACAGATTTTGACAGTGCTTATGCCTGTCATAAGAAGTTAAAGAGCAATATAAAATTGTTCCCTAAGCTTTGGTAGTGTACTCATCCATTATCTCGTATTTTCAAGAAACCTTCTCCAGGTTTATCAACACCTGTCAGCAGCAAGTGTGTATTTCTGTCCCTTGACAGAAAATGCAGCTTTAGAAAATATCATAACTGATCCTTAATATTTCTCTTGTAAGTATCTATTCTGCTGTCTTGCTGACTCCCAGTAAAGATGTGTCCTTACATGAGCTGAGACATCCAGATCCACTACCTATACTACAGACTGTACAGCTCAGTGACAGAAACACAGCTGGTAATAATGAGATTTACTGTCACTGAAAGCTGACCTAGAACAGCTCTCAATAGTTGTGCTGGCCCAGGACATTCTGACATGACTAGACGGAAAGTACTAGAAGGAAAAAACTATAGCTTTACAAGACTGTGTGAAGAATTGTTCTCATCCAGACAAGACTCCACATAATTTCTGGGTATGCTAGTTTGCTTTCTAATTATGTTAACTTTATTCTCACATTCTAATCTCTTTTTTATTACCAGGTGTTATTGCATTAACTGTTGCACATTAGCTTACTATGATGTAGTAGCCATTTCATTGTTAATGTTTTCTGGGGAGCTTTGGCAAACTATACAGATGTGAAGTTCATCTACTCTAAAGAAGTCACTAGGATACAACACATTTGCTGTCTGAAGAAATAGTGCATGTTACTCTTGTCCTTAAACTTGATTGTTCTAAGGATGACCAAAAATATATAATAGATTTGATAATCATAAAACTGACGCTAAAACAAAAAAAAATTGTGCTTACATTAGGTGGAAAATTGCATTTATTCTCACTTTCTGTTACAGGTTTTATAAGATGGTTTATTTTCCATGTATAGATGAGACAGCTGATAGAAATTGCTGTTCTTGGATCACTTCTCAAGGCAGCTTTTTTTGTAATTGCTGTTGAATTATTAACACTATTTTTATGAATTTAGGATTCTAGTGCCCATAAAACATATCTGCCCTCATTACTCACTCTCTTATTCCCTTTGTAACATCACACCTTGTGGTTTACAATTTTATCGTAATTTCAAGAGCATTAATCTCGTGTCAACATAGATAACATTTTCTGTGGAGGCAATAGCAGAAGGGTTTTTTTTCACCCATGGAGAAAATTAGGATTTAAGAGAATTTCTTGTGTGTCACAGAAGATTCCAATATACAGTAATGCTACTAGATAGCAAAAAAACTTTATCCTAGAACAGATGACACTGCTAAAATTTTCCATTTTGGATGCTGTCATAGTGGGAGGGCTTCACAAAATTGCTAGAGATTATTTTCCTCTCAGAAAAGACTTTGAATCTGTGCCCTGACCATTTTGTGCTTCCCTCCTGTACTTTTCTGATGTTGTAAGTACTGTGGCAACTTTGTTTAGTCACATCCTGTTGTTTACTTGGTGCCTTTATACTGAAGGGAAATGGCTACACTTCCTAGATCAGCAGTAACTGTCTGAATCTGTGGGTTCTGAGTCTGGGCAGCTAAGAGAACCCAGAGAGAGAAATGCAAAATAACCTGTGTTCATGTGATATTTAGTCTCTTTCACACAATGTCCATGTAGGTGAGCACGGAGAGGCCTGGGGAAAAAACGAGTACCAGTTTCATCTTCTTCCTTGAAGATCACTGGACATCAGTCTGGTTGCAAGAGAGCGTCTAGTACCTATGTTGAGAGGCCAAGGGAATAACTGAACTTTCTCCTTCATGAACCTAGGAAAAATGATACCCTACTTTTCCTTCATTCAGCCTACTGGGCCTAATTAATAAATTGTGATCACAGGCTAGTGTTTTGCTCTTGCAAACATAATATGCACAGCCATTGTGTATGTTTTGCTAAAGGACAGATGAACAAACAATGAAACTTGAAGGAAATACTCTTTTCAGGTTAGAATTTGCCTAAGGGTTTGGTTGGCAGCACTTGAAGAAGGAAAACTTAAAACCACTAAGTGCTTAAAGTGAGCACAAAGTGTAAAAAAGCCACATTTATGTATTTGCAGTGAAGATGCTTGTTTAGAGTTATCTGAGGTAGCTGCTAGGGATAAGAAACTAAAGCAAGGCTCTAAGGGACTTCATACAAGTCTCCAGGGCAGATATTTATGTAACCGTCAACATGGCTCAGTTCTTGTTTATAAGTTGCTCCCCTCCCTCCTATGCTTCATCATATTGTGCATGAAAGTGTAATGAATCCATGGTCTGGCCCCAGGTCTTTAGAGATTTCCCAGCTCTCTCCCTTCCCCCACCCCTCCATCATTCCCACCAACAGCCATAGGACTGCCACAAACAGACAAGGTCAACGTGTTTTGGTTACCACTGGAAAGAGGCAAACTGTCACTGTAAGACTGAGGAACATTCAGTCCCTGACTGGAAAACAGTTTTAGGGAAAATCCTGTTTCAGTATAATTCCTCTGAACTCCTGCACTCCTAAGATGAAAAAAAAAAAAAAGGAAAAACCAGAAACTCACTGGAGTGATCTTTAAAAACCCCATCAGTGAAGAACTTAATCACTGCACACTTGTATATTCTCACCAAACATCCCCAGCAGGTAGCCATGTGTATCAGTTTTGTTGCATCCGCACCATATGGTGTATCTCTAACAACAATGCCTGTCATATTGCTTCAAATTTTTTAAGAACCCAATTTTCTTAAGCCACTACATTTGCCTTGTTTGATATGGATAAAAAGAGGACAAGTTCTATGATTAGAATTAGTGGAAGCAATGAAGTTTGCCTGAGACCTAGGAAAACCTTGCAACTTCACTCAGCTGCAACTGGAGATACCAATTTAGCAAAGAATCCCACAGAAATTTATAGCCGAAGACACCTGCATGGGAGAGAATGATTTTTTACCTGCAACCTGGCAGTTAATGGTAACATTTGCTTTCTGGATTGTTTTCACCATGCTTCCAATGTCAACAGTGACAGCAGGTGATTCAGTGTTGATCACGGTAGCTCTTGATGCCTTTATCAGTGGCTTTCCTGCACAAAAGAAGCACCACAGTTTATCATACCAAGCACACTGGCCTCACACAGGATAGATGGGCTGGAACACTCCCCGTGAAAGTACACACAACAGACAGGTGGATAAGGGAAAATGCTGAAGTGTGAGGTCACCTGCTTTTATAATATTTCAGTGTAACCAAATTCCATGGGTAAAGCTGCCTTGAAAAAAGAAAAAGTACACTTGAAGCAGAGGCAGAATAGCATTAAAGCCATATGGACATACAGGAGAACCAGCTGAATCAATAAACACCAGCACAACTGGAGCTGCAGCAAGATGCTCGCCTGGTGCTGCAACTGCACTACCACCCTTAGGTGAAGGCCAAACAAAGGAGCCTGAGTGGTGGCCACAGGCACATTAACAGGGGAGGAAGTTCAGCGCAACATGCAAGCTCTCTCTACACATCGATCATGGTTTCCTTAACCATGGGGAAACACTGGGATGGGGAAGACCAAACCATAATCAGAAAGTTTTCTCATAATGGCTAGAACAAGAAGATGAGGGACATAAACTGCATTAATGCAAAACACTGTTACTACAGTTTTTAGATAAAACAAAACAGGTTATCTGACGGGAAGGGGTTTAACTGTAATAGAGCTACTGCTTTGCCCACAATAAAATGTGCTTTCAACATTGGTGACAGCAAGTGAGCCAAGGTGTTTCTCTGATGTTGTGTCTGTCTTTGTGGGATTACTTATGAAATTATCCATCATCAATGGCTCAAGAAGCCTTCTGCCAGTCCTTTTGCAGGGCTACTGTAAAGGGATGCCTACAAAACAGGTCAGAGGTACCCAAGCTTAGCTTTGAGAGAGAGAGGACTAATGCAGCAGAGCTGACAAGAGCTGAATTAAGGTGCTCCCCTGTATCAGGAGAAAATGCTCCGCAGTCAGGACATGACAGGAGTAGCAAAACATAACAAAATTGCTTTAAATGGCATGGGACTTGGGTGTTTTTGACTCAGTGTTGCACTTTCAAACACATAATTTTCCAGAAATCTATAAATACCTTTTTTTTTTTTCCATTTAAAATAAATGGTCAGATACAAAACCGGTTCAGATATCATCGTTTGCCTCCGAAAGCTGCAGTTTTAGGCTAATGTTTATCACTAGCTTTACTTGCAGTTTAATTTGGAGCTGACTGACAAAGAAAAGATGGACGTGAGAAAAAGAATTTGATGTCATTGAGCTCATGGAGTGTTCTGAAAATTTAATTCAGCCTTAAATATAGATTTCTCCATATAGCTGTATTTCCAGGGCTTTTAAAAGATACCATTCATATGTAATTCCTGTCATATCAGTTTGTTCTTTTTTTTTACTTTACATTTTTTTATTTTGGTGGTTTTAATGCCCAAGAATAGCTAAGTAAAATACTACATTTTATTGTTGAAATACCTCCAAAAGTTTTGATACTTTTTGGCAAAGTCTAAAGAAAAGAAAGAAAAATTCTTCAGCTATCCATCGACCTTTTATTTTCCTGATTGGTTCCCAAAATCCCACCACAAGATTAAAAATCTTTTAGCTGTTCAACCCATAAATGAGTAGGAAACCATTGAGAAAACAAAAAGGAGCATATTCCACTGTCTTTTTTTTTCCATGCATGTGTTAAATGAATCAGAAAATTCTTCAGTGAAATAAGCTTTCGGCCCTACTCTTGATTCCTCTAAAGATGATCTCAGCTTTCCAGGTTTTTTTGAGAAAATACTTCCATTATGCCAAAAAGATTGTTACTTTGTTCCAAAAACTCCTCAGTATTTCACTTTGATATTTATGGCCTCATTTTATAGGCTGTTCAGCTCTTTGCCTTGGATGTGAGATGCAAAAGTATACCAGTTCCTAAGAGTTCTGCTTGCGTATGGGAAGCATGGATGTTAATTCACCTAAAAGTTTAAATTATAGCTTTGGTAATTAATTCTAATCAAAAAACGAATAGCCTTCCTGTGCCACACGTATACCTGATGCTCAGTATATTTTTTACAGTGTCACACAAAATTGTTTCCACAAATCACGTTTACAAAAACTATGGCTTTTACACTCACTGGAACAATGTGGACAGAACAGCAATTTTGACTGATGACTTTTCAACCTCATGTTCAGCTTCATGCTGGTGCAACATAAGAGATTTAGTGTGGAGTTGCTCCTTCTAAAATATGACGCTCTCCTAACAGCAGCACTGCTACCCTACTGCCTGGAATTCAGCGAAGTAGTGGTAGTGTAAAAAGAATCAGTCTCTCTTTTTTTTGCCTACAGGTAATTTGTAGCTCCGATGCAGATCTTTCTATTTTGCTCTAGAAGATTCACCTGTTCTGCTAAAGGACAAGACAAAGTCTCTTTCTAATTGATTTACTGATCTTCTGAGCTTCACTTTTATCCACTGTTGCCTTCTTACACTTTCTTTATGCTTCTCTTAATTGAAATTTTCTCTGTGTTTGGTGTAAAAAACTGATTTTTAAAAATTAAAGCTTATCAACAGCTATTCCTTCCTCTAGTCACACATGGATACTCTGGCAGCTGGTGGTTGCTGCTTATGCACTGGAAGCCTCCAAGTGTTTCCACAGGCTGAAGCAGTGAAATGGGTAAGTCTGCAAAATCATTAAGTTTTCCAGCATTCCTATAGTGGTTTTTTTTGCTTTGGTTATAAATAGAATCCTCCTTCTGTAAGACCTCTCTGCCCTGTCACAGCCATTAGCTGTTATTGTCTGTTCTGTTCCTGTGTCTTTTTCATCAACTCTTCATTCACGTGCGCAGCTCCACCCTTCTGCTAGTCCTGATGTGGCTGTGAGCCTGCTGACAATGTCTGCCAGTGAACCTGGAAGAAGCTGGACTCATCCTTCTAACTGCCTTTGCCACTGGTTTTTATCTGGGTGAGTTTTCTTTAGAATTGGATCCTAAATGAGCACAGGATATTTAGTCTGCTTTAGAACCTGTTACTAGAGGAACAGAAACATGAAATCTAATTTTTTGAGACCCTCTATTTGACACAATTGAAACAGTGTCAGCCACGCTTGTGATCGAATATGAAACAGTGTTTGATTTGTAAAGGACAGCTATTCAGCCCCAGAACTTTTCTGGCTTGCCTAATGTACACTTGACTAAGTCCTGCAATCCATCTGTGAGACTTGAAGAGATCAGTGTTAGGTTTAAAATGAAGCACAGAAGTTGGGAGCCTTGGACTGCACTGCCCCTATAGGCTGCAAGTAACCAGGAACAGCACTGCTCTAAGAGCAGGTCAGATGCAAGTGAGAAAAAGCATTGATGTCTTGCAGAGATACATAAACCTCACAAACTCTCTATGGAAGCTGGACTATGCCTCAGGTTTTTGCAGAACTCACACCCTGCATTTTCCCCAGTGTACCTCTGTTGACCCATGTTACACAGTTTAGCAGCCATCTGTTCCCCCACAAACAACTTCTGTCCAGATTCACACCAGTAACATGGACTATCCTGCAATAACAAAGGTTGAACTGTTACCTGCTAGGGTGACAGCAATGGAGACAGAGTCTGATCCCAGGGCATTGGATGCATTGCAAGCATAGAAACCCACATCAGCTTCCACAGGTGCTAAAATCTGCAAGGAGTCATCAGGCTGAAGGAGCAACCTGGCATAAAGCAGAAAGAAAGGTGTAATAGTCTCTCAGTCTGTGTGAACATGAACACACTTACTGGGAATTTTCAGGCTTAGGTAATATTTTTTCATAGGTCAGGCCTTTAGGCTATGTTTATAAATCTATGAAGAAATTTAAATTCTTACATTGAAACTGTAAGTTGTGATTACTCAAATTAGATTTTAGTCTCATTCCCAGTCCTTCTACTGCTGGTATATGTATTAAAAAAAGATTGTCAAGTAATTAGTACATCTGCCCAGTGAAACCTCCTCCTCTGCTGCGCCACTTCTGCATAATACTGCGTGAGTTCCCTAGGATTGCTGTCTTCCAGTTCTGCAACACAGAGTAGCAATAGTGAACAAAAAGCCAAATTACTGCAAGGGAAAAAATCATGAAGCATGCTAAAGCAGCGCAGAGAGAAGTGAAGAGAACCACAGGCTCAGCGTTAAAGCCTGAAATAGGTTCAGATTCTTTAACTGATGGGCAGCTTGTACGAACTTGGCAGTCTTGTTGCTCCCCTAATTGTAAAGATAAGAGAGGAATTCTTAGCTCCTCCTTGGGCTGAACCAACTCTTTGCCAGTAAGAGGAGCATATAATGATCTCAGTGTACTGCCTGTGGTTAAATGGAATTAATAAGGCCTCAGTGCTCTTATAAGCTGCCTCTTTTCACTGTCTGGTTTTGCAGTGGTAGGACTCATCAGGTCCTGACATATACCTGTTTCAGCAAGTATTCAGTCCATGGGCTCCTGCCAATGCTTATGTACCATTATTTTCATCACAGTGCGTTTAATGATTACTGTTCCTTTCTCTTAGTTTTCTTTTTAGCTGCAACTGTTAATAAAATCTAATCATACTGTTCTCATCAGCAACTTTCAGCAGCTGTTGCTGGTAAACTCTTACTTGAGGCTGTGATTGACAGTGGCAAGGGTGAAATTGGGGGAGGGATATGCCTGTAAAACACATGCAATAAAAGTCTGCTCACAGATCCTGGAATTGATGAATTTCTTTACACTCCCATCCCCACAATAAAAATTGTTGTCTCACGGACCAAAAACTCACAGATACTTGATTTTGCACAACACTGTGGGTGGTAGATCTCTAAAACAAACCAGATTAGGGCCACCCAGCAAAATCTATTACAGGAAAAAGCTCCAGCGTTAACATTATTTTTTTACCCTTTTGTGAGTAATAATAAAAATAGTCATTATCAATAAAAGAGCTGCCTGTTGTTAAACAAGTTTTGTAAAGGCTTAGAAAAATGCACATTTGCCAAACAAACATTAATACTTTTAAAATTGCATCTATGTTTGCACAAAAAACCACAAATGGCAGAAATAATTCCCTTCCCACTTCTGCTGTCAAGGATGTATTTCTTACCTCTTGGTCATAAGCAGGGCTGACTAGATAGCCACTGCTAACAGTGACAGCAACTAACAGATCTTTTTACTTGCAGAACTTGTGTTAGCATGCATCAGTATATCACACGTAAACTTTTAGCTTAGCACTGACTGCTTCAGTCATTACATGAAATTCATTAAATCTTCAGAAGTTGTCCCAGATTATAACAGCCTGTAACATTTAAAAGTTCTCTCTGTTCTGTCTGCATGTGTACAAATATAGCATGTAGGCAGATCTTCCAGCTTACATCAAACTAATGCTTACAAGACCCCTGAAATAATTTTAATAAATGTTTCTGACACCTTCAGGCTGAGGAAAGAACTTGTCTAATATTACACCTTATAAAACACGATGATGCATAATTTGTTGTTAATCACCTCTCCTAACACAAATCTCTCTCTGTCAGCTTAAGTCACCTCAAGATCCACTACAAGTATTTTTAGAAACAGAAATAGTCCAGGTAGATACTTGCCTTTTAAAAAAAATAAACTTCAACACAGCTCCATCTTCCTATCTTTTCAACCCAAGTTCAATGTCCTTCTCCAGAAACAAACACAATGTCCTTTTCTTTTCAGTAATTCTGTTATTTGTGCATCACAATTTGGCATAGCTGCTTTTCTTGAAAGCAGAGCCTTTATTAGTCCTCTTTGTATAGAATTATTTTGGCTGAATTCCCTATTTGCTCGTAGATTGCTATTTTTGTTAGGTACTGAATTGCTTGTCAGGGGTAGAAAAAAATACCAGCTGTAGCAATTCTTTATGTCACCAGCATGTCTTCAGAATCTCATTTATGGACTGAAAATAATGCAGCTTAATATTTAATCAGTCTCATCTCGACTGTTCCACACTGCATTGCCTCCAAGACAAAAACGTACTTTGCAGGACATATATCAATGACTAAATCAAACAGCACCTCACAAACACTTACTCTTCACATGCTGCTTCATGTCCACTTATAAAATTTATTTCTGTTTTAGGGAAGTTGAATTATCAAGTACCAGTGGATCCCCAGTGATACAAATTGCAGCACACTTGAGAGACTTACTAAACAATTTATAAATTCCTCAAAGATTTTTCACTTTTAAAACTGATCCCTAAGGAACTTAATGTGAATTTTCTATAAAATAAAACATTTTTGCATATACAGCACTCTACAGACTTTGGTATAGATACTAGTTGGCTCTGAAATGGCACTCAGAACCCATGCTGGTGTAAACTTGACACTTTAGCCTTAGGAGAGAGTATGGACCTTTCTGTTAAATATGCACTCAGGCTGAATATGCAGCCACAAGTCAGGGATCTTTTACTGGAACCACAGATATTTTCAACTGCTGCAGCTTTTTGTGCTGTATGTTTTCATTCTGCTGAGTAACTGAAAACCAGCACTTTTTGGGGCCTTTGTTATATCTCTTTGTGACCGTACCTAGACTAAAGCTAGAAAAATTAATTTTTGCAAGGATAGCTATGCAATAGGAGTCATACTTTTAGGTGGATGGAACAGCTCATGGGATGGGGCAATGGGAATAAAGCCAGACATCAACCATCATTACTGGCTCAGACAAAATCCATGGCTACAACATATGAAAGTAAATACCTCTGTCTGAGTGGTTTGTATATACAAAACAGGTAGCTGTCACCCAACCTAAAACCAGCAGCCTACACTCTAAAAATCACAATACCAACTACGTACTTCTGAAATCTCAGTATATTCAGTAGGGTGTGACCTGAGAACTTCAGCACTACTCCCTGGCCTTTCTCAGCCATCTCTTCGATACTAGTACAGGCAAGCCCACCGGTATTTATTTTCTTATTCCCATTAAGACAGAGGTGGGCTGGAAAATCCTCTTCTCCATTCAATGGCTGGCAAAGTACAAAGAAAACAAACTGCAGAGCTGAAAGACAGCTCAAGCATACCAGACACCACCACATGTGGATGGCCTTGCAGTTTACAGCAGTAGACTGTAAGACTGCTTAAACTGCAGCTTTCATTGACACAGCTGACTGAGAGGCAGCAAGAGCATTCTGAGCCAAAACCAGAACACTGCTCTTAGAGAACCCAGAAAAAAAATCCAAACCCCAATTTTTTTACACACCATGATTTCTGAACTTCCATTAACTCCCTAGATATAGATATTGAGTTACATCTCAAGCTCAGAGCACAGTCATTTCCTCCCCCCACACACCAACTTGGAGGAACTATAAATGCTGAGTACAGAAGGAGTTTCTCAAGTGGCAACTGCCTCAGCATTTAAAGAAGAGTTGTCAATGACTTATGCTACTAACTGGAAAACAAATGATACCTTCCTGAGTCTTTCTGATAGAAATTTTCAGCACACACACAACTGACTAATACTTCAGAAAGAAACACCACCATTTAAGGCTATTTCAGCCAAACTGAATGGGAAAAATAAAGGTTGAAAAGGAACTGTAAAATTATACACAAAAAATCTGAACGAAAATTTCAGGAATCATATAAGACTCCTTTATTTCAGCTACATTAATCTACTTGTTGTGATAAGCTTATAGGGTGTGAAACAAACTTGCCATTTTCTCATGACTGTAGTAATGAGAAACTTTATGTAATGAAGTTCTCTCATATGAGAACTTTATGTAACGTCCCTTACCTTTCATGGACACCATGTAAGTTTCAGTCATTTCAAGTAGAGAAAAAAAAAAACCCAACACCTAAGTGGACCAATTCTAATGGGATATAACCACCGGATGAAAATCTATATATATGAAACCTTTTTGGGGGTGGCATACAGATATTTTCACAAGAATATGTCCAAATGAAGGGATTCTGTATGTCCAAGTCATGATTATGACTGCATGTGACTTCCACCAGAGATACATTCTTGTTCTCAGTGACCTCTACCCCTTCAGAAGTTACCATTTTTCTGTGTGTTAAATTTAATACACTTATTCGCCTTTGGACAGAGAGGCAAGAACCAGGAAACTCATATCATTACAGAAAGCAATTATTTTTTCATTGATTCAGTAGTCAAAGTAAAGAAGAAGCTAATTTTGTAACTAATTTTGTAACTGTACAGAAGGGGAAATTTTACCTAAATCAAGACTTTACTGGATAATCCAAGGGCACCACACTAGAAATTAATTTTTGTTTTGGCCCCATCTTTTCTCACATCCTAGGCTAACCTTATGACTAAATGCAGATGTCTTAACTGAGGTCAGTATCTTATGCAGAAGGAGCTCCTAGGAGATCCCCGGACAACTTTGTTGTACTATGTTGGTCATTATTACTGCCTACTACACTATTTCTTACACCTGTTCTTATATACTGATTTTTCACAGAACAGAGCCAAAATATAAAATCCCAAGCACAGACATGAGAATGCATGTTATCAACACAGTTAAGCATACAACTAGTACTGAAAATAACCTCTTTCGATGTCTTCTTCTACACAAATTCATAATGTGGAGCGATACGAAAGTAAAGGCTACCTGAAGGAAAAAGAGTGTAATTTTTGTGCTATGCTGATAAAAGCATTTTGTTATGTCAACTTCTCAGGTTACACCAAGGACCAGCACTCCAGAGTTTAAACAGATGAGGATTCACCAATTCACATGAGAAGACTAATGCTAAATGATCAGTCTGTTGAGGTGACAGCAAAGCTGCAAATAGCCATGAAGTGTGGTTCCACAGTTTACAGCCTTCATCAGAACACATGCAGTTACTGGTGACTGGAATGCCCCTTGAGGTTTACCCTGGGGCAGTTCAATGCACGGATACATATGTGGAAGGCCGAAGCCTCACTTACTCCATCTTCTCTTCCACAACCATGTCTGTCACCACCTCCTGGAGAAATGTAATTCATAGCTCCAACAGCGGATAATAGTAACAACCAACAACCAGTTTTCATTTCTCAATACCAATCTTCATAGCAAAAATCTCCTCCTTCAGATGGGAAAATAAACTAAGGCTCCCAGTCTCCGGATGTGGAGTGCTCTGTTGACTGTATTAGGCACTTAAGTCCTTTAGTACTTTACAATCCCTTATTTTTTACTTACTCAAACAGAAATAAGGTTCCTGTCCGCCACACCAGCCTGACCTACCATCCAGACCTTGCTGAAGAGTTACAGTGCTCTGTTTACCCCATTTACCACTTCACATGCACTTGCCGTTCTTTCTGTTACGAAATCAGACTACAGCAAAATACGGTTTTGCCACAGGACTGACAGGCAGTAAAACATGGAAAGTGAAGAGTCAAAATACCAATTATTTTCTTAAAAGTTAAATAACATGCTTTACCTATCATTGTATTTCACTTCCTCTCCATTCTTAGCCCAGCTGATGGTGGGCTTCGGGTTTCCCACTGCTTCACAGTGAAGCAGCACGCTCAGTGTGCCACTTGCTAGGACCACTGTCTGTCCCAGGTGGGTGACAACCTCTGAAGCAGAAAGTTGTTGTGCTGCTGAAATCTTTCGGAGGATGGCAGGCTTTTGAGGAGGCCTGTGCAAGCCATTTGCCAGGTCTACAGGGGTGGGAATAAATGTTTCAGCAGATGATGTCCTCAGGGAGCTGGTAAATCCAGAAACACGTCTGTGGAAAGGGTACTCCACTGAGGCTGAATCAACTTTTCTCCTTGATGCTTTGAGGACAAATTCCTGGTGCTCCAAGTGGCTTTTGAAAACCTCATGAGCCAGCTGCACAACAAGCTGCTCCGTGTAGATATCTCTAAGCTCCTCAGGCTGTTGCGACAAATTCCTTATGATATCATCCAAGCGTTTCTGCTCTGTGACCATAGTAAATGGCAGGCTATGCTCCTGGCTCTGGTCCTCCTCTGAGGATGCATTTCTCTCCATGGACTCCTGGGCTTCCCAGGACTCCAAATTTTCCCTTGGCCAGCCCCTGAGCTGTAGCAGCCTCAAGACAATATTGTCATACCATCTGCTGGGGTTAGCAAGGTGTCCTCGCTTTTCAGCCTTGCTACCATTGAAGAAAATCCCATTGAGATGTTTATCCTCTGTTCGCAAGGCATCATTTAAGCCAGCCTTCCTCGTGCCCTCTTCCTCCTTAATACCAGCTGGCTGCCCAGAAATGATCTTCTTGTTGCTTCCAATCAGTTTAATTATGAAATGCTCCTGGGCTGGCCCTGCTGTGCAGGTGTATGTCCCAGTGTCTGAAGGCTTCAAATGATGGATTTTCATGTACCCGTAGGGCGCAATGGTGATGTGAGCTGAACTGACAAGCCTCTTGTCATCCTTCTCCCAAGTGATCATTGATTTCCTGAACCTCCTGGTAGGACATCGGAGGATAACAGAAGTTTTGGGCAGCAGGTAGGCATATCCACCCACAGTGAAGTGCAGTTTCTTCTGTTTCCTTGTCTGGATGTAAACTTTCTTTACAGCCATAATATGGGGGCTTTGCTTATGAGCTGGTCTGTTGTGCCCTAAAATATCATTATATTATTAGTATGTGATACCATTAAACAAAACAAGTAGTTTACATTGTTGTGGGCAGCATTTGACCCATTAGACAGCAATGGGAGAAACTGGCCAGCAGTTGCTGGACATTAAATTTGAACAATCAAAATAAGAGGAATAACAAGACACACTACAGGAATGCAAAAGTAGCCCACAGTATATGCAGAAACCAAATAGCCAGGGACAAAAGCTTTATGGGAGAGAGAAAACTTGAGTGGAAACACAGTTCATGTTGTTAAAATACTTAAACAAAGACTGTTACTTGAGAAATGCACTGAATAGAGAAGTGTTTACCACCCAAACCTTCAAAGACAACATGATCTTGCAGGTCACAACAGTATGGAAGAATGAAAGTCTTGCTACCTGAAGGAGTAATGCTGAACAGAACAAAACTCTGGGCTAGGCTTAAAAACACAGTAAATACTATTAAAGTGCACTAGTTCAGTGTGTCCCTCTGCTTTCCAGACCTCTGTGTCAGAGATTTTTATTATGAAGCACTAAATTAAGCTGCACAGGCATATTATTACTAAATACCATGCAACATTTGATCCAAGCTTTGGTTCTAAACATCAGATCTTCTTTCCTCCCTATGTACTCAACATTCAGCAGTTTCAGAGTCAAGCTGAAGCTAGGCTGACTTTTACATATCCAATTGGCTTACTGCAAACTAGGGAAGAGTATACAGGGGCACTTGTGATGGGCAACACCAAATGCATGAACTACCAACATAAAATACATCTAATGAGTGTTGCATGGTTCATTAGAAATCCCAGGTCATAGAGGATTTGGAGTGACATAATAATAAGTTTCTAAATGATCATCAGCAAAATCCCTTACCAACCATTTTTCTTGCAGCTGTTCTAGCAGAGAGTTTATTTGCACCTGCCCTCAGGCTCCTGTGCTGTATCTCTGAGCCTCTGTATTCCAGCTGTGAAATTCAGATCTAGACTTTGGTCAGAATTTTGAGCCAGTTCTTCCAGAAACTAGTAGTTCCCTCCCAGCACACTGGCTCACATCCAGCTCCATTAATAAAATCTGTAGTGCTCCTCCACTGGCTTGACTTGTTCACAGACAGAAAAACCCACTCCACAAGACTAACACTACCGTGAAAGAAGGCATGGAGTAGTAAATAGCATGGATTGCTTAGTGAAGGGCTTCCAAGCCCCTTTTCCCCAGACAATGCCAAACACCTTTTCCACTTACTTGCACAGGGGCCTAGTGCACAGGGCCTGATCAACGATGAGAATGGCAAAGGGAGGCAGAGTGAGGAATTGACGATAACAAAGCCCCCAGTTTTCAGCATCTTTCTGCAAATAGCATTTCGACTTTGTGTGCCTTCTCCACAGCTCACTGAACACTAGGAACAGGATGAGAAACATCAGGAAAAACGAAAAAGGTGCTCCTTGTCATGCATTCCCTCCTCACCTCCCATATCCACACTGCATACATACACCACAGAATAGAACAGTTACAGTTTTCCAAATGTTGCAGTGGAACAAAGCAGAGCAGCATCTGACCGCATAGCTACGAACAGTGCAGGCACAGTAAGGAGATGAGGTATCTGTTATTTTCTGTCCTGTAAGGCTTAGATTCTTTCCATGCGCCTTTTAGCACTTCCCTGTCTGATGGCATCCCTTGTTTTAATGGTACTGTGCTACAGTTCAAAGCCAGTCTTTGCACTTTGTTTCTATGTGTCTGTGCCTGCTGTCTGGAGAAACTCTGGCTCATGTCCAAGAGCACACCTCATTAAACTGCAGATCACAGTTGCATTCTGGTCTGATAAAATCTGGCCTAAGCTTAATCTTTAAGCTTTGCTGTTGCAAATCTATTTAGGAATAATAAAGGGATGAGTATTTTAGTCACAATTAATTACCTCAGCCTTGTAGTTACTCCACGTGGCTTACACAGAAGAGTATAAACCCTCTAATAGCAGACTATGCTGCTTGTTGCACAGGTGGACATTGTTTGATGGACTTCATCATGATTATTCAGTTTCATATTTATGCATAAAGCATCGTGGAAAATGAAATACAGGCGGTGCCTTTGCACTAAAACCCAAGCAGCAGTCCATAAAAAGAGCTGGAAAATGGGTAGAGCACTGTAATCACTATCATCACTTCCAGAATGGCTGTGTGTCTCCTCTCAGAAGACTTTATAAAAACATCCACTAATTTGAGTAAAATGCCCAGACAGATCACCCTAAGAAGGATGCAGGTAGGACAGCTCCGTAGGGTGACTGGCATTTCTTTTACAATTTCCACAAGGCAATTTCCACTACCTTCTATGATAGGGGATTGGAAGAGTGGTGGCAGAGACTGCAAGATGTGGAATGATTTCCATGCATACTGACATGAACCTTTGCCTTTGCTTTGACCTTATAAGGTCAAATTATATTTTTATAATATCTCTTCTCCCTTCCCCTTCCCCTTCCCCTTCCCCTTCCCCTTCCGCTCTCCTTCTGTTACATCCTCTCCTCTTTTCTCTTCTCTTTATCATAGGAAATGGCTGGAGTGGCCCCAAGAGGAAATGACTATTGACATCACAACAGCTAGGTTTTGGGAACAAAGAGTTAGCCTAGGGTAATTAAGATTATTCTTCATCAAAGCCTTGGATGGAATAATTAGCACAGGCATGGACAGAGACAGGGATTTGTTGTTTTGAGCATGACTTGTGTTTACACCAGAAGGGTCTTAATGGTTTGGCTAGATGGCTAAAGCACATCGGTGGTCACCAAAGAGGAACATGGAGCTAGTGATAACATCCCCAACCAGGGTGATAAGGACAGATTACAGGGCAAAACTAGGCATAACATGCTTTGTGGGGTCTGACCTTATTTGGGCCCTCTATCCCGATTTGCTTAGAAACTTCGTCTCCCAGATCTGTACAATAGTCGCGCACATGAATGAATAGCATACCTGTGTCCAGTCAGAGAGAAGCCACTCACTGGGACAATCCTCATTTTTGCAGGCTTGTTGCGTCACGGCCCTTGGCATGGAGCAGAAGGTTTCTGGCAGCTCCAACAAGCTTCCATCTGCCAGGCGCTGTTTACAGAGTGTATCTCGCTTCTGGACACCACCACCACAGGTCTGTGAACACTGTGAGAAAAGAGAGACAGACACCTTGTGTTACACCTGCACCACCCCACTTGCTGCAAAATATACTTGTGAATTAGGGTAGAAATCAACACTTGGTCTTGGCCAAACAGAAAACATACACTAAAAATTTCAGAGACCTCAAAGTAGGCTGCTTTTAAAAATGCCAAAAATATTTTGGAAAATGGAAGCAGGTTATTTTGCTAGTATTTAGAAAAACTGCTTCAGTATTTCTGAAATGTTCTGTTTTAGTTATTGGTACAAAAGACATGGAAACAGTGAGTCAGCATTGCAGTATGGAGGTGGAAAATTTGTCCTCTCCACCTGGAAAATGAGACACTTGCATGTGATGTGGAGAATCTAAATACCAATATCTCTGAGCTCTGACAGTGACTACTAACAATGTCAGATAGAGTGGAAAAGTCTTGTTCCGCAGTAGATAAGTAAGTTGAGACGATAATATCCAGAGAACACACCTCCCCTCTGTCTTTAATGTAAATATCCCTCTCTGTACCGATTTTTCTACTCAAGCAGGGCAGGAAATTTTGAATAACCAAATTTATTACCTTTCCTGAATATTTTTTGTAAATTTAGTTGCTTAGCCCTTTTTCCTGAGGATCCTTTTCCTGAGGCCGGTAACAGGCTCCCAGTTCTGCTCAATTCAGCCAGCTCAAATTCTTTTCTCCTTTCTTCTAGCAAAGGAAAGGGGGAGCTTGCATTACACTGACATGATCAGGAGTTACTTATAGCTTGTGACGTGGCCATTATTCAAGAGAAGCAGACAATAATATGAAGAAGTATAAAAATGTATACTTAAGCAGTTAAAAAGGGAGTGTTTTGGAAAATGTTGCTTTTCCTTGAAAGACAGAAAGGAAGTGCAGAAAGACATTTTTATATTTGGTTTGTTTTTTAATGTGCAAAATTGGCTTTTGTTCTACTTATTTACAATATTACAAAGCTCAAAGGCTTCCAAAAATTAAGCAAGAAAAACATTAGTTTTCAATAGAAGAAAATGTTTATCAGCCTCTCATTTGAGGGCAATTCATTCCTGAGGAGGAAGAAAAATATGATTAAAAGTATTATTCCAACATTGCCTAAGGACTGTTATCATATACAAGATACAAAATGGGTTACACACTGTGAATACCACAAAGAATGTTCCTGCTGTCAATCAGGAGAATCTCAGAAAATCTCTCTGCCCTTCCAACTCTACCACAGATAAGGCAAAACACATCTTTTCTTGCTTCTTGGACTTCATTCACTTACATAGTGTTGTCCCTGCACAGGACAGCCCCAAGAGTCACACC
>VZRQ01007151.1:138240-154196 GCA_013397975.1 Machaerirhynchus nigripectus
GTCACACCATGTGCCTGAGAGCATTGTCCAAATGCTTCTTGAACTCTGTCAGGTGCTGTGACCACTGCCCTGGAGAGCCTGTTCCAGTGCCCAACCACCCTCTCTCTGGTGAAGAAACTTTTCCTAATATCCAACCTCAGCCTCCCCCGCCACACCTTCAGCTTCAGGCCATTTCCTTGGGTCCTGTCACTGGTCACCACAGAGTAGAGACCAATGCCTACTTTCCTCTTCCTCTCACAAGGCAAAGGTAGACTGCCATGAGTTCTCCCCTCAGTCTCCTCCAGGCTGGACAGAGCAAGTGACCTCAGCCACTCCTCACACAGCTTCTCCTCAAGACCCTTCACCATTTTTGCAGCCCTTCTTTGGACACTCTCTAATAGTTTAATGTCTTTCTCATATTGTGGCACCCAAAACTGCCCCCAGCACTCGAGGTGAGGCCGCCCCAGTGCAGAGCAGAGCGGGACAATCCCCTCCCTTGCCAGGCTGGCGATGCTGTGCCTGATGCTCCCCAGGACACGCCTGGCCCTCCTGGCTGCCAGGGCACTGCTGACTCATGTTCAACTTGCCATCCACCAGGACACCCAGCTCCCTTTCCATGGTGTCCCATGTAGTTTAATTTTACACTGCTCTCTACTCAATGTGTACAATAATACAGGTTATTTCCTTGCTCTCAAAATGAGTTCTCTGCTATGACTCCACAGTAAGATAAAGTGCCTGCAAAAGGAGTAAACATTTTTTTCTCAGAAGGTGTCTCAGTTGTTTTTTAATGTCTGACACTTGAAGGTTTAGAAGAGACATTTTCTGGTATGGATTAAAAATAACTAGGAAAATATAAGAAATATTACCAGTTTTCCCATGCTGACTTTGTTTTCAAGTCATTGTTCTAATTATCTTTGGAGCAAAGACAGCACTCAAGAACAAATTAGGAATGTTGGGACTGAGACCATAGCACTTACTCAGTAATAAAACAAAGTTGGATGAAGATTTACTAATGGATGGCTCTCATTTCAGGTATGCAGAACAGATATGTATAGGGCCTTGTAAAAATGAAAGCTTATATATACACTTTGCTCCAGAAGATAAAGATCGTAACGCATTTAATAAAGACACAGAAATATTTAAAAATAAATAGTCTGGAATATGTAAAGATGTGTTTTAAAAATTGTTTGTAATGTTACAACACTGATAATTATTGTGTGTTTATCTGCCAGGAATACTGGGCTTTTGAATGGCATTTAATTCAGACAATCCTTCCCTACAAGCATAAAAGGCTTAGAAAAGAAAACACGGGTCATTACAGTTTAAATCTTTTGGAGGTTTTTTTTGTGTAAAAAAACCAAAACATTAAACCAGTGTGAGTGAGTGCTTTGAAAAGCACTACAAACTCCACTGATGAGGCCAAAGAAATGTATTGAAACCAGGCTGTGTGGCAAACAGATTTTACCCTTTCATGTTGGGGAAGCTATAAAGGACCTTCCCTAGGGTGGGGAAGGCACCTTCCTGAAGGGCCCTTCATCTCCCTGTATGGCGGGAATCCTCTCAGGAGCCTGGGGAGAGGGGAAGTGTGGGTCCTTTAATGCAAGGAAAGAAATCCTTCTTCAGGTTTTCTTCTGCTGCAGGGATCCACAGCATGACTGGAGGTCACCTCCAGAAGTTGTCTCAGCCACTCATATCCTTTCCAAATACTTTTTTTTCTTTCCACATCTCAGAAACCAACAGCTGTAATAATCCCTAAGTGCAATGCACAAGCCTCATGGTGCAGGTTTTCAGATGGGAAACCTGCATGAGACCGAGCTGCAAGGTCTGGTTTTCCTACAGGGTGGAAATAGCTGCCAAGATGATTGCGTTGCAAAGAAAGAACACAGACACGCTTAAAAAATAAGAGAATGGAAATTGATTTTGATGGATTGGAGGTTTTTTTTCTGTCACAGTACTCATCTGAACAGAAGCAGAAGACAGTGGATAGAGAAGCACATTTTTTGTGCTGTTTTGTGTTGTTTTCCTCCGGTGAAAGGTAAGCACTGGAAATACTTAGTGCCCAGCCTGAAAAGTCTTTGGAAGTAAGGCAGAAGAGCTACAAAATGACCTTCCAGCTACCACAAGTGTGAATTGAGCACTTTGTTTCAATTTCTGATTACCACAGTTGTTAAAACTTTTATACTTAATCAAGCTTCTGCCTCACTAAGATCTGCCAAGCGATTCAAAGAGGTAGCATTTGAAAGCCCTTGAAACGTTGGAAAAATTACTTTAGACAGGTGGAAGTACACATGTTTACGCTGTTGAAGATGATGTTCCAATCTAGAAAAAATCTGTTTGGAGATAGCTCTAGCAAAAAACAATTTGGTACCGCTCTACTGTGGCCTACAGCTAATGGTCACTGTTAGCAGAAAACAATTTTTTCCTCATACTATAATGTATTTATCTTCTGATTGTTCAAATAAACTTACAGAAAATTGCTTTCTGCAAGGACTGTGGCCAATTATAGGACTTAAACAAGCATAGGCGCTCCTTCTAGCATATCCTAATTTTGAAATGCTTGACTTACGTTATTACATTATGAACTAGTAGAATAGTATTTCCTATTTGAAAATATAACATTTATTATGACTATAGCCTAGAAATTTTCAAAAGTACAGCTAAGTATATACGCATGTGTGAATATCAGTAGACAAAGCATGAAATATCACTTGATTGTTATGAACACAGGACTAAGGCTCTTTACCTAGCTTTGACAGAGCATCAGACTGGCATGATTTTTTTTTGCTGGGTTGGTTGCCCAAACCCAAAGCTCTCCCAGCTTCATGGACTTACCAGCTTCATGACATGTGTACATTAACATATCCCTGGCTCTTAAGTAAAGATCAGATTTCATGTACAGACACTGAATAGACAGATGCAAGCACTATGCAACATGCTCACATAGTATAGAATGAAGACTTGCACACATCAAAAATGAAGATTTAAACAGGCATTTTGCTTACACCTACACCACACAGCAAATTTTTCCTTTAGTCTTGACAGCAGTGCTAGATCCTTTCTTCCTGTGTATTACAGCCATTTACAGAAGCATCTTTAAGTCTTTTGAATTACACAAGTATTTTAATTTGCAACCAGATACCAGCAAATTAACTCATTTCAGGGTGCTTTCTAAACATGGAAAGCCTTGTACAGACCCATTGTGTAGACAGCAGTTTTTATATTTAGTGTAATAAGGCATCCATCTCCCAAAGGGAACTGCTCAACACACATTTCTTAACCTGAAAGATGTGGAATTTTTCTTGTACTAAACTAAATTATTATTTGAGAATATATGAAATACTCAAAATGCTTTAAAGACTCTTTTATCCTTAATCCTTCTCATTTAGTATTCCCAGAAACTTGGACATAGCTAACCCAAGTTTGCTCATTGCAGCTGACCAACATATTCCAGACATTTTTGTTTGAAATCTATAGCCAGCTGTTAAGATTTTCCACTAACTTTGCATTAGAAATAGCTACAGTCATTATTTACCTCTGGAAACATTGATGCATTTTTTTAGAGCAAAAAATGTACACTTTGCAGTTATTTAATGGCTTGTCAGAATGATTAATGATTCCTCTTGAAGGGCTAAAGCAAAATCATAGAATCATAGAATGGTTTGCGTTGGAAGCGACCTTGAAGTTCTTCTAGTTCCACCCCACCCCGTCCCCCCTCTGCCCCCCACTGGGCAGGAACAGCTTCCACTAGACCAGGTTGCTCAAAGCTACATCCAAATGGGCCTTGAACACTTCCAGCAATGGGGCATCCACATCTCCCCTGCGCAACCTGTTTCAGTGCCTCACTACCCTCACACAAAAAAAGGCTTCCTAATATCTGAACTAAATCTAGCCTCTTTCAGTTGAAATCCATTACTCTTTGTCCTATTGCTACATGTCCTTGTCAAAAGTCCCTCTTCATCTTTCTTGCGGGCACGCTTCCTGAACTGTAAGGCTGCTCTAAGATCTCCCTCGAGCCCTCTCTGCTGCAGCTCTCCAGACTGTAGGAGAGGTGCTCCAGCCCTCTGACCACTGAAATGTGCGCAGTGATTACTTTTAGCAGTCATAAAATGAGATTACACATAAATTCTTACCTCTTGCCATTCCGTAGGATACCAGGAGGGTGGGCAGTCAAAGCGATTACAGGCTTGCACGATGGATGGCTTGGGTTTAGAGCACAACTCATCTGCCAAAATCACGGTCTCGTTGGTCTCTCTTGATAGTAGATGAGAACAGAAGACATCTCGTGTCTGCAAACCAACCCCACAGGTAAGACTGCAAGAGCTCCATTTCCCAATCTCCCACCTATGAAGGGGTCAGGAGAGAAAATCTTAAGCACAGAATAAATTCACCTTAATTTTTCTCTTATTATAATGACAGATGGAATGAAGAAACAGTAAATGAAAGGGAATTTTCCTTCTCTCATCAATGTAGATGATATTGTAGATGGAGAATGAGGCTAAGACTAATATTTGCAGTTCTGCAGTTTCATCTCTTGTCAGAAGTTCTTGGACTGCAAGTGTCTGGGATTCCTGCAATATCACAGGAAATGTTTTGTGTCCTACAGCAGGAGTTTTTTTGTCTGTAGGAGCATGGACAATATATTTCAAGACAGAGTGGATTTAATTAGCTGCTTTTCTCCCCCTATCTTAAACAAAAAATAAAGGACGATAGTAACAAAAGTTTAATCAAAGGAATGTAAAAGTGAAATGCTCAGCACAAATTTCTTTCAGAAGATCCAGCTTTGGTATTCCTGACTGACTTTTCTGTGCTGTTGCAGTAGGAGGTACTAAGGCCTTGAGAGATGCAATGGGAGAGCAGGGGATCATCTTCAACCCCTGCATGAACAGCTGTCAATGAACTAGATCTTCCCTGAACTAGCTATGTAAATCCTGCGTCAACAGGATTGTTGATAACCAAATTTCAGAGTTCATCACCTTAAAACCAGATTTCTGCTATTTGAGCTGTACTGAACACAACCCCTGATTCTGTCAGCTAAACACAGAAAATTGTTTAAAATACTAGGCCTTCCACTCATGTCTCAACTAGAAAGCACTTCAGCGATATATGGAAATGTATACACAAAAAATCAGTCCTACATTCAGAAGGAAAATACAAGAAAATAGCCTCCCCAACAAATTCAGGCAAAACTCTACACTGACCTATATATACTCCCATATCCAAAATGAAAACATGGAAGCCAGATAGTGCCATGTTTTCTAAATCTGAAGAGTAGCTTCCTTTCCAGCATGATATTATTTAAACTGATTGCTGAGGGAGTAAATTAAAAATTCAGGAAAAGGAAGGCTCAGATGACCTGTCTTTGAAGAAAGCAAATCCAGGCAGAAACTCAGAGTGATTATGGAGGAGGTTGCCCTCAGGCTCCCAACAGGATGGAGGCAGATAATGAAGGAAAGTTATGAAAACATGTCAGCAAAATCAAGCAGATTTTGTGGAAGAAGCAAAGAAAAACCACTCTGATGCTCTGAGATCTGCAGTCAACGGAAATAGCTCAGAGCATGTGAAACACATCATGTTACAAACACACTACACAAATAACCATTTTAGATGTACTACCATACGATCACTGAACAATTCTAACATATTTTCATTTTATAAAGTTATTTTTTGAGCATGTTTCCTCCCTTTCAAGTAACACCTTTAACAAATGTAAACAGCTAGCATGTAAGAAATTTTTTTTCCTCCCTATATGATATCCTAATGGACCACAGGCACATTGCTCCCTTACTGTGCTCCATCTGCTGGTGACATTTTCTGATTTTATAAAAATCCCGAGCCTCATTGTAAGCACTAAGACACTGTGGCTTGCTTTTAGACAATATTGTTGGTTCTGTTAGTAGCAATGACAACAATCTGTTTAACCCTTTCTAATAATAAATGAATCTTGCACACTGAGTTAGGAGCTTCCATGGTCATTTTCCAGACCATAATACACTGAAGGACACTAATCTGGATAAAAAGGACTGGGAGCTATTTATCAGTGGAATAGGAGTGACATATGGCAGCCAGTTAAGCTAAGCTGGAGTATGTTCTCCATATGAATGATCCGGGGGGAGAGATGTTCCCAGCTTTTCCCACGAAACTGTTAGCCAGAATTAATGTGGATATCATCTACCATTCAGTTTTGGCACAAACTAAAATAATATATTTGAGTAGGTGGTGAAAAGAAGGCATTTTCTTACTTCAGAATCTATTTTGATATATGGTTAGTTGCCAGAGTTCCTTTTTTTTCCAAGTGCTGGCAGTAGCTGGTGCCTCCAGCAATATTTTGTTTGTTATTGGTATAAGTGCAAAATGTTTCTGTTGGCAGTTCACATCTTAGTGGCTAGAAAGCCACATAAACCCTTTGGACATCTTGGCTTCTTCAGTAAAGGGTTTCTGTTTCTTCTTCCAGAAAGAAATGCTTTGTTTCCATAAAGAGAAAGGATTTGTTTTTCCAGTGTTTGAAATTTCTGAATGTTGCAGGTTGCATCTGTTGCCCTACCTGTAACTAACACCAGTTTCTTCACAATTCTTTCCAGCTGCATTAAAGAGGAGATTCCTTAGAGGACCTCACAAACTGTGAGGTCAAATACCTCTTACCCTTGTACTTTCGTAGTCCCAAGTGACTTTCATGGACTTTCATAGACGGAAAGTGAAGAACATAGAATAGAGCAGACACGTGTAAAGTGGAGTAGGGATGTGCAGATAACTGAACCTATAAATGATATACATGAATTTCAAAGTCCTAAGAAGCACAGAGAAAACCAGTGATAATATTATAGAATTACATGGCTGCAGAATTATTTTAGAACAGCTAAAGGTGTTTGCAACCCTTTGAACTACTATTATCTCACTAAATTTACCAATTAGTTCCTAGAATACTTGTACTGTTGGAGATAATAATATTAAAAATATATACAATACTGGTTTTTTTGTAGTAATGCTGTTTTGTCCTTACTGTATAATGTTATGTGATGCTAACTGAAGTATGTCCTGTCTTATTTCATGTGGCACTTAGCTGCGCATTCCTCTGTTTTTCCTTCTGGGTGTTTTGGCCATACTGACTCTCCCAACGCACATGGCATAAAAAAAGAATGTCCTACATGCATCTGTCAATACCAGAATTAAAATTCAAGTAGACAAGAATCTTACACGTTAAAGGGTGAATACAGTAGTTACAGAATCAACCTAAAGGAACCTTCCACAAGTAGAATAGCTATCTTTGTAAACTGACTGTGGCTGCTGTTAAGATATAGATGTTAGGGAAAATCTGCATACTTGATGGTTTATAGAACAGCTGAAAGTCATCTGTTTGGTACTTCCCATATTACTTCCCAGAGCCTGGTGAAGTGATTGCATAGTTTTGGTCCAAAACATACATGTTATCCCTTCTCCTTTCTCCTTCACTACTGCCCAAAGCTGTACTAACATGCAGTAACAGAGAAACAATGTATTTTCAGCCTTATTATACAGTAGGACTTCGGTGCATCTATACTCCTAAAACCCCTGGCATGTCCTAGCTCTAGGTCTATCAGTTCACCAGTTGTCCATCTCTATCTCCTAAATATCTAAGTAGTGGTTATGTATGTAAACACAAACTAGGTTTTAAAAATATTTCAGCTACTGTACTTATAAAACAGATTTTAAAATGTTTTCATCCTCTGCAGGATGTATATACATAACTCTGCTGATATACATAAAATACATTGAATATTTGAACTGATTGAACAAAAACTACATTAATTCAAAACCACTGAGACATTTAGAGATGGCTAGCAAAGAGGAACATAAGAGGAAAGAGGCAATTCATAGGGCTGTATGTGTTGAAATGAGTATGTGTCTATCAGTGATATATGTATTAAAATACTCAAATATGAACATTTTTCAAATGAACATGGAAGAAAACAAGTTCCTACTGGAAATATATAGGGAGCAGAGGATGGTCCAAAAATATGTCTTCTTTCAAGTATCATAAAAATTTCAAAACCAAAACTGATCACAGAAACTTAACTTTCCAAATCAATGATTTCCTTCTCCTGTAAGGACATCTTAGTAGTTTTTTTAGAGTTGGTCAACTATATGGACATACAATGCACATGAAGATAGGCAGACTTGGCAGTTTCTGAAGCAGTTTCAGAATTACCAGATCTGACTGCTCAAGGCAGTGTTTTTCTTTAGGTTTTCTTACACACAATGCTAAGGGTGTAGTCTAAAAGCTACAGACAAAATTTTATGAAAAACCCAGTGAACTGAAACACTGAATTTCTTGCATTTCCAGAAACTAGAAACTAACAAAGTGAATTAGCAATGGACAGATTTTATAAACAGAAAAACAACAGTTCGGAAATTTATTAGCCAGTTCCTATTATGAATTAGACTAACAATCTGTAATCTACAATTACTTTTATGAATTCCAAGTACTTTTATGAAATAGCATTCTCCTACTGCTAAAGGACCAACAGTAAATTGCAATTTTCCAGAACATTCTCATTAAATAAATTAGGCTTATCTAAGCAATGCTTACACATATACTTAATTCCACATAAACAAGCAGCTTCCACAATTAATCACGGTCAGTGGGTTTTAAAATATAAATACAGCTCCACTGAATAAAAGAAAGAGAACAACTTTGAAACTCCAATGGCCAAAAAAGGCTCAATAATCTGAACAACCTGGTTACTGCCACAGGACAATTATCCCATACTTTTAATGTAAATCTAAAAACGTTAGAGATTCTCTCAAAAACCAGTTTCACTGTGCTATTTGTAATAACGAAATTATATTGACATAGTTAACAAAAATCTTTCCTGTGGTCTTTGAATTAAACTTGGGCATTTTTTATCAGCTTCTGGCTGTTTAAAAAAGTTCCAACACGTGAACTGAACATGCAAATCTGTAAAGTTCTATACATCTAATTTTTAATTAGAGATTAACTTTCCTTCTTTCTTTTGATAAAAAAAAAAAGGTACCAATATCATATTGTGCCCCAGCAATTCAGATGAAGAATGAGAGTACCAAGACAGCAGGACCTTTTTCCTGGCTCTTTGCTGAACTCCAGAGGTGAATGAGACCAGAACTGCTGAAACATGGGCTAGCCTGTGAGTATGGGTCCAAAGGGAAGACCAAGTACTGAGCTGGATCATACTGTTCTCCCACCTGTGTCTCAGCTTCACATTCACAAAGTCACAACAATACTTTTGGGTGGTGGTTTGTTTGTTTTTTCTTCCCTGAGCTTGGTCCATGCTGTCTGCTTAGGCTGTAAGCTTACAGCAGGGATGTTACCTTATCCTGTTTTTCTCTATCAGCTAGCACAACGGGAGTCTCAGCTTGACAGGAGCCTCAAGGCATTGTCATGTCATGAATAACAACAGGGACAATAACGCACTGTTACCTCAGTTTTGAAATGTCCCTCTCATTGCCACAGGAACTGCAGCTCAGGTAATACTTCTGCTAGCTAGAGAGACCAGAAAGTGACACTGGCTAGTTAGCAGCTACTCATGGCAAGACAAGCGGCTAGAATTAGTTGTTGTCCCAGTAGAGCTACAAGCCTTCAGAACAAAACACTCTCACAACCCACATAATCAGTCAGGAAAAAGTAAATGATGTCGGTAGAACTTCTAGTCTTGAGCCAAAGCACTACGTAGGTCACAGATCTGGATTAGTTCCCATATGCACAGGGAACCTGTGTATACCATATGTGAATGGTAAACCCTAAATCATCCTAAGGTGTTAGGTGTTGTAAGAAAATTATCTAGGGACGTAGTTTAAACCTGACAGAGTCCCTTCCAGCACTGTCAAGACAACTGAACATTGCACAGGAAAAGTGAACAATTTTCTAGACAAAGACCTCCCAAACTAGTTATAAAAAAATGAAATTATTGTCATTTTTATGTGGTTGAACCATATGAAAGTGATACAAAAGAACTCTTCTTATTTCTAAAATAAACATTAATCAGTGTGGAGAAAGGTTTGCCTGGAAGCATCTGACTTAACAGCTGACACCTGCCTGCATAAAGACATTCCTCAGTGCACAAGGGCTGTGAGGTAGCTGTGCATATGTGCATTCAACACAATGATTAAATCACATTTTATGTCAATACCGACTTCCTCTTTTCCTCTGTCAACAAGTGCATCCTCCATTTGGCTGTGAAGACTGAGAAGTCTGCTCACAGCCCATATATCTCCTCCCTTCCTTTTCCCTTATGAACCTGGAGCAGCGTTTGTGGTAGTTTCCTGTTTCATAGGTGTGAAAGGCTTTCTTGAGGCTCATTTAACAGATATATCTTTAGCTGAGTAAATATTCTCAGTATCACATCTTAAATACCATGTCAGAATGTGATGTTAAGCTCTGAACAGCAGGAAAAGATACTGTCCATTCTGTTTGGGCAGCATACTTTCTTGCAGTGAAGCTACAGGATTAAGATGAGAACTCCCAAGTCAGTTCTTGACTTTATAATCAAAGAAGTCTCAAAGAAAGCAGCACAAAAGCCAAGACTTGTAGTTAAAGTGTTTTTTCATCCAGATGTTAAATCACTCACAGTAAAATCTGACTGCTCCTTTGAAATGAAGTACGAGAGCAAAGACCTCAACCCTGGTGTTTAAACACAGATCTGAGTTCTCTAGAAGGTGATCTCCCTACTGCTATGGTTCAATTTGTAGTAGAGCAAACATTAAAAATACATATACAATACACACATATCAGAATAAAAGTGAGATTTAGCTAAGCTCTGAAAAAGTTAATACTCATTAATAAAAAAAAAAAAAAAAGAAATTGCAAAGTACTTTTAAATCATCATCAGCAAAACCAGAAAAACAATTCATACTTATTGTTCAATGCCAGCCTGACAAAATCCATTGTACAGTATCACCACTGTGACAAGGAAGCTGAACAGGCCAGAGAGGTTTCAGGGGGCTGTTGTGCACAAGGGAGAATGAGGTGTTTTCTTCAAATAGTATCTACCTTACAAGTGAAGGAAGTCCATTAAAGATATGCAGACAACACTCATAAGCAGATCAAAGGCTCAATGAAAGTTCTCTGTCAGGTGACAGAAGTGGCCTGCATTCTGTAAACTTACTGATATAAATTAACATTGTGGCTCATTATAGCTGGATGTGGCAGGGAGACAGTATTTATGTAATAGAACTAAACAGAGGAACACAGAGAAGGAATTCCAAAGTCTGAGAAGTTCACAGGGTAAATGGAATATACAGCAACTTTACAATTGACAGTTCTGACTGCTAGAGCAACCTTCTTACAGGCTTCAAGCAATATTTATAATGTTCTGCACTTAAAAAAAGTCTTGCTGTCCCTTGAGTCAGAGGCAGAGAACATCAACCACTCAGGCAGCACAGAAAAGAGAGTTTGTGTTCCTCTGCCAACATTTTGAACAGTGGGAGGTTGTGCAGTGGGTCTTTCAGGGGACTTTTGCAGATACAGATAACACAAACCACACAGGAACATGGAAAGGCAGCTTCAGGTAAGTGAACTGGTTTGGCAGAGAATTTGTTCGAGGGATTAGCAGATGTACTGGCTACTGAAAAGTGCCTCCCACAAGACTTCTATTCTGGATGCTAACTGCAGCATTGAGATAACTGATAGCAATGGATGTCTTTAATGTAGCTACTTTAACGTAACTCTAATGTAGCAGATGAGGTTTGAAAAGACAAATGAATACTGGTTTAGATTTGGGCTTATGCTTAAACCAAAAACTTCTTACAAGGATGTTGTTCAATATATTATGTGAGATACAATGAAAATAGATCCGTGGTAGGCCTTTCAAGAATGAAACAGTTAAGGAAAAGGGTAAATCAGTGTAAGGGTGGAAATCTGGTTAAGAAATAATATATGGAGTTAATATAATTTGAATAATAGAACAGAAATTGCACAAGTTGTAATAGGAGATGGCAGAAGCTGAATGAGGAGTCCATGGAGCAAACACACACCTTGGGAACTACAGAAGGCTGAGTTTGAACTAATGAACCTTTGCCCTAAACCTACACTGAAACAATGCAGAAACACAAGAACCACTAATTTATGAAATAAATTTTACACATCAGTCTACATTATTCTTTTGCAAAGAAGCAAAGGAACAATCTCCCGGTTTCTGCTCAGGTAGAGGTAATTTCTTCTCGACAGCTGGTTGGATTCAGTGTGAGAATAATGTTGATAACACACTGGTATTTTGTTTGTTGCTAATTAGTGTTTATACTAAGTCAAAGACTCTTTTATGTCTCATGCTCTGCCAGTGAGGAGGATCACAAAAAAAACTGTGAAGGAGCATATCCAGAACAGATGACCCGAAGTGGCCAAATGGATATTAGACACCATAGAATGTCATGCCTTGTATATAAACTGGAGAAGTTACCTGGAAAGCGGGCTGACTGGGGTGTAGAGATGGGGTCTGGCATTGGTCAGAAGGTGAGCAATAGTATTGTGCATCTCTGTTCTTTCTTGTTTTTATTCCCCTCTTATTATCATACTCATTATCATCATTTTCATTATTATTATTATCTACTGTAACTATTGTATGTTATTTATGTTTCAATTTTTAAACACTTCTTCTCCCAACATACAAGTTTTAGTCTTGATTCTCCTTCACATTCCACTGAGGTGTGAGAGGGTGAGTGAAAACCTTTGTGGTGCTTAGCTGCCACCTGGGCTTAAATCACAACAGACAGTTTAACACCCTGCTGCCCATGACAGAGCTGCTTTATGCTGAAGACTCCCTAGCTCTTTTCACACTGGTGCTTTCCATGCAGGACTATGTCATAAGCCAACACCTTTTCTTTAGACCTACCTTTATACGATATGGAAAATATTAAAAACCACAGCTGTTCCTGAAGGAGACATCAACCATCTTACAGACACCAGAAGACAAAGAAAGGAAAAGCTCAGCAGGTGAGAAGGATGTGCAATCAATTTACATAATCTGAAATTCCTTCTAAAACGAAGCTTTTTTAAAATTAGATAGTTTAAAATGGATGTAGATGGCACAGAAATAATATATAAAAAGTCTGACTTCACAAGTTCTAAGATCAATATTCATAAACAATGTGATTTTGTCCCCCATATTAACAAGACTCTCCCTAAATCTAAAGAAGCCTTTGCTGAAATGATAAGGGCAGGAAAGAAGTAAAGAAGATGTCACTGGATTGAATTGACAAAGCAAGCATATTCATGAATTAAAGAGTGTTCAGATAACAGTTAGTGGGTTTCAGTAATTCTCTAGCAAAACTCCAAGTTTTATGAGCAGTACTGCCACAAAACCAGCAGATAATATGAGCTTCTTTCTGACCTGGCTGGCAGCATTACAGGCATAATATTTTCAACAGGATGAACTGTTCCTGAACTATTCCACCAGGGCAGAAGATACAAACAGACTGTCTGTCAAAATCAGGCACAGTGTTTCTCTAGTTTTTTTAGCAGGGGAAAGGCAGAACAGCAGAACTTAAGAATTTATCTATAACTATATGGTAATGTGATCGAACTCAGGAAACACACGTCTGCTGACATTCCCTTATGTTCTGCTTTGAGGTCCCTTCAATGCCCTTCTTGCAACATACTGTTAAAAAAGACAGTACAAGAATTTTGTTCCAAGGGCGCATCCAGATCCAGTATTTTACATTGCATTTTATATTTATACATTGTATTTATATTGAGGGACCTGGAAAAGATCAAAATGTGGGTCTATGGGAATCTCATGCAGTTTAACAAGACCAAGTGCAAGGTGCTGCACCTGGGTCAGAGCAACCCCTGGTGTTAACACAGGCTGGGGGATGAACAGATCAGAGCAGCCCTGCCCAGAAGGACTTGAGGGTGATGGTGGAAGAGAGGCTGGACATGACCCAGCAATGTGTGCTTGGAGTCCAGACAGCCAAACGTGTCCTGGGCTGCATCCAAAGCAGCGTGGGCAGCAGGGCGAGGCAGGGGATTCTGCCCCTCTACTCTGCTCTGCTGAGACCCCACCTGCAGCGCTGCATCCAGCTCTGGGGTCTCCAGCACAGGGGGGACATGGACCTGTTGGAGAGAGTCCAGAGGAGGCAACCAAGTTGAATGAAGCACTTCTCCTATGAGGAAAGGCTGAGAGAATTGGGATTGTTCAGCCTGGAGAAGAGAAGGCTTTGGGGTGACCCAACTGCAGCCTTCCAGTACCTGAAGGCAGCCTACAAGAAAGATGGAAACTCTTTACAAGAGCATGCACTGACAGGAGCAGGCGAAATGGATTTAAACTGAGAGTAGATAAAGATTAGGTATTAGGAAGAAATTCTTTACTGTGAGGGTGGTGAGACAATAGAACAGGTTTCCCAGAGAAGCTGTGCATGCTCCATCCCTGGAGGTGTTCAAGACTGGGTTGGATGAGACTCTGAGCAACCTGGTCTAGTGGAAGATGGCAGGGGATTTGGAACCAGATGATCTTCACGGTCCTTCCCAAGCTGTTTGATGATTCTATTCCTTTTTACTTTATATTTTGAGATCCTGAAACTGTGACCAATAATATATTTAGTAGCTCACTCACTCTTCTGTATGAAAAGACCCAAACATGCAGGTGCTCCTCACACAGAGTGGGGAGGCTCTAAACTCAATTTATACCCAAAATCACCCCAAAAAACTATTTTAAAGTAGTCAGATTCATGGAAGTATAAAGTGATTGCGACTCAATGCAAGGAAAAATTATATTCAAAGTGATGGTATCACAAAAGCTGTGATGTACGTAGGCAAACTTAAAGGGATTAAAACACTTCTTATCTCCATCCTAACTGCTATATCAACATAGGTTTGTGTGCAGAACCCACATAACTACAGAATGGCAACTTAAAGCACTTCTCCAAATTTTCCTGAGTGAGAAGATGGCTTCTTAAATCTTGGAGGAAATAGTGACTTTAGACAATACAGCTTGCTTCCTCATGGGAAAGGAAATGAGCGTGTCTGATGTACCCGAAAATCTTGTTCAGACCAGAACAATGTAAGCATCATAATTAAACAGACAAACTTCCATCTAATATAGTTACAGTAATACAAATCTGTGGATCCATTGGGTGGAAATAGATACAAAGACCTCTGTGTGAGTGCTTCAAATATCTCCCCAGCCTGTGAATGTGTAAGACCTACTAACAGCTGGTTAGAGTATACAATATCTCAGTCAAAATTCTAATGGGTAGTTGAACACTGAAGATGGAAATTTTCATGGACACAAATAGGTCTTGCTCTGCTTCTGGAGATGTGACAGACCTACTTGTCAGATAAAGAATTCCTTGTTTAATCAGTCTGACTCCTTTAATAGGTACTAAATTCACTCCAAACTGAATGGAAGTGAGGGAACCTTCTCCATTTACTTCACGTGTGAATCTTTCTGATGATAATTGTTACAGAACTGTACAGTATATTTTCAGGAATTATGGCCATATTCTTATTTTTTTACATATCTTATTTTTTCATCCGTAAAGGTATATGGGTTCAGAAGTATTGGGTATTTCTCAGACTACTCTTATAAGTTACTTCAGCAATACTGTAAGTGGAAGATATAATGGTGCTGTTCATTTCACCCCTCTTTAAAGGAAGGGAAGATGCATAGTAAAATCAACCATTTAAAGGACTCCATAGCTTGTTTCATATGTTAATGCTGAAGTGAAAAACTTAATCCTGGTCATTATGCTACAAAACGTTTGACTTAAATTCATATTTGGCACAAAAGGAAAGACATGCTTTTTTTACTACTGTTGGGAAAGCTTTTGTGGGGAATGAAATCCTGCTATTGAGGCAGTAAATTAATACTCAAGAAGATTGAGAATAAATTTAGAGAAAAAAATGAGTAGAAGCTAACATATGTGTGATGGTTTGACCGTGGGTTGATGGACAGTTGTATAGACCAATAGCGCTTCTTGAAATTCACATATTTAAACCAGGTGGGAGCCCGGAAAATCTCTCTTCCTTCCGGCTT
>VZRQ01007151.1:154916-184033 GCA_013397975.1 Machaerirhynchus nigripectus
TGTGCTGTGACGGGGAAGCCACGAGAAGACTCCTTCTTGTGGAGAAGCCCCATAGCATGGGCAGAAGAGACTCCTCTCCCTAAGTGAACTGATGAAAGACTATTATAGAGGTGGTAAATTGACTGAAATAATCTCAAGTTTGTGCCTTTATGTTGTAACTGGGAAGAGGGGGAAGGATGGGGAGAAGAGAAGTGTTCTGAAGGTGTATTTTGACTCTTATTAATTCTTTGTTTTTTCTTTTAGTTCTAGTAATAAACTTCTTCATGTTCTTTAAGTTTAGAGCCTGCTTTGCATTCCTCCTAATTCTTATCTCACAGAAGGTAAAAGATGCGAACCAACCCACTACACTCAATTGGTGTTTCCGCCTGGTTTCGAACTGAACCCACTACAATATGAAACACTGGAGTGAGATGGTATTTGTTCAAAATACTGAAAAATATCAAGTGGCAGCAAATCCTCAATTCTGGCGTAAGTGAAGAGAAGGGTGGGGAGAAGTAGGCTGTATTAAGGTGACTAAACCCAGAAAACTGACTGTGCCAGGAAAAAAAGAGGAGTAATTGTACTCTGCAGAGGAACTCAGTATGTCCCTAGCATGAGTTAAAGCTAATACTCATCACAAACCAAGCTATAACAAAACTGTACTAAGGCATGGCAAGATTGGTTCAAAACAAGCATGTACTCACTTGGAGAAATTTGTGAACTGGAGGTCTGTGTAGAAGAAAATAATCTATCTAGGTATACAGTATTCCGAACAGGAAGTGTGCTTCATCCCTCAAAGTAAGAAGGATATATGGCATAAGTTACTAAAAAAATAATTAGCAATTGCACTGTAATATTTTATGAAGATAGTAGTCTGATGGGAATACAAGCTGAAATGAAGGAAAATATCTATTAATGTAATCCTATCTAATGAACCATATATAATGAACCATCATATTATTTAAAAAAGCAAAAAGGCTGCGGAGGACCTCTGAAATTTTAAACTAGAAGAGCTGAAAGCAGACTGTGATGGAGGCTCCAGAGCTGCTCCTCTGACCCTCCGAACTTGCAGGCTGCTTCGCCTCACATTTCGATGTGACACACATGGCCAAAAAGGGTCTCCTTGGGGACTTCACTGTAACTGTATTTGAGTAAGGGACACTGAGGAGCATGCAGTTACCGCCCGACCAGAGGCAACACATCCAGAGAGAAAGGGGAAGGGCAGGCTGTCAGACACATCTTGGACAACCTCTTGAGAGCTGGAAAGGGTGAAAAGCAGGAGATCATATTACAGAAAAGGGGAGGGAAGAGAAATGTGTTTAGGTCACAGATTAATATGTTTTAAGGCCAGGGTGGTATTACAGTAGTGGGGGTAGGCATGCAGGTAATGCAGGTAAGAGCATAACCGGGCTGCCTAGGGAGGGAAGCTTGTTTAGATGTCCCTGTACAGGCCTGTCTTGAGCACAGTAAACCTAGGCAATAAATGACCTTGTGATTCCCTCACCAAATCCACGACTTCTGTCTAAGACGTTTCTCAAACTAAAGGCTTCAAATAAGGGTGAATCTGCCCTGTGTGATCGCATATCCCTTCTAATGTCTGATTCTCCAACCTCTTCCACCACTAGTTCAAGCTGCGGTCTGTGATCCCAGAAGGCTCTGTGGGCTACGTCTTAAGAGGCTCTCAAAGACATTCTCAATGCACTTCAGCTAAAAATAGACTTAAATGAATCCCATCTAAAAAATACGTCAGTTGTTTGTGAGGATTTGAAAACCTGTCTGTGTCACAAAGGGACAGTAACACCATCTTTGCCTCATTAATGCTAATTCTAACTTACAACTCTGAAAAAAACCCCAAACTGCAACATAACAAAAACTGGTATCCCCTGCCAGTAATGCTATAGTGCAATATCTGTAGACATGATTTGCAGATCTTTTAACCTCTTTCATGGATTAGATAGAGATGCTCTAATATTTCACCCCACCAATGCAAAACACATCTGCACTGACACCCTTCCACACAGAGGTCACCTTTAATGGATTAGAGAAAGCTCTGTCCCTTTCACACATACGGAATTAATTTCAGACTCTTGATGGGAGCATGTCTTACACTAAGTCTGACCTATCACCAATCTAATGCATTGAAAAACATGTTGATTTTTTTATGCTTTGTAGTTCAGCTTTAGCTGGGAAACAGAATAAAACAGATGAAAATACCACATTCACCAAATAAACATTAAAATAATAACAGGTGATTCATCACACAAAAACATATCAAGCTCACAAAGAAAAAAGAAAAAGAAAGAGAAAAAAAAAATGCAATGAAGTAGAACCCAGACTAACTCAGGCAATTTTTACCTTTTTGGTCAGGTATAAGAACCACTCAGATGGTTTCCTATCTTTTCTTGCAAACCACAGAGGCTTGAAGTGGTAATGGGAGAGCGCTGGGGTGAAATTGTGTGCTATTCCTAGAACCATCTGCTTTTTCTTCTTTTTTTTTTTTTCTTTTCCCTTCATTTTGTGGAAATCAGCTGTTCTTTGTTGTACAGAAATAAAAGTTCAGTTTTGAAAATATTCATGAACAAAGCTGTAGAAATTGTCTGTAATTTCCTCCATTTTCAGCCATCTGGTTTTCATTGCATTGCTTCTCTCATCACTACTCCATACATGTTTACTGAATCTTTTCAACACGCATTGACCAAATTATTGAGCAGTTATAATTAATGACACAGTTACAACATTCTTTTTCACCCCTTTTGTAGAGCTGGTTGGCTTACCATGAGGTGCTCATGCTGTTGCTCTTATAAACAAGAGCAGTTATATCTGATTAGATGATGACTGCCTCTGTAATTCCAGCTGTGGAGGCTGAGGAAAGCCACATTTTGGATGTAAGTCATTTTGTTGTTGAAAACAGCAGAGCCAACACTGACACAGGGTTCTTCTAATTGTTTTTTCGGTAATTTAGAATACAAACATATCAATTAGCAAAATGGAGTGATCTCCCTTTTTGTTTTTTTCAGTTAGAGAAGAAACTTCTAGACATTGAACAGCTATTCTGAGTTTACTTCTGGAAGACCATGCTCTGCTCAGTTATTGCTATGTAGTTCCTCAAGTGATACAGCTGGACTGGCACAAATTAAGTAACTGAATGACTGAATTTAAATGGTCATAGTCTTCATTCCTCTCTTTCTTGTAAAAAGCATGCTATCTCTCCTAGTACTTCAAAGCAAGCTATATCCTTTTTCTAGAAATACTAAACAACGGCATACCAAGTTAATGGTAACAAATTTTACTCTGTAGCTATTGTGCTGAAAGTGAGTTACTAGCTCCCAGCTCAGCAATCAGCTCTGCACTGTTTCCCATTTTCTTAGTTCAGTTCAAACCAGGAAATTTTGTTACATTGTTTTCCAGGAGCAAAGGGTCTGGACTCTTTTTCTGATATTGTTCTTGAAGCAATAAGCAAAAAACTCTCAACAAAATCTGAAACCCCAGGAGACTCAGTTGGGATTTGAATATGGAGGAAATCTTCCAATTTTTTGTGTGCAGCTCTTCCTGATTCTTATTCTTTCTTCTGTAAGAATTTTAAGTATGAGATTTTTCTGACTCCATGCAGCTGTGAATATCTGAAGACAGATTTCTGTGGTTTAGTTTTTGTCTCTCTTCCATGCACTCAGAAAAGTAATGTGCTAGGATATTAAGCCAGAATTTCAAAGAAAATTTCAAAGCATTCTCAGCTGCTGTACAAGCCCCATCACCTCTCAGTGTTTTGTGAAGTATATTGCCAATATATTCTAGTTTTTACCATATTCTATTCCAAGACAGACCAGGGCAGTTAGGGATTGAAAAGGTTGATGATACCATAGATTAATTTCAAGTATTAAGTGAGTAATGAAGTTTTCTAGTCTGTCCACATCTATTCTCGGTAAGGAGTAAAATGAACAGTAACAGTGGAGATACTTGTAGTATCATTCTTCCAAAGTGCCCAAAAGAAAAACAGATGGATCAAAAGCAGAACGAAATTACTTTTCACCTACTAATTCTACAATATCTTTCTTGAGGTCCATGCCTTCTGACCCTCCAGAAAGGCTGATGAGATTCTGTAGTTCGGTGCTTTTTTCTATCTATCGTAAAACAGCTAAAACAATTGTTTACAGGACTAACCCTTTGAGAGGCTACAGAGTAGCCTCACATGTAACTAAAGATGCCTGTAGCAGAAGCAACATTAAGCTTTGAAGTTCTAACATTTAAATGTTCTCTGACCTGAGCTAAGCAAGATCTTTAACTGCATTACATTTTAGACATCAGCATTAAATTCTAAACATGCTGGGCTGTTTAGGTTCAAGAAATGTCACTGGAATAATTTCTCTAAATATGTTAGGAGAGAATTTCATTCTCCTGGGCAAGACTTCTCAGCCTTTTCTTCATGCTGTGGACAGTACTTCCTTCCCTACCAAGACATTAATTACCATCTCAGCTGCCTTTTCAGTGGAATGCCTCCTCTGCCCACAACAACTGCATGCTCCAGCAGTCACTTACACAGCAAGAATATTTTAGGAAAGGGGTTTTTATAATTTTAGCTTCTGTTAATGCACTTAAGCAGCTGGAAAAAAAGAGAGAAGAGCCAACACTATGAGACCAGCCAGCTCTCTCTATAAGTCATCAGCAAGAGCTCTGGGAAGTATCAATGGTTCACAGATTTTGGAAACTCCTGTAAAAGAGATCTAAGTTCACAGCCGCAGTGTATTATAATTTTTGGACTTCTCAGTGTGTAGAAATGCCTTCACCAGCATTCATAAGGACACAATTTTAGCCTAAATTTCCATCAGACTCCCAGGTCAAAATTCCTTGATTTAGAATTCTGAAGTATCTTATGATTTAAACAAGGATAAAGTCCTAATTTAAGTAAATAATCCTTTAATTTTTTCTTTTTTTTTTAAAGTATTAGAGCTGCTGTAAATAATTATAAAGCAAAAATCTTTATACACTATCTGTTTCATTAATTTAATACATGTATTTAGTACAGTGACACTGGCAGGTGTAGCACTTCAGAAACTTGAAGGAAATCAAGTAGTTATCCCATCACAGCCTGCCTGGGTGACACATCAGCTTGCCCTGTTGCCTCTCTTTCCATTAGCCATGCTGCCTGCAGTCTGCAGGCCTACTTGCTCTGACCAGAGAAACCATTGTGCAGAATACATGCTGCTGTTCATCCTGGGCCACCTAATCTCTGCAGACAGGCAATTTCCTCCAGACTGAGGGGGCTTCAGGAGAGAAGTTGTATATACAGGGGAGAGAGTAATTTCCCCTCTTCTCAGCTGCAGCCCTAGGGCTGGATTAAAGCTGCTTAGTCTTCCCCCTCTGCATCAATCCCCTTTCACCTCTGCTTCACAGGCTGATTCTCACCTACAGTATGATCATCTTGTAATTCATGGAGAGAAATGCATTACCAATGGTTGCTTTAAACTAGCTCCACTCTGGTAGCAAGGTTACCACAGTGCTATGGATAATAACACAGATTAATTGAGGAAGTATTCATGCAATTACTCACATTACTTTTGTAACAAAAGTCACATAAATACTGGCCTACATTAGTGTGGTTTCTTTTTCTTAGCTACCGAGTACTTATTTTATTTCATGTCAGAATTAGTGGTTGATCAATCTTCTACCATACACTCTCAGCTGCAGTGCTGCCTCTACCTATTGATTACCACAAGAGTTCCACCTACAAAGTTATTTTCAACCATTTATACAATACTTCTGTGTGATTTCCAGCAATAAAGACAATTTAACAAAGTCAGGGTTGCAGTATCCTCATAAAGCAATACTTGTAATGGTTTGGTAAAGAAATTTCAACCTATTTGTCTCTGCTTGTCACAAATTCAAAATCCTGATTACCGACCAAACCATTATTTAAGCCATTAATAAACCATTTATTGTTATTTCATGCTGGCCATCTTTGACTTTCAATGTGAACTTTCTCTGCATATCCCAAATCTACTATTATTCGTAATGACATACCTCTCTGTAGCCTGCTGTCTTATAAATAATATATACTCCTACCCATACCCACTCTAAGGTGTATATACCACCTGAACAGCACTGAGTGTTTCAAATAGCCCGAAGTTACACATCAATGTATTTAAAATCTACTGCAGTGTCACAATGGAGTAAATGCACCTGTGTACAACTGGAAAAAAAGACAATACGTATACAGTACATCTTAGACTTGACAGGCCCCATTTAAATAAACCACCAGAAGTCGTAACAGCTATTTTCTGTTGTCGCAGGTGCAGATGTGAATCTCTGAAGAGAAAGATCTGCTGTTTTTAGGGTCAGGATTGTGGAAACTGCCTGATGCTAGGGACGAGCAGGTTCTGCAAAACCTTTCCTGAGAGGGGAGGTTGGAGAAGTCTCTTAAAACTTGACAAAACTCTGGGTAAAGTTAAGCCAATCCATAAATTGTCTACTTGAAGGACTTGAAGTGGCAAGCAGCCTGAAGTTTGCCCTTTGGTCTTACTGCTGCTTTGTACTTCCTGGTCAGTATGACTGTGGCAGGAAGAGGCTGTAAGCCCCTGAAGTCTAAGAGAAGCATGCTTGAGGCAGTGTGTGTCTCCAGACTGAAAGGAAATAGAGTTTGGGGTCACTTAAAATTATGCCTACCTTGGGGGGCAGTGGTCCAGGCTACAGGCCTTCAGCAGGTGTGGAGGACGACGGCTACTAACACACAGTGTCTCGTCTGCAATCTCCCTAGTTTGTTTGTTCAGACAGGTCACCACAGCCTCTTGGACACCTGCACACAACAAATAATGGTCACAGTCAGCTCTCCATACCTGCAGGGGCAGCCAAGGTCAGAGGTGGGCCCAAGAGGGCCAGTAGGGCTGCAGCCTGTGGTCACACCCAGCCTTAGGCTGGTAGCTCTGGGCTGCAGCCCCAGCTGTAGACTTGTCATTGCTTTCAGTCTCTCTGAAAGGTTTCTCAGTTACAGTGAACAGTTCCTGTGTTCATTCACTGCTCAACTGACTGGACAGAAAATTGTCCACTGCTGTCATTTTTTTCCCCAGCGAGTGAAATGAGGCACTTTATTTTTCAGGCCAAGCAGGCTAAGGTGTGGTGATGGCTTCCATGTGCTATATTTTAACCAAGAGTACAACTGCTACACATGCAAAAGCAAAGTAAAACATGGTCAGACAATTCAGCTGTTCTCAGTTACTCTTCTGCATCCATGGGCATGCACCTAAAGATGCAAACCTGCAGACTGTATCTGAGAGCTGGGGAAGAATGGGTTAGAGAGAGCTGGGAAAGAACAGGTAGCTGCTGGGTCTAAGAGAAACTGGAAGATTTGGTTGTTATGTTTCAACTTATAAATTCCTTGTTAAATCCAGATTCCTTATGTAGTCTATGGCATACTCTGACTTTTCCTATAACTAGGGGTATTACAGGTTTTTTGGATCACAAGGTTAGAAAGTTAGAACATCATAGATTGCAACATTACATGCCACAGGGAAGAGAACTAGGTGAGAAAGGATCTATTTCCCTATGGGTAAAAGGGGTCTGAGAGGGATCTGAGGATAATGATTGGCCTGAACTTTCTGAGAATCTAATCCACAGTGCTTCAAATACAGTGAAACATGCTTTTTTACATTCATTCCTGCTTCCTGAGTTCGGAAAAGATTAATTGAACTCCTAACAGTTACATCACAGTCTCAGAAACAACAGAAGTTTTCCAAAAGATCTCACAATTTTTTAAGATACTAATGTGAACGGAAAAAAACCCAAACCAAAACAAGGTGTTGTAAGAGCTTAAAGGCCTCCAAAAACAGTGTCACAGAGGTAACAATATCCTTTGCTGTTTCTAATGCCAGAGCACGTCATTAGGCAAAAAATGATTTCGTATCATTCAACAGGACCAAACTGGTGTAGCTGATCATAATTCCTGTATTCCTGATGTTATTCACAGATTCATTCTTCTTAATCTCAGTATAAGCTGAGGGCCACAGAAAAGAGGCTTGTAAACCATTTTTTTGGCTGGTCTATGTGTAAGCCTATTAAGGTCATGGCGGTGACACAAGACTATGCAGTGTATCTGCTGTACCTGAGGTACTGAAGTAAAGAAAGAAATTTGACAGTTTTGGACATGGACACCAACATCAAAATTACAGAAGTCCCTGTAGTCAGCCAATACTGTTGTGGGTTTCCATCTTTACAAGGTGGCCCCGTATTTTCAAGCTATTTTGCTGTTCAAGTCACCTGCCAAAAGACTTAAGAAAAATTGTAAAAAGGATAGCTTATGGAAGGGATAGTGATGCCATGATGATTTTTGTCTTTTCTTTTATACCCCTGTTATACCTTTTTGCAACTTCTGTATTCTTGGTGCTTTTTGCCTACATTCTTGGACTTGTTTGTTAAGCTAAGAGACTAAACATTTTAGAGGCTTTGTAGTTAGGGTGCCAGTGTGCCCAGGCCCCAAGGTCCTCTCCAGAACACATTTTGTAAACTAAGATAGAACCATCCAGGGGAGGGTTCCTTGGAGAGGGGGGCTCATTTGAGCCTCTCACTGGGGAATTTTGATAGATATGCTAATTAGTAAGATCTAGAATGTAAGACCAGATATAGAGGAGGGGGATTGCGGTGGCCATTGCGGAGGTGCATGGAGGTGTATTTGACCTGGTCGTGGTGCACCTAAGGATCCTTACAATAAATACCAAGGCAATACCCTTTTCCCCTTCTAACCGTGTTCGGCTCTTGATTTTAAGACCAAGAAAAGGCATCAATAGGACAAATGGTAGTGATTTCTATCTAGGAAATGAAACTAATGAAACATATATATGAACAAGACATTCACTGCCCTGTCATGGTCATTATTTTTCTAGCTCAATCATTTTTCTGTTGAGCATGTTATCATATTTTGTGCAGCAAACATAGGCATACGGATTCTCCAGAATGAAATGCTCCTGGCTGAAGAACACAGGTGCTTCTCTACCTGATGGGAAATGTCACTGTGTTCAAATTACTGGTCTCTACTTTGCATGAAACATCTGTGCAAGCCTGACATCAAGACCAGTTTGATGAAGCCAGGAAAAAAGGACTGCTGATCCAGAGGTACGGAAACCATGAAAGCATTTTTCCAAACTCTCTGGAAAGAAAACACTGATTCCTGCCATGTGCTGGTTGATGTTTCTGTTTGCTAGGCATACAGCTCATCAACTTCTGTATGTGCTTCTTCTCAGATAAAATTTTGTAAATTGAGTGTACTTCCATGGCTTGTTTCTCCTCTCTGAAGGGTGTGACTAATGAGCCCTTGACCAATTACTATCAATTTAACACTTTTCCACTGTCTGTTTGAAGGCTGACTACCAAAAAATGATGACTATGAGGTCTTGAATTCAACCTTCTCTCCCTTTCTCACTCTGATGGTTTTTATTTTCTCAAATTCATATAGCCAAGCTCTGATGCTTCTGTTCTTCAGTTTTCAGTATCCAACCAGCCCTAAACCTCCCAGTGAGTTCATTCCTCATGCTTATTTCTATCATCTAAGTCATCTCTCATTGCAATTCCAGTAACTCTTGTCCATACTACAAGCATTCTACTCTGTCTATTAAAATTTCCTTTTATCTTTGAAAGGTCCTGGTAGGACCAGTAATCTTGCCTGACAGCATAGATATCAAAGAAAAAGGTTGCTAGAATGTACATTGACAGTTTTTGGCTTTAATACCTTGTGCCAGGAAGCAAAAAACCCCAAATAGTAAAAAAATCTGGCTTGCTCCAGCAGTATAAAATGTGATCAGAATCACTTTCTTCATCTTCCTCTTGAACCTCACACTGAGTGTGTCTCAGCATAATGATAACAACCTTCCCTCTACTTTTGATTGGTCAATGTGCCAAATGGTTATACGCTTTAAATCAGGATGGGCCACTGAACACTTAGAGAATATAAAAAACTTTTGATCAAAGATCAGAAGTTCCAGAGCACAGAGATAATTAAAAAAGGTATATGAACTTCAGGAAGTTCATTTGCCAAGTAATTGAATTCAAAACATTATTTACTGCACAATGTTATCAGAACAGAAGCTGTCTGCTTTAAAATTGTTTTCCCTGAAAAAAAAAAAAAAAAGAGATCAGTTCTCAATAGGAAATCACAGTATAAAAGTGTGTAATGGTGGGATGTGAATCTAGGCAGTTTAAGTTCACTTTCAAAATACCATCAAATGAGAATTTCTGGGTTTATATCTACCAGAATAGAATAATTGTTACATGATATTTGATGACAGCTCTGGGAAATGAAGCCACTAACAGCAGACTAAATGACTCATTCCTTCTGGTTGCTGCTTCTGGGAGGTGAAAGGTTACTTCTGCATCTATCCAGTTTCTTCTCCCAGGACTCCAAACCCAATAAAATTAGTTTGACCAGTCTTGCACCTATGGTTACAAAAATATCTGACTTAGCATCTGCTAATTTGGAAAGTCTGGAGTTGATGTCAGACAAAAAGACATCCTGGCTAAAAATTTTTGCTGACAATTGAAAGAGATTAAATTTAGAAAGAAAAATGTCTCCCACGAATCAGTCTCTGCGAGTTACATTTGAAAAATACAAGCATAAGCTCTATAGTCTAAGAAATTACTTCAAGAAGATATTTCTAAGAACTGTTCCAGTTTTGGTAGTCACAGTAAAAGTGTGATAAATTGTTACTGCTCACCAGTAACCTCAACACATGACATGTACTCCTGTAAAATCAGTGTTTGTCACCACCTAGCACGCACTAGTGTCACTTCTGTTTTTGTAGGAAACAAAGCAAAAGTGTCAATGGTCTGACAGCTGTGAACAGCTCTAAACATTGACTACCATTGACTACTATCAGCAAGCTGAAAGTAAGCACAGAAAACCTTTGCATTATTTTCTATTATTGTGGTTTTCAAGATTGTAACTGATTACCCGTGATTCTGTACAGATTATTAACTCATAAAATGCTGATTTATTTCCAGTTCTACAGTATATATTTTGTATTTATGTATGGTAATCCTTTCTTAAATTGACTGAAAGTTGTAAAGTAAAAAGACAGGTGCTGGAAAAATCTAGGTTTAATTTAAAAAAGTACTGGAGTAGATGTATTTCTCAGAACTAGTTAGATAAAATGATGGGGAAAGAAGGATATCAGAGATGTGTGTTAACAGTCTGTAGTATAAGCAACCTGAGAATAGTATATGCAACTTGATTAACTTTCAGAAACTACAACTGCCAAGCCTGCTCACTTTAGACAACCACACCATTAGTGCAATTTTGCTGTAAGTTTTCTTTCGCATCGGGATTGGAGCTGATGTCACTTATTGATAGGAGTTAGGGAACGACTGATCCCTTAAAAAACCCCTTATTTATTTCATCTGCTATGGGAGGACAATATACTTCCACGTGTTTTTGCTTGCACAAGAAGTAAGAACTAAAAATTATATGTGACTGTTAGCATGTATCACCAGACCCCTTTAACATTTAGCTTGTTTTGGTGATTGCCTTTGGATGATCAGCTGATAAAGGAAACAGAAATATAGGATACACTGAGCACTCTTCATGACAGTTGGAGCACAGATCCTGAAGTCCTGGGCTAAAATACGTTGTGCAAGTGGGATTTTTTACATTTCTTACCCATGCCTTTTCAAATATGTCTGGACTAAACAATCTAAAAGTTTTTTTTCCTTCCTAAATTATTCTATGATTCTAACTAGCCAGAGCAAAGCAGCATGTCTACGGGTATTAACTGCCCAGCACACATTTGAAGAGGGAAAGCAAATCCAGCACAGAAACCTTTTGCACTTACCTCCTCCACAGGACTCTGAGCACTCTGTAAAGCCTTCATATTCCCAGTCATAGAGCTCATCCAGCTCCTGCAAGCCACCATACAAAAGCTGAGTCTCCTCTGGGGTGTATTCAGCTGCCTCCCCACTGCAGGGACCACTGTAACAGGCTCTCTGAGACACAGGTTTGGGACCTTCACATTCATCGATGGGCAGATCAGCCACAGACTGAGAGAAAGAGAGGAGCACTTGACATTTCACAAGTCGCACCTGGCTGCCTACTCCACAGGTGACACTACAGGTGGACCAAGCCTCAGGAATAAACCTGTGAGAGGAAGAGAGCAAGGCAAGTTATGTCCACAAATTGCTAGGCAAGCAAAATATGGATAGCTGTGTCCAGGCCAAATTTTATTTAATGAAAAACAAGTACTTAATCTCATCATACATTTATTAAAAAATATGCATAGGAGGTACTGTTGACAACTCAGTGGTGGGTCTCCAAGAAGAAAGACAAACCCTTGTAACACCCACCTTGATCCTAAAATGTCTCAGTGTAAGGCATCCAGCAATCTCCCAACGTGCCCAATGTGCTCAACGTACATGATGATCCCACTAGCTACCTTTTGCAAGTATTCAACCTAGATGATCTTTGCCTTAGTTGCTAATTTTTTCTCGCTAGTAAATATTGAACAGGCTGCTGTTATCAGGTAATTGCAGTAATACATGAAAAATAATTTTAGTTATTGTTCTTTTAGTAATGTTACAGTAACTGTTTTTAAGTCTTAATTTGAAGCTAGCAAAAGGTAGAGAATTCGTAATTTCTTGAGCTGTTCTTTTTTTTTGTTTGTTTTTCTTTGGTTTTTTTTTTCATTTATTTCCCTAGGACATTTAACTTTTCTCTCGTTAAAAAAAAAAACCAGTGTTTCATTTCTATTGTGGATTTGTTTACCTGTTGCACTTGTCTTACTGATTAGTAACCCTTACGTGCTCCAAATTTTTCCTTCTGAAAGTCCATGCATATTTTATTAAAAGCACTTTGCAGCTGTCATTACAATAAACAGACTGAATTCCAACTCTCATTATTTTCCTCATCAATGGAATAATTTCTCAGTTTCTCTGTGTTGTTGCTGCTTTTCCAATGCCAGTGCTAGAAACTGGACTAGCATTTTATTCAAAGTTATCAAGCCTGAGATTCACATTCAACTCCATACCACATCACTACTACCTTGTTGCAGTAATGTAATACACCTTGTTTGGCTGAGCTCATGTTGAACTATGCTGACTCCTAAATCTATCCAGAAACAATATTTTCAGGGCACTACGTAACCAGCAGTACTTATATTTTGATACCTGATGTCAGTGGTATTGGAGCACTAAAGTTATGAATACAGGGTAATTTAGATAGCTTTATCTGATTGTCTTGCCTTCTCCATTGGTCATCCTTCCAAACTTTCTGCCACAGGCAAGTTCTAAGGCAGCAGTTGTAGTTATACTTCAAGGACTAGAACAAAAGAATGAATAGTTGGATCTGGCACTTATACTTGCTGAACGTCACAGGAACAATCTCTATTGATAACACTCTCTCATTAACAGTAAGTTAAGTGTCTGCTTCTGCAAACTCAGGTTTTGGGATGTATTTTTCATGGAAACCTGGCTTTCACTGACAGTATTCCTCTCCCTGTGGTCTTTATTTTGGTAGTCCACACCAGAATCAGACAGCTTTGCCCAGGGCTGAAGGCAATACACCTGTCTGTTTCTGTTGTGGTCTGGGGCTACTTGTGGCTCTAGCAAACTCATTTCTCACTTTGGGAATGCCATGAACAGTTTTGACAGGAAGAAAAGGGAAATTTAGTTTTGTGATCAGCATCTTTGAAAATATTTTCATACACTTCTCCCTTTTATCCAGTGCCTTTCTCTAGTTGACAAAAGGACTTTTCCTCCATGCTAATGTTAAAAAAAATCCAAAACCTAAAAAGGGAATGTGTTGTTTTCCCAGCATGGGTATATCAGAATCCCTGACTGGAACATCACAGTCTTCTGGAGCAGAGAGTGTGAATCTCTTTATCCACTTTTTGTGGGTCTTTATAACATCTTGTTATAAACCTGACATCCACTGCTAACACTATATATAGAAGGTAACAGAAAGGAAAGCAATAAATTGCAGATATTATTGTAACATCTGAAAACATTTATCATGCTGCTACAAAGACTGTCAGAATTCTTTCAGGCGCAAAGCTTTTGGGAAACTAATGATGCCAAGTGATTCTATTTTCCTACTCTTAAGACATTTTATCTTAAAATATCAGTCTTGTTTCCAAGATGGTATCTTTCATTTTGAGAGGATTATACTCTTTAGAAGCACAGGTGGGCCACTCTAAGACTGCAGCTGCTGTAATTCTATTTTGATGTGGAAAATCTCCTGTCAGAGATTAAGTGGTTCNATTGTTGTGTAACTGCTTTGTTGAAGACCTGCTGTACTCCAAACCAAAAGGGAGGATATTTTGAAAGGTATTAAAATTATTCATTTAGAAAAACAGAGATACTTCAAATACTTGGAATATTTACACGAGATGTGTATCACACATACAAACAGGGGTAAAAAGGGAGAGGACACAAAAGAAAAGTAAGAACATTACTAAAGAAGACTGGATCCTTTTTGAAATGAGGCTTGATCTATAAATGCCACATATTATATTATTTCACCTGAGTCAGCAACTCATACTGAAAATAATGGAACACCTTCAGGACATGGTATTTTTTTCAGCTATCTAGGCCAATTTCTACATTTCAAGTGATAACTTTGTAAATGTGATTTAATTCTACTATAACTGTTAGACGATAAAGAGAAAATTAGCAGAATCAAAAGAGTTAAAAGCAGAAAAAAAAAGGGGACAGTCAAGAAAACCAAAAAAATCTCCATATAGTTCTTGTCATTAGAAATGGAACATTTATGTAATGTGAATGTATAACATAAATTTACAATGTTTCTGGATTTTCCCTCATCCCAACACCAGAAAATTATAAAGGCTTTCAAATATCTTTGTGTTGTTGTTAGGGAGAAATGTTGCCAAATGTTGAGGACAAAACACAGAAAGTATATGAATAAAAGGGGGGACAGTTAATGGATTTACAGTTATTTGTCCTGCATATAGCTCATCTTCCACTACTCATCATTATGCATTTCTGTATGCCAACCCCTGAGCTACTTGGAAGCAGTGGAGTAGATACAGTGAGAAGCATTTTTTTTCAAAAATGGGAAATGATGGAGGTGTTTCAGCTGTCATTTCATAGTGTTTAATTAAATCCCACTGTAATAATCATCTCTCTAATAACAACCCTAATAAACAAGACAAAGGCAATAACTCATTCCTTCAGGTAAGGACTGGTGTATACATCCCTCCATACAGCAACATATATGTAACTGAGGAAGTCAGAAGAGAAACAAAAAGCCAATGTCAATGCTCAACAGTGGGAGACCTTTCACAGCAGGTCACAGTGGGTTCATGATGAGACCCACTGAAAGCTCTGCCAAGGGTTTTGGAGATTTTCAAAACTCTTGATGTATGTAGTAACAGTGTCTTCTGTCTAGGACTTGGCTTCCTACAATATGTGTTATGAAGAAAAACAAGTGTCTACATACAGGTGTGCTTTGAGCTATGGAGAAAAATAGCTAATTTTCTTCACTGTGACATAATTACATATTGTCCTTAACTTTTATTACTTAACGCTTTTTTGTTTGTTGCTTTTTTCCCTCTTGCTTTGTTTGTTTGTTTGTTTTAATCCATCACTGGGTAAATCCATGGCTTAGATAAAGTCTGAGGTTTTGAGACATGCACATACCAGTAAGACTCAGTGTTCTAAGGCAGAGAAGCCCATCTATTAAGGTATCTAAACTCAGATACTACTGGTGAAATGAAATGTTCAGTGGCTTGTTTGAAGGCTTGGGAATTTTCTGTAATAGATCCAGAACTGAGCAGAGACCTCCAGACTCCTTGACTTGAGCTGAAATGCAAACCTGTCATTTTCCTCTAGCAAACCTTTCCACAGGTTTTAAGGCATGAGTAACACCACAGGACGCTCACATACAGCACTGGATAGCTGCTGGTGTCATTGTTCAGAGAAGTGAAACAGTGGTCATGACCGCTTATCAATAAAATATCAGGGCTCCATCCATAAGAGTATTAACACTGGAGGCAGCTGCATAGGTCCAGTTCAAATCAGAGTGATTACATTCTGCCCCTCTAAGTTTAGTTTGAATATGATTTTTCCTTCAGGTTTGTCTCTTCATTCAGTGCTGTTGGTGCTCTTCATTCATTGCTGCCTTTCTCCACAGGGAAAGATAACTGCTTCTGTCCTGTATTGTTATTGCACATAAATCCTAAGTAGTTGTGACTGTATATAGCGGATCCTTGAATGTGTAGAAGAAATCATTATCTAATGTGGGCCTGCTGCATTCCTGACATTCCCTTTGACCAACCACGTATATAGTTTAATTTTTCCCATTAGATCTTAATATGAAGAAGTTTCCCTACACTTTCTTCCCCTTCGCTACTTGAATCTAAAGTGGACAAGCAATGGCCCAGCAGATAAAGCTATATATGTCCTTAATATCTTTTTTTTTTTTTGCAATCCAACAATCATAACATGCTTTATTTTTAAAGTAAAGCTGTAATAGGAAACTTTAAATTTGCTTATTAACCTGTGAATCAGGTACAAAGAACATGATGGAAACTGTTCAGCAAGGAAAATCAAATTAAAATAGCTTATGTGTCTTTAGAAGCACAAAAGACCTTCTGAAAAGTAAGAAAGAGATATTGGGTGCCTCTGTCACACTGGCCTCTCTGTCCATATCCAGTTCCCTGAGGGCTTTGTAACCCCTGCTAATGCACGTCAGGAATTTCCTTTTGTTTTTTACTGAACTAGCCCCATCACTATGATGGTGCCATCTGGCATCCAGATATTGTTTGCCCTCTCCCCCACCACTCTGCCACTCCCCCCGCCTCCTTTTTTTTATGGCTAGCACCAGGGTTATTTATGGCAGTATGTTAAAAGCTGGATATGGTGTTAACATACAAAAGCATTTTCCAAGAGTAAGAGACAGAAATCTTTTAAGAAACCCTCCACCACTCATAAACGCAATCTCATTATACATAGAAAACCCCATGCTTTTTTAATCATGACTGCTATTCTTTCTGGCTCTGGCTGTCCCACTGTGCTAGTGTAATGAATTCTAGCGGGAGGTCAGACAGAAAGACACTGTGGCTCCTACCTCAGATAACATTTCTAATGCCTGGTGAATGGTCACTTCAGGGATGGACAGCAATAGGAGAACAACATGTACCTCAACACAGGACAGCAAGGCCTTCTCACCTTACATATTTGTCCTGACAAAGATTAAAATACTTTGTTACCAACATGGAATATTTTGTAGTAGTTCTGTCAGCAATGAATATTTAACTGATCCCATATAGGGGTGCAGTAGGTCAGACAACACAAACATAACTATTCCTTCTAGACTTGAAGTGGGTGAATTGGTTGTGATTAATTCTTTGAGCAGCAGAACCAATGAAGAAATATTTAACATGGATTTACATTTGAAGGCTGAGTGCCCAAGTGGATTCTCTGCTCTCTTTTAAGGACTGAACTTCTTTAAAAACCTTTCCTTCAATTGGGGAATTCTAGGGTGTCAGTTTTCCACTCAGTCATTTAGTTCAGTGACACATGTGGAAAACACTTCACTGATTTTCCTGAAGAATATCAACCAAGTTTGACAGAGGAGTAAAATTCTCTGTGATAATTTTATACCTCTTTCAGCATCAGTTAATAGTAATAAATTCAGACATTACTGAGAGGAGAGGAAGGCAACTGACAGATAGACATATACAGACAAAATTCAACTGTAAGGCTTGCTTGCATTAGAAATTCCTGAAGATATAAATAATGGAAGGCACTATACACAGATGGAATATAATTACGGCATCTGGTGCTCTGGCAGCACATATCGGAGAATGATCACAAATTACAGGTGGAAGGATAGTATATGAGAAATACTGTAGCTTTATAGATCATAGTGTGCAATTTTGTAACAAAAATTATACTCAGTAGAAAGTTACAAAAATCAGAAGACAGCAATACAGAGATACACAAATGTGACAACTCAATTCATAGAAGAAGTATGCTGAAAATTTTCAGTTTTGGCTTTCAAACTTCTAATCAAATATAAACTTAGAGGACAATAGAATTGCTTATAGATGATGTTTGTTTTCTCTGCCCAAGGAGTGGTAAGGGAAAAAAGGTCACAGTGGCTGGGGAAGAGCTGTCTACTGGCCACAAAGAATGGCCTGTTTGTGGAGGAGAATGGGGGCAGTCAGGGACTTGGTGGCATAAGAAAGCTTGGCAAGAGCCTCACATTAAGTGGGGGAAAAGAATGAATCCTTGCTGATGTCTGCCCAAGTGGAGTAATGAAATTGGTAATTACTGCACCAAGACAGAGTGAATAGGGAAATCACATAAGCATAGCTTGTCTCAAGAAATTTCCACTGCTACAACTTAAAGTAAACACACTTAGGAACACAATGCTGCCTCTTCAGCACCTGGCTTACCATGCCACTGGAGGCCTTCTGATGTTCCTCCTGCCCCACAGCTGCTCACATTTTAGTCCAGTCAGCAAATAGCTGACCACATCACACACAGTCTTACACCAGCTCGATCCAACGTTTAAAAACTCTCAACTGTTCCAAGCCTCAAATTACCATGTATCTACACTCCAGACTGATGATCCATCAGCCAAAATGCGTGGGTGGTAGCCTGACATCTGTCAGGGTGGTGGGCCTTGGAGTATTACATTGTGTCTCTGCACAGCTGCAGAAGCACAGGCCAAAAGGTGCATTATCAGGGAATGCACCTCGCTCTTGGTGTGTTTGAAACCCCTACACAGCTGAATGAAATGATGCTATAAAGCTGGCCCCAAAGTTGATTGTTCCTTGTATCTTGGTGAGCTCTGAAAGTTTTGTCGTACAGTTTTTCAATCTAGTAACCAGGACCTAAATCGTATAACTGTTTAAAGTCAAACATTAATAAAAAACAATATTAATAGTGAGGCACAGAAACCAATTTTAGGAGGAAGTTCACTGCTCAAGATCCCTGAAACAGATTAAATATTCTGTAACAATATGCAGATGGATGTTACAGTTTACAAATGGGGATTGTAGGGATGGTTGTTCCAGCACAGATTTTCTAATTTTTTATTTGGTTTTCCTGTCTCATGCCTTATCACCAAAAATCATTCCAAACAAAACACAAGGCATCTCTGAGCTTTGGGAAAGTTTGTATGAAGACCCTGACTTCATGCCCTTTATTCTTCCTGTTAATCAACACTAATAAAAATCTGTACTTGAACTTATTTTAGGTATATTTCTCATCAGCCTAAAATAAAGATTAGAAATGCTCCTAAAGGTGCGCCTTGCAGGGAGAAAACAAGTGTACGAAATGTCACCCCACGGCAGACTGAACCTAGTCTGGACTGTGCCCCACTATATGGGAATGATAGCATCCCGCTGGCATCACTGAAGCCTTGCAGTAGATGCAGTAGTCTTTGCAGAAAAGGGCCTTCGATGCAGCAGAGCAGTGACATAAAGTATGGAGGTGTCATAACTGCACTTGAAAACAATTTGAAGTTCTTAAACCCCTTTCCCTTTAGATCTCTCAAGGACTGTTTTAGTATCACAAGTAATATACCCATATGGTTTTCCAAAATATTTTATTAAAATACACATCATGATAAACAACAGGCTACACCTATTCTCTACAAATCTCTTCTTGTTAATATTTGAAGTTACTTATACCCATATATGTATATATACACACACACACACACACACACACACACACACATATATATAACTATATATACTCCTTTTCTACAGTGCAATCAACCTTGTTCACAAAACTGATCGAAAAATTTCTTAGGTTAACAAATTATTCCGAATACGACCACATAACAGCATATCAGTATTGTTCCTATTTTATATATGTTCCCGAGATTTATTTACAGTTTGATAAGTGCACATTTAGCTAAGTAATTTAGTATAGTCATGAGAAAAATCACAAGAAAATAAACTGCACTTTACAAATTAAAAATTAGCACACTCACAAATATAGACTTTTCTAGGCTTTGACTCTGAATTAATCAACCTATGAAGTCTATGGAACTCTGGAAGCAGTTAAGGATCTCATGATGCTATATGTGATAGCTGCTACTAATATATATAATCACATATGAATGTGTACCTTTGTCTTTGTGTATGTGTGTATAAATGCTTCTGTATACATATATTTGCCTATATGTGTATACATATGGCAGATAGATAAATTTTTTTTATTTGGAAGGACTTACTACATGTCTCCAGCTCTTTTGCAATGCTCCAGTTTTAAATGACTTCAAGTCAGATTAATCACGCCAAAACTGCAATTATATTGCACAACCATGTTTTTTAGTCTAATACATAGCTGCAGTTGCAATAAAAAATGCGATGTAATTAGACACAAGGAACTGGATATTGATGGAAGCTGCATACAGAGGCTGCAATTATAGCAGGCATTTATTGCAGTTTAGACAAAAACATCTAAATAATAATCATAAGAGTATTTTTAATTTCTCAACCTCGTTGCTCCAGGCTTATGTGGTATGCATCACAGGATTCTAGTTTATTTTCTGCTAAAATTAATTCTTTTTTTTTGCTGTTAGTATGCTTATGCTTAGGGAAAAAGGCAAGGGGGAATCATCACTGGCTGTCTTGTTTTACCTCTTACTTCACAGGGGTATTGAGAAAATAAATAAAGCTGCTGAGCTGTGAAGATATAGTGGTAATAGAGAACATATAAGTGCATAGGTAGATGGACTTCTAATATATTATTCTTGTAATGACCTTAAATAAAGCGTGTATATTTGCTTAAATTAAATCTGCATTTACCCTCTTGAAATGTCTCTTCGCACCTAAGAATGACACAGCCTTTAAGACCATTGATTCCCACAGGGCTGGGTTCATCCTTTACACTCTAATGGAAGCCAAATACATTCAAAAGACTCTGCTACTTCTGTGCAAGTCCAAGGTTCCCATATGGAAACACCACAGAATCCCAGAGGGCTTTGGATTGGAAAGTGCTGTGGGCACAGACAGCTTCCACTAGACCAGATTGCTTGGAGCCCCATCCAACCTGGCCTTGAACACCTCTAGGAAGGGAGAAACCACAGCCTCTCAGGATCACATAATGAGAACCTGCTGTAAGCAAATTTTTGAGACTTACGATGGTTCCTCAGATACAGCTGTTCCTTCCTCCAGCTCTTGAGCTTGCTTATACCATGGCAACTTGGCTTCCACGGGAATTTTCTCTATGGAGCAAACACAAGCATGTGAAAACAGGAAGCATGAGGTAACACTGCTATGTGTGCCCCCTCCTTGTGCTCACCAAGCATGCATGTGATGTATGGGTGCCTTCACACACATGGAGGCTGAGCACAAAGAAGAAAAAGAGAAATGAGAACAGAGGGCAGAGAAACAAACTCCTTCGTCACCTGGACTATATTGCTTACAGGGTTATATGGCCAGATATTTCACCGTTGCAGGTAGAAGGGCTATAGTGTCCTAAAGCCAGGCAGGCAAATTAAAATCATCAGCTTTCAGACTATACCACGGAACTGTAAAAGTAGGCACTTTGGAAAGTATTTTTTTGGAGGGAAACCTGCAAGGGTAACAGGCCTCCGTTACACTGTAAAGGCAAAATGGGTAACACCTCTGTATGCACCTTTAAATCTTAGAATTTCAGAAGACCTGCGGAGCTTGGTTTTGGTAGATTACAGAAATAAAGAAATGCCTGCTTTGATGAGTGATACTACAGGAAAACTATAATTAGATGGCCCAGCTATGCTTTTCAACTCTGTTTATCATTTCATCAGCTATGTGGATTTAAAAAATTGAGCTTGATACTTTTTCTGTCATTTCTGATGGAAAACAGTGGAGCTGCTTTTCTTCCCCTCCAGGATGTGCGCACAGGGTAATAAGCTGCTCTGCTCTGGGGAGTGCAGGGCTTTGCAAGCCAAACTCCACTTTCAAAGTGGAGTAGTTGAGCTGAAGGCAGCAGAGCTGTTTTAGCTCTACAGGGGTATAAAGCAAGAGCAAATTTGGCACTAAAATTTGAGAAGGAGCTCTGCATTTCAACAGAACATTCTGGGCTAGGATCAGGGGAAAAAAACACAAAGGGCAGGGAGACTCAGACCACTGAGGAGAACCAGGGCCAAACCTATTTGTCACTCACAAATCATGTAAGCCTTTTGGGTTTATACAAGGATGGACTTATACTCGCCAACAGGAGCAGGTTAATGTCACTCAGAAGAGCCAGGAGCTTTCTGTGACTGCTGTGCAGAACAATGAACATTTCACATATGCACGTGAAATTTTCCATCTCTCAGTTGTATCTCAGACGACCAATGACCTACAATTTGCCTGCACAGCTACTGCAGCTTTAGTCATGCAAATTTCCTTGGAGCAAGTTATTAACTGAGGAAAAGAAGGCCAGTAATAGAATTACTATTCCTCTATCTTAGAAACAGCTTGCCAAGCTCTTAATCTGACATATTAGTGCCATTTAAGGATGAATGTTTGCCACCACAGCTCTTAGTTTAGTCTATATTTTATTAATCATCCAAAATATGTAGGAAATATGTCTATTTACATGTTCTACAGTTTGGTTTATGGATTTTGGAAAGTCACATCTTCTGTGCTTTTTTTGCTTAGGTGCAAGTGCTTGTAAAAAGCAAAATTCTTGTGTAACGTAGCCTGTTTTGTGTTTTTTTAAATAACTTTCCTTTTTTTTACAGGTGTCGTTAATTATCATCTACGCTGTAAAATTTGTTAGAGGACTAGAAATGTTGATGTTGTACAGAATGCTTTGACAGAAAAATGAACAAAACCCACTTCTAAATTATGGAGGAATTTTTAGCTTTGGAGATTAAAGTAAAATCTTTTCTTTCATAAAACTCTTCCAGTAAAAACAGTTATATCTTATATTATACAGAAAGTGGTTTTAGATGAATATACCTTCTCTATTAAAACTGAAAATCATTACTTAATCTAGTGATATCCCATTTTTTCCCGCACTATTGGTGCAATATTACATGACTTAGGGCTTGAATAAACTGAAACGAAATAAATTACATGAGCAATTTCCCTTCTATTTTTTGCAGAGTGTGTTAAGAGAAGAGAGACTTCCACATTTTTTGCCTTGCTGCTTCTGTCAGCTAGGAAGATTGTTTTCTGCTTTGTGTTAATCCAGCTGCAGAAAAAAAACCAGGCTAGGACTAAAACATTCAATAGATGAGCAGTACTTCATTACCTCTACTGCTCTAAATTTCTAACTCTAATTGTGTGAAACAAGAAGGACAAATTTCTGATCTGTGAATAGAATAATTTGGTTTGGATGACACCTCTGGATACCGTCTATTCCAACACTCTTCTGACAGCACTGTTCAGCCTTCAGTTATATGGATATTCAAGTATTACCTCTTGCATTATGAAGGGAGAATTGTGAGAGTGTTGCAGAACAAAGATGAGGAGGAAAACTAAACCCAAGTAAGCCAAGCTCTACATACGACTTTACATTCCATATGAAAAAACGGAAGAAGGAAGCTAACAATCAGAATTACAATCAGAAATTAATCATTTATGTGCTGCAAAGGGCAGCATAATATCTTATCCAGGGTAAAGATTCCATGCTCTTGCAAGGGTGGGCTTCCAGCAAAGAGCAATTGATTTTGTTCCCCGACAAGTCCCATTTGAGGACACTTCAAGACAGATAGAGGCAAGCAAAGCTTTCCTAGCTGGCCTTGCATCCTTCTCAGCAGAAGTCAGTTGTGGGTGGTTTGCAACAAAGATCTCTTTTGTGTCTTGCTGCATTCTGGCTATACCATATGATGCAGGCAGACTGGATCTTGCATTACCTGTGCTCTGAACACCATAAACCTACAGTGCCCCATAAAAACAGCTGACTGAATGAGCTGAAGCCTACTGAATACCTGTATGAGGATCAGAGTCACAGGGCCTTTTTTTGCCCTTTTTTTTACATCTTAGAAGGTGGATGGAGTAAGCTCACAGTGGCCAGTAAAATACAGGGCAAACATGCTCATTACATCCCAGAGACCCTGGGATTCACTCCTCCAGTGCCTGGCAGATATAGTGAATTCTCATGGTCATGATAACCTGGAATCGTGAAACTTGGCAAATGCGCCTATCGTCAGCCTCTAAGTGCAGAAATTAGTTATATATTTCACTGTTTCATCTTGGAACAGCACAAGGTCCTGGGTCAGTCTTATTTCACGAGGATTCACGAAAAGTGCTTTTCATATGTTTCAAGAGAAAAATTCTATTTATAAAAGGAATTTTTTTCTTCTAATGGTAGAGTGCAAGTCTACAGTTTAGAAAAGTTAAGTCCACCTGAACTGCAGTAGCCCAGAGCTTTCCATACATTAGTCAGCATGTGGGCACAGAGGTGGTAACAAGAGAGCTGTACACATGCATGGTCCCATGCATGCCCATATACCTGTGCAAATGGCCAAATACATGTGTCTGCTGCATCTGCTCACTGCCTGTTAATCCAACCCAGCCTCCAGGTCTCTTTCTAACATTCCCATCCCATAAGAATCTCCAAACAAATGCAGAAATATTTTCTGCTTCTTTCAACAAACCATGGTGGTTTTACCCCAGCATCACTCTCTGTTTGAGGCCCAAGCAAGAAAAATATTACTATACAAATGGTGAGTACCCCTTCCTGTAAGATGTTTCTGTCTGACAAATTTTGCAGCCGAGGTAGTAAGAAGAACCTCATGATGAGATAGGCTCGCTTCTGACCTATTTCATACTAAAAGTTATGAACAGGCACTTTTGTAATTACAGTTACATTTATTTACCAAAGGCATTGTTTATATATTTAATTTTAATTTATTTTAAAACACAGGGCAAATTTAGCTCGGATGCAAACAGTGAAACTACAGCCAAATGTACATTTACATTGCTTAGTCTGCTGGACCACAAATTAACTATTAAAAGCCCAAAGCTTGTAAGAAAAAAGAGGTCAGCACTCACTCCAAGCTGCTAGCAGGCAGACAGGAACAGACAGGTGCAAAATCATAACTTGATGCAGGTGGAAACAGGGATGCCAGCAACTAAACAAAACAGTTGAACATGGAAGAGCTCTGAAAAATTTATGAGAACCATTCTGCCTTTTACCTTTGGGTTTGTAGCAAGGAGTGGGTACAATACATTCTTCTTTTATGTGTGGCTTTGTTTTAGGACTACAGCCTCCTGTATGCATCCCCCTGTGATCAATGCAAAGGACCACACGGTATCTGAGTCCTTGTCCACAGGTCACAGTGCACTGGATTGAAAAAAAAAAAAGAAGAAAAAGAAAATGAAAAGGAGAAAAAATTTCACACATAGGAACGATAAATATAAGGGGAATATGCAACAGAAGTATGTGTGCATCAGAGATCCAAACATGATGCAAAAATACCCAGCCTTGAACATAAAGTATTCATAATATTTGGTAATTATGGATAAAGTATAAAATTGACAGAATTTTTTGCCTTTTTGCTCAAAATTTACTTGATTTGGACATTTTGCCACTGGACTTCTCTTGCAGTGTAACTCTTGCAATGTTGCCTACTTGGCTTGTAGCCATCTGTCCCATATTGGATATACTCAGTAACACCTTGTCAGTTTCATTTGGAGCCACTCTGCTTTGCTTGGACAAAGTACTGGGGTTACACTCAGCTATTTTGCAAAGAATCACCAAATGGAATGGGAAACTATTGGGCTTTCTTCCCTCAGACACTTTTTAAGTAGCTTTTTTGTTATATTTCTAAAATTTATTTTTGCTATGGTTCATCAACTTTTCCCCCCTGTACAGATCATTTCAAAATTGGTTGCACAGGAGAGGATCAAAACTACCAATCAGCTGGAAGTGCTATGGATAGTACCAATATTACTTTACTCTTGGATTGCAGCTTTCATCTGGAATTCAGCAATCACTTTGCAATCAGTCACCATCTCATCTGTAGGTAAGCTAGCCTAGCTTCTAAAGCACAATTTACTTGCTGAGAAATTGGGGTGATGAGAAATTATATTCAAGATAAGTCTTTATGTACAAAATTAAAATACTTTACTACTTTTGTGAAAGGACATTTCCAGGACATTGACTTTCATACAGAACGGAAGGCAAGTCAGGGAGAGACAACTACAAGTATCAAAGACCAGTGGCATACACTGATTTATGTGCTGCTTGAAATTTGCCAGTGATTTTATGTTACGGCTGAGAAATACCATTACATGCTTACTAATTTTGTTTTGTGCATTTTGTTTATATTCCCAGTCTATTATTAGCAGAAGGTCGCCAATTAATGTTACAGAGCTGATTTATTTTTCCATCCTTGTCCTCACTCATGTTCATCTTACTAATATATTTTTCCTGAGTGTTTAGTTTGCAGTTAGACAAATAGCATAATTTAAAACAGAGGTGTCGGCAATAAGGAGAGAAAGCAGCAAACATTCCTACTTCCATAAACTCACTAAACTATAATTTAAGATACTTTCCCTAGTGTGGTAAATACAAAACCAACAAAACCAAGTTGATTACCGGAGACCATTCTTGAGCAAGCCACTTTGGACAGTCAAAAATATTGCAAGGCTGGACAACAGGCATCTTTGGAGTATACATGCATTTCCATTCTTCCACAGGGCTGATGTGCCCCTGAATGTCTTCTTCCACACAGGAGACGCTGCGGCTTTGAATGCCCCCTCCACAGGATGAGGAACAGGCAGTCCAGGGTGTACTTTCCCATCTGGGAAAAAAAAGAGGCATCAGGAAACATTACCCTTGCTGTTCCCATCCCCACCTGTACCCCTAAAAGGCACAAACTGCTGTCTGCAAGGTTTTTTGGTTGGTTGTGTGTTTGTTGTTGTTTTTGTTTTTTTTTTACCTGATTAACAGCAGTAAAAATTAATCATGTATCTATTTTCATAAGTATCCATAGCAGCAAAGCATGCTCATGGCTGGTGTCTTTTACATCACAGTTAATAGTATGAAATCTCCTCTCTCCCACTAATCCAACTACTACTGCCACAGAAAATCTAAATACTTTTAACTTAATTTTTAAAAAATTTTTTAATTGACAGAATTAACATATTTTCATAATTCTCATATCCTGAAGAATCTCTGTCACAAATCACAGGAAACTCAAGAGTGCTCTGAGGTTGATGCCCCTTTTGCAGAACATAAAGGGAAAGAGCAGTGTTTTTTCCAAAGAAGCAAGTCAGTAGAGAAAAAAGAAAGAAAGATGAGATGAGATTATCAAAAAGAAAATGTGATTATACTAGTAAGATACATGTCCTCTGACAGATAAGCCAGATGGACCTAGTTTCCTTACAATTAAGGCAGTGAGAGGAGCTGAGAAACCACCTTTTCTCTACAAGTGCCATTTGAGAATGTAACGAAAAATCCACAGAATAATATATGCATGTTCTGAAAAGCTATGCATACTTATGAGAATAATAATTTTTTTAGTGATGCATCTGCTATAAGGTATGTATTCCTTTATACATATACATGTCTGTCCACACAAAATAGCCTGGTATTGCCTATCTTATATTCAAGCCCTTGTCACAGACTGGATGTGGGACTATTCTCATGATCCAGTGTAGCTATTCCTTTATATTCCTGTGCATGACTGAGGTGCAGAAGTATGTTTTCTGCCTACCTGGAAACATTTCATGAAATAACTTTTTACCCCACAAGGCAAATGTCCTTTTCTTAAGGACATTACAAATACTGTTTGAAACAACTATTTTGGTCAGAAGATTCCGTTCTTTTACTTCAAAAAATAGTTTTTGTGGAAAACACCTCACCTGCTTCCTCCTTAAGACAAAAAAAGTGAAGAGTGAGGACTTTTATTCACTCACTTAAAACAAAGGAAATACTTCTGTTAAGTAACAATTACAGGATCCTTAAGATTGTTGAGCAATATGAAAAATGCTTCTCTTTCTCTTTAATTTTCCATCTTATCAACCCATATTCTTCTCATCTGCTCCAGTACACCTAGCAATACCCTCATCTGGCTACTGTCTGGTAGTACCATAAAACTCAGTGTGAAATGGCTTAAATTAGTAGTTCTCTATGAATAGTAAAGCCACTGATTAATTCTACGACTTACCACTAGGAGTGGTGAAACCATTTTTAAACCATGCAGAGCCATCATCGTGTGCTGATCACAAACCACATATTTCACAAAGATGTAATTTTAGGAATACTTCTACTTAAATGTGCTGCCTGTGGCTCTGCTGAACAAGTTTCCCAACATACCGCTAAGGTTTCTCACTATAACAAACAAGAGGCCCCAAACTGAAATTCATTAACTGCAAAATTTGCTGCAGCCCGCTGGAGCCATCTTTTCCTAGCCATAAAAACTGGTGGCACCACAGAGTTTCCTGGAGTCTTTGGGACAAGTTTCCAGGTGCCTTCAGCAACCGTACCAATTTCAAGCAGCTTAACTCTAGCAGATAGTTTGGTTCCCAGGTTTTGTAAGAACGTAAGAGAGGAAAATGAAGTTTCCCTGTTGCACAGCTCTTAAAGCAGGTGTCACATCTCCTTTCAAGGTATGAAGGCTGCAACATTAGTTAAAGATTTGTGAAAAGAATTGATAGTGCATTAGAAGTTGAATCATACGTTTCTGTCTTGGTGATAAAATACAAGGCTGCAGAGTTGCAGTGGGGAAATCTTGCAAAGGTGTCTTCACAGATTTGCTCTGTACTTCTGGAATGTTTATCACTCTCCCCGTCCCTGTTATTAGATGGTGGTCTCAGGCAGATCATGCAACGAAACCAGGCCCTCTTTGGTTGGCCTGTTTTTTAAATTTTGGGGTGGAGGTGGTGTTTTTTGTTTGGCTTGGTTTTCATTTGTTTGTTTTTTAAAGCTTTTTTTTTTTTTTAATTTTTGGTTTTTAATTTTATTTTGTTGTTGCTTTGGGGTTTTCTTTGTTTGTTTGTTTTTCCTAAACTGTGCAAGTTCAGAGAAAAGGCAGTTTTATCCCTCTGACTTGGCCCTGCCTCATGCCAGCCTCATGGTCTGTTCAGTTTCAGCTGCCTCTGAGGTTTGGAGAAGGCACATGTAGCTCTGTCTTCCCTGTCAGGGTGATGGAGGAACAGTTGAGCACCGTTTGTGGGCCCACAGGTTCACATGTGGGAGTGGGGCAGAGAGAGAAGAGGGGAAGTAGGAGCAAAACATCAGACAGAAAAAGGGGGTCAGAGGACCCA
>VZRQ01007152.1:209-11810 GCA_013397975.1 Machaerirhynchus nigripectus
AGCGGCGGAGCGCGGCCGGGCTGAAGCCGCCGCCACTCTCCAGGCCCCCGTCCCGGAACCCCGGCCCGCTCTCTGTCCTGTCACCGGCCTGTGGGTAACAGAGCCCCGGGGCCGCCGTCCCGCAGGACCGCTGCCGCCCGAGCGCCCCGCGCCCGCCATGTCCTGCGGCCGCCTCGTGAGCTCGGCCTGGCCGTAGCTGCCGCGATGCGCCTGGGCGCGTTCCTGAGCGCGCTGCGGCCCGCGCTGCCTCTCCTGCTCGGGCTGTCCCTGGGCTGCAGCCTGAGCCTCCTGCGCGCCTCCTGGAGCCACAATGCGGCTGAGGAACGCTGTCTGGCACAGGGCCCGCCCGCGCCGCCCGCCCGTGGGGCTCCCCCCGAGGCAGGGGAGGGGAGGCCGGGCCCGGGCCACGAAGACTTCAGGCCCCGGATTGTGCCGTATTACAGAGACCCCAACAAGCCTTACAAAAAAGTGCTCAGGTAAGTTACGTTTTTTCTGGCCTAGATTTCCTTCAAGCAAAATATTCTCGTGTGAAGTTCTAGATTTTCCTGTGAGTGAACAGGTTCAAGGTGGAACTTGCTGTTTGAAATAACTTGTGTGGTAAGAGCGTGGTGCACCAAGGCAACGGCCAAGATTGTTACCTTAAGGGGTGCAAGAGACGTGTTCAGGAAATTACCCTGAGGGGAAAAAAGGCAGCAAAATTGACCAAGAAGAGTAAGAATATTTCTTCTCAATACAAGGAGGGTGATTCTGCCCTGCTCAGGTGGGACCTCACCTGCAGTGCTGCATCCAGGAAGGATGTCAGTTTGTTGGAGTGAATCTAGAGGAGGGCACCCAGATGATTAGAGGGATGGAGGAAAGGCTGAGAGGATTTGAGCTGTTCAGTCTGGAGAAAAGAAGCCTCACAGTGATCTAGTTTCAGCCTTACAGTACTGGAAAGCGAGCAGCCAAGAAGGATGGAGAGAGACCATTTAACAAGGATGTGGAGTGACGGGACAAGGGGGAATGACTTCAAACTGAAAGGGAGTAGGTTTATATTAGATATTAGGAAGAAATTCTTTCCTGTGAGGATGGCAAGGGACTGGCACAGGTTACCTACAGAAGCTGTGGCTACCCCATCCCTGGCAGTGTCCAAGGCCAGGTTGGATGGGGCTTGGAGCGAGCTAGGGTAGTGGAAGATGTCTCTGCAGGATGTTGGAACTAGATGATATTAAAGGCCCCTTCTGCTCCAAACCATTTGGGGATTCTGTGATTCTTTTGTCACTCATGTTTAATAGAACATGTTAAATTATTCTTCAAAACTTGTTTTAACTGGTCTGCTTGGTGGGAAAAATTTGATCAATTCATAGTAGTGTATGTGTTAAGAAAATTATCCTGCCTGACCATCCAGGAGCCACTCTGGGCATTGCACTGGCACTGCCCTAGGCTGTCGCTGCTACGACCGAGGATCCTTTGCAGCTACAGCTCTGGTGACCCAACAGGTGCCTTGCTCAGCTCCTTCCACAGCCACACTTATGCTGTCAGACAAGTTTCCTTGGCCCCAGGTTTCCTGTAGCAGAACCACTTTGGTTTCCTTTAAGTATTTCACTTGTGGTGCAGCAACATCATAACAGCTCAGGATGGTACCTCTGCAGAGGAACCCCGAACAAAGGGACCCCTGGACATTTCTACCCTCACAGTCTCTGTGTACTCTCTTCATATTCTTCCTCATGTGCCTCTTGGTCCAGCGGTGGTTCTTGGTCTGGAGTCTTCTCATTGTTCATTGGGTCCTGCAGGGCTTTGTGCCGTTGGTGAGGCCAAAGACCACCACCCATTGCTGGCTCATGGCCTGGGGCTTCAGTGGTCTCCCAGTACCCAGGGCCCCATGTGCAGCTGGTGCACCCCAGCACACCTCAGCCACCAGCACTAGAGACTCCTCAACAATCATTCCTGTGTTTTTATTGCGCATACCTGCTAAGCTGCACCATGTACTAAGCTCCAAGTGGTTACCTCTGTGGTATTTTAATTTTAATTGGACTGGCACAGTTTTCTAGCTCCGATAGATGATGTGAGATTGTAGCTGCCTTGAAGGAAGCAAATGTTTTTACAAAATGGGTTTTTCACTTGTGAGTCTTCTCTTAAAGCTCTATGAAAAGGCTTGACTTTTTTGCCCTGGGTAGATTCCAGCAGTTAAAGACTTGCCTCAAGTTACCATAATTCTGATTTTTTTTCTCCTCCAGCTGTTTGTCATGTAGGTATGTACTTCCTTTACAGAACTCGCTACATCCAGACAGAATTGGGATTCCACGAGAGGCTGTTTGTGGCTGTGCTGACCTCCAAGGCTACAGTGAACACATTGGCAGTGGCAGTGAACAAGACAGTGGCCCACCACTTCCCACGCCTGCTGTACTTCACCGGGCTGCGCAGTGCCAAGGTGCCCCATGGCATGGTGCTGGTTGCCCACGGCGATGAGAGGCCCATTTGGCTCATGTATGAGACTATGAATTATATCCATCAACATTTTGGTTCTGACTATGACTGGTTCTACATCATGCAGGATGACACCTATGCCCAAGCTGAACAGGTCAAGGCCCTGGTGACACACCTGAGTATTAACCAAGATGTGTACCTGGGGCGAGCGGAGGAGTTCATCGGGGGAGATGAGCAGGCCCGTTACTGCCACGGGGGCTTTGGCTACCTGCTGTCCCGTAGTCTGTTGCTTAAGCTCCATCCACACCTGGACAGCTGTCGCAATGAGATCCTCAGTGTGCGCCCAGATGAGTGGCTGGGTCGTTGCATCATTGATTTCCTTGGCATCACTTGTGTTTCCCAGCTCCAGGTACTACCTCCCTGCTCAGGTTTTGTGTTAGCTGAGCCTGACAGAGCCCAGAATCTTACTTGTTCTCTGCTGCATAGCCAAGTGGCTTTTTTGTGAGCTGCTTCTGTGAGTTGCAGAGGTTGGAGGGGCTGTGTGCTATGGCAGCATTGTGGGGGGCCCAGAATCACAGCTGGGATGTTGAGGGAGAGAGCGCACACACAGGATTTAATTTTCAGCCTGCTAGCAGGGCTGATTCACAGGTTTTTGAAGGCAGGATAAAGGGTATGTTGGTACTGAGAAGCAAGTGGGAATGCAGTGCAGGGTGGGAGGGACAACTTACCCCTTTTTTTTTCTGGGTACTACAGTCAGTATGGAAAGAGGGGCAGATGTGTGTCTGGAGTGAGGAAAAGCTGCTCTGTGAACTTGAGTGCCATGCCAGTCTTTCTGGTTTTTGTCTGTTTCAGGGCCAGCATTATCACACTTATGAACTGGCCAAGAATACTGAACCGGAGAAGGAGGAAGAAGAGGAGTTTCAAGCAGCTCTTGCAGTGCACCCTGTTTCTGACATGACCCTGATGTACCGGCTGCACAAGCAGTTCAGCAGGATCCAGCTGGACAGAGTCTATCAGGAGATCCAGGACCTCCAGGTATGTGGTGAGGGATATCTGCAAAAACTCCTTCACCAAACAGATTTCCCTCATTTTCAGCACACTGGAGGAAGACCATTGCTTCTGTTTGTGGGCAACTGTTAGTCAGACACAGGCTGAAGTCCCTTGTCTCAGACACAGCACTTCTGACACCACGTTACCCAAAACCGCTGGTGTGACACTACCCATGTACAGTTGTAGGTGGTGAGGTGGGCCTGGGGAGGAGCTGGCCTAGACCTCTTTGAGAACATGGTGGGGATCAGTTTGTGCTCTCTGTTTGCACAGATGCAGATCAGGAACCTGACAGCACTGACCCCTGCAGGTGAGGCAGGTGTGACTTGGCCTGTGGGCATTAACGCCCCATTCCTTCCAAAGTCCCGTTTTGAGGTGATCAGCTGGGACTACTTCACGGAACAGCACCTCTTCTCCTGTCCTGACGGCTCCCCAAAATGTGAGCTCTCTGGAGCCAGTAAGGCAGACGTCAGTGAAATCATCGAGTCTGCGGTTGAGCAGCTGAACCATCGCTATCAGCCCCTGCTCCGCTTCAGCAAGCGGCAGCTGCTGAATGGCTACCGGCGCTTTGACCCCACACGGGGCATGGAATACACGCTGGACCTGCTCCTGGAGGCCGCCACCCAGAAGGGTCACAGTCATGTTCTGGCCAAGCGAGTGAGCCTGGTGCGACCCTTAAGTAAGGTGGAAATTATTCCCATGCCGTATGTGACAGAGGCCACACGGGTGCAACTGGTGCTTCCCTTGACAGTGCAGGACCTGGATTTTGTAGCAAACTTCCTGGATACGTTTGCTATGAACACACTGGACACACATGATAATGCCCTGCTGACTTTGCTTTTTATCTACCATCCCTATGATGCCCAGAGAGTTGGTCAGGTGGATGTTTTTGCTGGAGTCAAAGCCATGGTAGGAGAGCTAGAGAAACGCTATGCAGAAGTTAAAATCCCGTGGATTAGTGTTAAAACAGAGGTGCCATCACAAGTGAAGCTCATGGATATAGTCTCAAAGAAGCACCCCGTGGATACACTGTTCTTCTTGGCCAGCGTCTGGACAGAAATCAACATGGAGTTTCTGAACCGCTGCCGTATGAATACCATCAGCAATTGGCAGGTCTTTTTTCCTGTGCATTTCCAGGAGTTCAACCCCGCACTGGTGTACCGTGGTGAGCAGACAGCATCCTCCAACACTGACCTCCTGAGAGATGGGCATTTTGACAGACATTCCTTTGCTGAGGCCTGCTTTTATAATTCTGACTATATGACAGCACGTACCAAGCTTGCAGCTGATATCCTGGACCGAGATGAGGTGCTGGAGAGCATGGAGGTATTTGATGTCTTCCTCCACTATTCTGGCCTGCACCTGTTCAGGGCTGTGGAGCCGGGGCTAGTGCAGAAATATACACAGAGAAGCTGCAATCCCCGGCTCAGTGAAGAGCTGTACCACCGCTGTGTGCTCAGTAACTTGGAAGGACTTGCATCCCGCTCACATTTAGCCATGGCCCTCTTTGAGCAGGAACAGGCCAACAGCACTTGAGAGATGAGAAACATCAAGAGCTTCTCAGCACCTTAACACTTGGCACTTTCCATCCCCTTCCCAGCCTTGCCATGGGTGAAGGGTATGTGAGGTCAAGGGAGGAGGAAGACTTTCCCAGACCCACTCTGAGGCACATGGGCTATGGAGTGAGGCTGTTTCAGTGGAGGGGGTTTGGTTTGTTTTGGGTTTTTTTGTTTGTTTTTTTTTTTTTTAATAAATTTAATTTTCTTTCCAGGCAGAGTAATGTGGTCACTTGTAAACTTTGCAGCCTCTGGATAAGGGAGGTAAACAAGCTGTAAAGTCAACCTTACTTGAAGCTATGTAATTCTGCTGAGCAGTGCAGGGAGAGAGTGAGTATAAGCTGTGAATTTGGACTAAGTTATGTTGACTGTGCTACTCTCAGGGCTGTTGCTGCACCCTCCTATGTGTTTATGCATTTCACTTTTTCAGGAGGCATAAACACTGCTTGTCTGGTTTAGCTGGACAAAGCCATTCAACTACTTTCAGTTTTCTGGTTTTGGCTCTTCCAGAGCTGCAGAGTGGTTCCAGTTTAAATATCTTGGGGATGGAGACTCCATAGTCCCTCCTGGCAGTATGTTCCGGTGGATAGTAACTTTTACAGTGGAAAACTTCTTTCTCCTGTTTAAATGGAATTTCTTTCATTTCAATTTGTGCTCATTGGTTCTCTCAGCATCACTGGACACCACTGAGCAGCAGCTGTTTGTGTCTTCCTTACACTCTCCCGTTACTGACACACGTACAGGTGAGACTGCCCTGAGCCTGTTCTCTAGATGAAGCAGTCCCAGCTGTTGCAGTCTCACTGTTAGGACAAATACTCCCATTTCTTAACATTTCCACATCCCTTTGCAGGTCTTACTCCAGTATGTCCATGTCTGCCTTGTACTGGGAAGCCCAGACTGGACACAGCACTCCTGGCATGTCTCACGTGTGCTGAGGAGCCAGGTCATTGTCCTTGACCTGCTGGCCACAGTCCTTCTGCTGCGGCCCAGGGTGCTGTTGGCGGCCTTTGCTCCGAGGGAATGCTGCTGGCTTATGTTTAGCTTGGTATCCATCAGGACCCTACTAATCCTTTTACTGTTCCAGCTTTCCAGCATCATCTTTCCAGCCAACATCCCAGAAATCAAAGCCCAAAACCCTGATGTGGACTTGTGAATTTATGTGATAAGCCAGCAAGTGTGACTGACCCTGTTCATTGCTGCAGGGTCACGGCTGAAGGAGAGAGCTTGTATTTGCTACACTCATCTCATGAGGTGAGCAAGGTGAAGGTCTGGTGTTGGCATTTAAAGAGATGCTTAAAAATTAGAAAAGCTTAAAAGAAGTATTCAAAGTCAGAAACGTTGGTTCAAATTGGATAGAAATCTCAGATTTGCTTATTTAACAAGTAAGGCATGCCTCATTTACATGGGAAGAAGACAGATCTCTGCAGTGCCTTATGGGGATGTGTGTTTGTTGATAAGCACACATTTGCAGAACGAGGACAAGGGCAACTACCTGGGAAACCTTTTATTATTATGATGGTTGTTCTGCATGGGGAGGTCCTGATCCATTATGATCCAAGTAGGAAAGAGACTCAGACTGTGTAGGGTGCTATTTAAGATGCGATGCGTTAGAGCTACCGTGATAGAATAGTGTACATCATCTCATATCCTTTAGATGTGAGAAACCCCAAGTGGGCCTCTGATGCACACCCTGCAGACCCCACCTGCAGTGCTGGTTCTCCCTTTTTTGCCATTAGAGCCATTATAAGAGTGCAAGAAAACAACTTTGTTCGTCATTCCTGCTGTCAGAGAGAAAGGATGTTTGCATGAGAATTTCTTGCCTCACTGTTAGACAAAGGCCAGGCCACGTGAGTGGCAGAATGGCTGGGCATGACCTAGAGCTGCCCACAGGCATTTCTGTATGATGAGCTGGCTGAGACTGTCTGGTGGGCAAGGGATTTGTGCAGCAAACCCAGGCCTGACTGTTACCTGTGCTGCTGTGAGCAGCACACGCCTGTGCATGCTCCGGTTAACGTTTCCTTGGGATGTAGCGACTGCCAGGTGGGATCACACGCCATGGCAGAGATGGACAGAGTGAAAACCCCGATGCTGCTCGCCTTGGGGATGGTGTGCTCATCTTGAATGCAAAAGGGATTCTGGTGTGTGAAAGATAGCATCCTGTTGTCAGAGCGGATGCAGAGCTTGTAATTGCAGGTTTCAGTATGGTGTAATATCTAAGGAGAATTCCTTGGATCATTGTTCTACATAACACATCTGGAAGCACTGGCAGTGGACACTGGGTGTTGTAAGAAACTAAGCAAGCAGTAGGTCTACTGCACAGGGACACAGTGGGTGTCATGCCACCAAGCTGAGCATTAACCTGGGAGAGATGCAGGAATTGGCTGTCAGGAATTGCTGTGACTGAGAGCGGTAGGGGATGTGACAGGTGGGGATGTGTGGGATGTAAAACAAGCTGCTAAAGGAAAGGGTTTGAAATGACATAGGGCAAGCAAGAATCATTAGTGAGTCCTCATTAGAGAAGGAAGAGAATCATGGGAAACAGGATAGTGAGATTTGATGGATGTAACCCAAAAGGCCGGGAATGTTGTTGTCAGCTTCTTGTTGGCAAGTCCCTGCTTGTGTCAGGGCATGTCAGATGATGATGCAACACTACACAGAACTTAAAATTCTTAAGAGCATCTTGTATCTTGGAGAAAGCTGAGGGAAGCTGGAAGATGATTCTTGTATTTTTTAAAATCCAGCTCTGTGGGAAAGGAAAGGTGGGAAATACTGCTAGCAAACTGCCCAATCCATAAGCTGGGGATTCTGTTTTTTACCTGAAGAACAGTTCTCCAGCCAGTATTGTTTGACACTTAACTGATTATTTGAAAGCAAATATAAGATGTCTACAAATAAAATTGGCAGATTATGTTAAAAAAATGCAAAAAAGTCACGAAGAGACGATAATAGTGGAGAAGAGTGTGTAGCAGAGTAAGGCTCTTCACATAGATTTTCGTCTTAGAACAGTCAAATGCAAACTTACGTGCTTGGGGAAGATGGTGTATCACTCCTCCAGAGAAGACTGTTAAAAAAAGGTAAGTCTGTAAAGAAATTGACTGTATTAACGTGCAAGCAGCTTCATTTTTCTTGGACCCACTATTTTTGACATTAAAATCCAGGTGCTGTCCCAGCCCTGTAAAGTATAGGTTTAAGACATGATATAACAGATCTTTACAGGTAGAAGATCTGGGGGAAACATGCTGTTGATGTGAGACAGCCAGAAGAGCCCTGGTGGCATAGCACACAGCCTATTTTTTAAGGCTTCTAGGGAACAGAAAATAAAAAGAATGTTTGAGGTTCACAAAACTTACCTGAAGATTGTAAGAAGTATTTTACAATGTGAGATGCAGAACTCTTGTAGTTGTAAGACAAGGGGTAATGGCTTTAAACTGGGTTTGGTTTTAAACGAAAAGAGGGTAGATGCAGACTAGATGCAAGAGAGACCATTTCTAAAATGAGGCTGGTAAAGCACTGGCACAGGTTGCCCAAAGAACCTCATCCGTGGAAGTCTCTAAGGCCAGGTTGAATGGGACTTTGAGTGACCTTACTGACCTTATTATGAGTTGGAGATGCCCCTGTCCATGGAGGGGTGAGACTAGATGGCCTTTAAAAGTCCCTCCCAACCCAAACCTTTCTATGATTCTATGAACTCTTAGAAGGTTGTGAGTGATCTGATTAGGGTGTGTGAGTACATGTACAAAGTGAAAACACTGGATACTAAAGCAGTTTTTAGTTGTTCAGGGGTAAGGCACAACAGCTACACCAAAATGAACAGCTTTAAACTGCAACAGATTAATTCCAAAGGAAAAGAGGAACATGCTTTCAGTGCTTAAAGTGAGTAGCTAGTGAAATTACAGTAGTAACTTTTCTGGTATGCTACAATTTACTTGGTTTGTGTAACTGAGATAATTGGAGGCAAGTGTGAAATTACTTGTCAAATATAAGTGGGCAGAATAAGTCCTTGTCAAATGTAAGGGGGTAGAGTAAGTCCTTCAGGGCCTTAAGTTTCATGACTGTCACTATATAGTGGATGAAATTTGCAACAGAGAAATCTATCAAAGGCTGTTAAATACAAAGCCAAAACCTCTGGCACAGCAGGTCTCTGAATTACAAATCTGTAAGGCCTAGGAGAGCTGCCAGGGAGGGAGCACTCTTTGTCTGCCCTATTTTTATGATTTTTTTCTAGGCAAATAGTGTTGGCCACTGTCAGGGAGAGGGTAGAGTCAGGTGTGCTTATGATTTGACTCTGTACCACCATTTTTGTGTCTTGTGCTGAAAAAGACTAGGTCTTTTTCAAGGATGTGCTTTAGTTCAGCCAGAAATGATGAACTATGTGAGGATCATGATACTGAGTTTGTGTATTACAGTGGGGTCATGAACTGGCCAGGAAGACAAATTACCATGATTGTCATGTTTGACCTTGTAGCCCTGAAGAAATGCACACCCTTATGTGGTGTCTCTGCTTACCCCAACGTGCACCAGGTGTGTTTAGTTTTGTGTATGCTTCACTGTCTTTGGGGTCCACAGCAATGTATATTTTTCTTCCTTGTCTTCAGTTGTGAAGGTAATTTCCTCCATTGCATGTTTTAGACTGGCTGACATATCCTGTTGGAATAATCTGTTGTTCCTAGAGAAGGATGTACAGTATATGTTGCAAACACAAGAAGCTTCTGTCCCAGCTGCATTTTTAACTTCAAGTAACAGGTAAAAATAGACTCTCCACCTTTTCCTCTGTGACAGAGCTGCTACTCTGTCCCACATTAACAAGTATACTTAAAAAAAAGGCCAAACCCAGATGTTGTGAACTCAGATAATTGTGTCTGATCACGGTGTCCATCAGCCTTCTCCAAGACTGGAATATAAATGATGTGCCTCTGCCATGCGACCTGGATGACTAGCCCATCTCTCTCGGGGGATCTGCCCAGGGTGGTCTCCCCCCTCCTCCCTGGGACACACCTGACCAGCAGTTCAGGTCTGTCTGGGCAGGTCCTCCACTCAGTCACAGCTCACAAGCTGCTTCACCCCAAAGTGCTGCAAGACCAATTCCCAGCATACTGGAGAGTGCAACCCAGGCACTTGCAGATGGTCTAAGCTGTTCCACGGAAGTTCTGGAGTTGCTGTTGGTCAGATGAGATGAGCAGATAGGGGACAGGATGCTCTCAGTAACAGGTACACATTCCCCCAGTTACAGCAAGATACTCTTGCTCAGCAGACTCCTCCATTCTAAACTCCAGCACAAAGAGTTCTTTTCATAGGAGCTTGCTGTCTTCTCTTTGGCTTCGAGCATTGCCTTGTCACGCATCCATTCTGAAATATTCTGTACAGCACTGCAGAGCATGTGCAGGTGCAGGCTGCCAGCTTGGTCTCAATCCAGGAGTCGTGGCCTGAACCACTATACCAGATGCTTTCATGCCCCACTGTCCCAAGGGCTCACCACTCCCTAGACCTGTACTTCAGCCAAGGCAGTCACCCTCTCCTATTCCCATTCCAAACTCTTCCCTGGATGTACTAAGCACTTTCTCTTCTCAGCATGCATGCTGAACCACTGCTCATGGATTCTCAAAGGGGGCAATTTTCTGGTGACAGGTACCACAGAAACTCATTTTCCATTTGCAACAGTGTTTTGCTGGTACAAATAACGTAGGAAAAAGCTTGAAAATGTGACACAAAAAAATGCAGTGAAAAAGCCAAAAGCATGTGTATAGTCCCCTTTAAAAACACCCAGTGAGACTTAAATCCATCTCGTCATCTTCACAGTATTTTACTTCATCTTTTAGACTTACGCTGTTTTTGAGCTCGTGAAGCTGGCAGGTTTGCTTGGCTCCTTGCAGATGGAGCTCAGTCCTTTCACTGCTTCCTCACAGCTCCTTAGAGCAGCACCCCGAAGTATTCACTGTCAGTGCTCATTCTGTCCAAACTTCCCTCCTCGTCCCCGTGGACTGCAGGGCTTTGGCAAGTCACACTGAGGGTTCCTTCTAATTGCTCTGTCCAAGTGCACATCATAGAGATCTCCCGCTGGGTGTTGAAGAAGCAATTTTCCTTTTCCTGTTAGAACGGACACCGCATCACAGGCCCGTAGCCCGCCAGGCCCAGTACACTCACGCTCCCGGGAGTCACTAGCTCCTTAACACAAGGAAAAGCTTGCAGACAGTGGATCGCAGCTCTCGGCCGGTTCTGAAGTTGAAGGATTGGACGTGCCTCAGAGCTCCCCTGGCCTGTTTGCTCTCTCATCCTGTTACTACCGTACCTATCGCCACTGGAATTCTCATCGCCTCCCGGTGAACCCCAGCCCCGTCGCCGTCGGTGCGAGCCCCGCTCGGTACTGGTCGGAAGCGCTCCCGACCCTGCTGCGAGCGGGCGGTGCTCGGTCCCAGCCAGGTACGGGCAGCGCGGGCCGGGCTGGCACCGGGCTGGGCGGGGGCTCTGCGTCGGGCCCGGCGACCCGGGGGGAAGATGCGGAGCGGGAACGGCGGGCGGCGCTGTGGAGCGCGCGGAGGCTGCGGCGGCGGGTCGGGAGCGCTGCGAGAGCACCGGGGCTGCGGCGGCGGGGGCG
>VZRQ01007152.1:12173-32223 GCA_013397975.1 Machaerirhynchus nigripectus
TCCGGCCCGGCCCTGCCCCGCCCCGGGCATCTGCGAGACGCCCACGCCGGCGGTACCCCTGGGCCGGGCACGGACCCCGGCCAACACCGCTGTCTGCTCCTGCTCGGGCGCTGCCCGCAGGGCTCGCCCAGCCGGGCGACTGGTGGAGTCCGGGCGGACTCCGCGCCGCCGGTACCACCCGGCGGTGCCTCCCTCCTCAGCCGCCGCCGCCGCCGCTCCCCCGCGGAGCCGCGGCTGGAACACCCTGGCGACTGCGGCGCCGCGCTCTCTGATCTTCCCCGCGGACTCGGCTTTACGCGGAGCAGCGCCCGCTTGGCCCCCGCCGGGAGTCCCAGCGCGGGCCCCGCGTCCTCCTCCGAGCCCCGGCGGCTTTGCTGCCTTGCAGGAACTCGGCTCGCTCGGAGAGGCAGGCAGAAAGGGGGAGCCCAGTGCTCATTTACCTCTCCCTAATGTGGGCTGCAGGCCCCCTCGGGAGCGTCTCCTTTAGCAGGGACTGACTTTACCGAGGGAGACACCATCACTCGTCTGGAATTGCCCATACTGCCCTGACATGGTCCATGCATCCTCTGGAGAGGAGGGTCCTCTTCTTAACACCCTTTCCCTGGAGACACCTCAGCGCTGCCCTGCATCTAAGTGACTGCTGTCTCTGGTGCTCCAGGAATAACCAGCCTTCACACAGGAGACAGTAGCTTTTTGAGAGAGAGTATTTGACTTGCTGCCTTTAAGATGCCTCTCAGTTCTGTCTTCAGAGGGAGATACATGGTCCCAGATACTCTGTCAGGAGTAACAGATCCATGTCTGTGGGAGACTGATGCTCTGCTTGGCCTTCTGGAAGATCTTCTGACTTCCCACACATGCAAACCATCTCACTTTGGCACCAGGAGTTTGCTGCTGGAGATTGCTGCTCCTTCCCTCCCTCCTGTTCCCTGAGGCCCGAACTCTTCTCCGTTTCCTCCATCACCGTGGCCTGTGGAGGATCCCTGTGTGCAAGCTGCTGCTGGGAAAAACTGAGGTAGAATTGAAGTGGGGGACTGAGGAACAAGCAAGGTCATTCCCCAGCTGGCATGATCTGGGAGAGTGTGCATTATCCTTGCCTGGTGCTGACAGCACTGCCCTTCTTGGAGAGACTGACTTCATCCTACTGCCCATCCAAGGAAGTCTTTCAGCTTCTGAAAATAACCAGTTCCTTGGTGTTGTCTCAGGAGCAATCAACGATCTGCTGTTTTCCATGGGGACATGAACAGTGAAGACAGCCCGTCTTCCCTTGCTCAATCCCCTGACCTTTCTGTGAGGAGGAACTTGCAGCTTGGCCTTGCCCCTAAGGCAGGGTGGGGACACTCAGCCTTTGCTCTCCTCCTTTTCCTCAGTGCTGCAGTAATGTTCCTTTCTGTACCTCATGCACTCTCCCTTCTCACTTGCACTGCCTCCACTGCGGTGTTTGCCTCAGCCCCTGCTTGCCTGGTCTCTGTCCTTCCTTGACTACAGCTCTGTTTCAGCAGAATTCACCATGATCTTCTTTCTGTCCTTTGTTCTTCCCTTTTTCTGACCCTTCTAGATCCAGAGCCTTGGTCCTGTCCTTGGTGGAGTCGCCCACTCTACTCATGCGGCCTGGCACTGCAATGCTCATGCCTCCCTTTCTTGCCTATCCATTCTTTGAACAGTTGTTTCTATCTGCATGTCTAGGTGTGAGGTTATGCTTGAAAATGCTGTGTGTGCTGGGGCTCACACCTGTTCTGCTGTAATGCTGCTTTTCTTCATCAGCTACAGTATAGAGCTGTCAGGAGCAGCAGGGCTTTGTATTTGCAGGTGCAGCTGGCTCAGCTCTTCCCAAGGAACAGGTCCTTTTTCCTTCTTAGCCTGGTTTGTCTTCTTTGGGACCTGTCATAGCATGCAGACACTGAAGCTGCCTGACTATGCCCTAAATCTGTGGGATCATTAGTTATTCCAGTCTGCCACACCCTCCCTATCCTACTGGGGCAGCTAACGGTGCCTGTTAAAATAAATGCTGGAGTGTTCTGGTATGAGTTGATTTTGAGTTCTTTAAGGAATTGATTTTTTTAAGGATGAAAGCAAGCTGACTTGGTTAATGTTCCTAAACTGGCTGGCCTTCCCAAGGTTGAGAACATCTGTGTGAGAAGATGCCCTTGCTTCATGGGACAGGCAAATTCCAGTGATCCACTCTAATCCTACCCACCCTACCACAGGTTCTTATCAGAGCCTGCTCAATATGTTGACAGGATACAGGCAGGCGGTGACCTTTGTGTTCTTTCCAGACTCCACAAATACAAGCTGGGTCCTGTGGGGAAACTGAAGAGCCCACATGGATGGGCCAGTGCCTGGGCAAAACCGCTGTCCTGACAGCCTGAACATGCACCTGTGTGCAGAGCCTCCAGAGAAGTCCCAAACCACTATGTCAGTCTCATCTTCCCTTTCTTGCTCTTCTTCCCTCTCTGTTTTTTCCCTAAGTTGTGCTGCTTATGAAGTGTCACATGGGTTGGTGCAGTTCTAGGAAATGTTATTTTTATTGTACATTGCGTCCCTCTTACCCAGTATGTACTTTCTCTTTTCAGAGCTGGATCCAAATGCATCCTCAGCCTGCTGTCTTAGAGCTGTTCCTGCTTAAGGTCAATGAGAACATCTCCTGCTAATTCATCATGACATAATATCTGGTCTCCTGCTCCATCCACAGGATAAGTTTCTTCCTTCTTCTTGGTCTACACAGATGTGACTCCAGGTGTTCAGCTGCCTTGTCTGGTACAGGTAGGTTTTAGCCCTTTGAAAGGTGACCTGTTTTAGTCAGGAAGGATGTGTCTGTGCATTATATTGGGGATGGAAAATGTGTCCCTTTGGGTATATGGGAAATACTATGTTGTGAAATAAACCCTAAGATGCCAGCTTGCTGCTGCTGACCTAAACGGGTCCTTTGAATAGCCAGTTACTTCTGTGAGAGTTTGTGCTAGTGCTGGCAGGAAGATGCTGATCTGGCAGAGTGGACTGGCTCAGAGGAAGTGACATTGGATTATGCAGTTGCTAAGAGGAGTAGTAGTAGTAGTAGCAGTAGCAGGTATTCTTTGTGGTAATTCATTACTTTATTTGCCACAGGTAAATATAATTAGTTCTTGTCAGGTGGCTATTGATCTGTGGAGTTCCCATGCTTCTCAGTGCAGGTTTAAATTAGCTCTTCCCAGCTAGGAAGACTTCTTCAATATCCGCTGTTGCTGGATGGGCATTGGTCATCTCCATGATAAGGTGCTCAAATCTGCCACTCAGATCTTCATTTTCTACCATTAGTTACATTCCTCTTCTTGCTTCCACTGTGAATATCCACCTGTAGCTACCTGTTTTCCCAGCCAGTACACAGCATGCTTGTAAGGGACTTCTGTTTTTGCCACACCTGGATTGGTGACTTCTCACCTTTCACAGCCTGCACAGGTCACCTCACTGGTAATGTAAATTGTGTGGTAGAAGAAATGCATACTATTTTGCTTTGGAAATAAATAGCCTAGGTTATAACAATTCTCACTGGAATTGGAAGAGTTTGTGTATGAACACTCCTTCAGTTTTTTGATGAAGATGCTAATGTTAACCTTCAGTTCTCTTTATCACTTGGCGCTCTCTCCTCGTCCAGTGCAGTGTTGCTACAGTGGTTTCCACGCAGACTGCTTGGGCTACCACCTGGAATTTGGTGGTCTATCCTTAAATTGAACAGCATTCCAGGAGCTTATCTTTTCTGGAAAGATGCAGCTGAAGGAATTGAATGGTTCTTAATTTAAACTGTAAAGTATTAAGAGTTTGGGTGTTATACCAGGAGAGTTATCCAGGTTTTGCATTTTTATAGAAATGTCCTGGGTGCATGGAAGCAAGCAGATACCTACAATTTACATGCCTTTTCATCTAGCTCACAAGGCTGTGCTGTGTTCTCCATAGTGCTTTCATAATGCAGACACTGGTTAATAGGTCTTGTTCAGGGAACGTTCCTCAGAGGTCATCAACTGAGGTGTGTTTGATTTTTGTGAATTGACAGCCTGAGATGCCCTTGTCAAATGTTTCCAGTGTTCATTGAGTAAACATGGAAGTGACAATGATACCGTTGTTTCTGTACCTGGATGTAATTGAGAGCACTGGCAGCTCCGTGCTGCACAAGGACCCTATGAATTTTAAGGAAAGCTGTTTTGGTCTTCCGTCCATTTTTTAAAAAACTCTGCATTCATAGGTTCCAGTGTTTGAGAGACAAACTTCCTATCCTTTCCTTTCTGGCCTCTTACAGTTCTGTAGCCTCCTCTTGTTTTCTGTACTGGCACAGAGATGGTGTCTGAGTCTGTGATCAGTGCCCAAAGCAAGGGATAGAAGCATTTCTCTCTGAACAGAACTAGGACCATGGCTTAATTGAAGGCCTTAGCTAGACTGAAGAATTTGCCTGCTCCAAGAATGTCAGTGTAAGATCCTATTCAACATCGTACCTTTCACCCCTGAATTTGGCACACTTATTCTCTGCCTGTGAATAAATTAAAAAATTTATTTGTTTAAAGTTAGTTCAGCTCCTTTTGAGATCCTAAACTGCAGAGAAGAAAACAGAATTTGCCAGTTATAAATTTTTATATTTACAGGCACATCTATTGCATTGAATTGGGAAATCACATAAACTTAACTTTTCAGCATGTGGCCTTTGATTTGTAAATGTGCTTTTGATGAGCACCTCCCCTGTGGAGACAGGCTGAGAAAGTTGGGACTGTTCAGTCTGGAGAAGAGAAGGTTGTATGGAAGTGTCTGAAGGGGCTACAGGGAAGCTGGAAAGGGATTCTTTGTTAGTAACTGCAGTAATAGGAAAAAGAGTAATGGGTACAAATTGAAAGAGGGGAAATTTAGGTTAGATATTAGGAAGACATTTTTTACTATGAAGATGGTTAGACACTGGAACAGGTTGCCCAGGGAGGTTGTGGGTGCCTCGACCCTGACAGTGCTTAGAGCCAGCTTGGATAAGGCCTTGAGTGATCTGGTCTAGTGGGAGGAGTCCCTGCCCATGGCAGAGAGGCTTGGGACTAGATGATCTTTAAGTCCATTCCAACCCCTTTAACATCTTATGAGTCTATGATGTGAAAGAAATTTGACTTCTCTTGGTGAAATTGAAAGGCCCAACAAAGTATGATACTGAAAATTTATAAATTTATTATTTTTAAAGATTTAAACCAGTCATTTTCCTCTTGCAAAATGCCTATGATTCATGGCAACAGCAGAATTTACAGTTAAAAGGTGGTGTCTAGATGGAAAGCAGGAGCTGTGTTTGCAGCTGTGAGACCAGTGAGGAATGATTTTAAAATGTTACTTGCAGATTTTTATGCTTTCCAGTTTCATGGTAGAAAGAGGACATAGTGGAAGGTTACTTAGGGTTTTTGTTTTTGTTTGTTCTTTGAGAACACAGGGATAACCACATAGTAACTGAATGGGCTGGCAGGCTGATCACTCACTGTTTGGAGAGGGGCCAATCTGCGTAGTTGCAGGAGAAAGTACAAAACTCTTTCACTGTGGTTCACAGAGGGATAGAATGGTATGAGTTGGAAGGGACCTTTCACAGATCACCTATTCATGTTCCAGTGTTTCACCTCCCTCACTGTAAAAAATGTCTTCCTTACGTCTAATCTAAAACTGCCCTCTTTAGAACGGCAGTTTAAAAGTGTTGTCCCTTGTTCTGTCTTACAGGCCTTGGTAAAAAGTCTCTGTCTTTCTTACAAGCCCCCTTTAAATACTGAAAGGTTCCAAGAAAATCTCCCTTGAGCCTTCACTTCTCTTGGTTGAACACCCTCGGCTCTCTCAGGCAACCTTCAGAGCAGAGGGGCTTCAGCCCTCAGAGCATCTCCGTGGCCTCCTCTGGGCTTGCTGCAACACATCTATGTTTGTCTTGTACTTTGGAGCAAGGTGAGGTCTGACAAGAGCAAACAGGAACAATCCCNGGTTGTTTCTGGGCTGGCAGCGCACATGGCCAGGATCTGTTCCATTTTTCACCTGCAGCACCCCCAAAGTCCTTCCCCACAAAGTTGCTCTCAGTCAACCCATCCCCCAGTCTGTACTGGGGTAGATGAGATGATTGCCCCAAACCAGGTGCAGGACCTTGCACTTGGCCTTGCTGCACTTCATGAGGGTCCCACGGGCCCACTCTGTCAGTGTCCCTCTGGATGCCATCCCTGCCCTCCAGCCTCTCACCTGCACCCCTCGGCTTGGTGTCACCTGCAAACACACTGAGGGTGCACTCATGCCACTGTCTGTGTCATTAGTAGAGATATTAACCAGTACTGGTCCCAGTATGGAAGCCCAAGAGACACCACTGGATCCTGATTTCCATTTGGATATTGAGCTGTCATTTATTGAAAGACATTTTTCTTAGAGCCTAAGAACTACTGATTCCAATGTTCAAAAACTCAGCTGAGGAATGTGGGAAACCAGCATGGCTGAGTAAGGACATTCTTCCTGGTCAAACTGAAACACAGCAGGGAAATGCAGAGGCAGTGGAAGCAGGAACACACATCCTGGGAAGAACATAAGGATACTGCCTAGAAGTGTAGGGATGGGATCGGGAAAGCTAAAGCACAGCTGGAACTAAGTTTAGCAAGGGACGTGAAGAATAAGGGCTTCCTTCCACAGGTATGCTGGTTAGACAAGGAAGGCAAAAGAGACTGTATTCCCCGATAAGTGAGATGGAGAATTAGTGATCACCAAAATGGAGAAGGCTGAGGTACTCAACAACTTTTTTCCTGCTCAGTTTTCACTTGTAATTGCTCTTCCCAAATCTCTGGAATCCTGAATCTCAAGGCAGGGACAGGGGGAATGAAGTCCTGCCCACAGTAGGAGCAGATCAGGACCTAGACCATCTGAGGAACATGGACATACACAAATCCATGGGACCTGATGAAACACATGCCAGGGTCCTCAGGGAACTGGCTGATGGTGAATCCTGTCTCTCCTTAGTAACCTGTATTCATCAAAGAACATCCCATGACTGGAGAAGCCGAAGCCCTGGCATCAACACCGGCCATGAAGCCAGGTGTTCATCTGCATTGATCATGGCTGTTACACATTAATGGATCTTATGTCTAAAAGAAACTTTTGGATCATGTGACACCTATATTTTACTGAGCACTAATTGACTTCCCTTGGTCCTTACTGTGAGCCTTATACCTTCCACAAAGACAAGCTGGTTAACTGTTGGAAATTTCAGTGCGATATACTGCTTGTAGACCTTCTGTCAGTGGAGGGTTTAAGAACTTGGACAAACACCTGTTAAGAAGTGTTTTGGCAGATCAAGGCTGACTTAGGGCAAGGAAGTATTTGAAGCTCTAAAGGCCATGCCAGCCCCTCTGCTTGTTCTCTTAATACTTAGCATTCTTGTATGAATGACAGTCTCTAGTCCAATGGTATCTGTATGTGGTTTGTAAGTAATTCTTGTGCCAGTTTTGTGTTTGGTAGTCCAGACCTATCTTAGTAAGGAAGTGAACCAGTGTGGACTGCTAAGAACAGCATCCCTAGATCTCCCTGGGATGTGCACACACCAGCTAGGGACCAAGGCAGTGTGCCCTGAGACAGGGCACCTGAGAAACATCTGCTGTCACAACTTTGCTGGAGTTGCTGAGGGTGGTGGCTGTAGAAGGACGAATAAATGTGGAGTTTCTGTGCCTTTTTGGTTCCCCATTGGTGCTCAGTGTAGGATGAATGATTTCCAAAGATCTAAATAATGAAACAACAAAATTAGATGATAACGTGACATTATTCGGTGCAGTAGAACCTAAACCTGTCTCTTAGGATTGGGGAAGAGTGTTTCAAAACTGGATGATAATATGGTAGAATAAATTCCAGGTTGATGAATTTGTATGTAAAGTGCATAAAGAAAATAAACCTACCAATGTAGCCACATTGTTGCTAAAATTATTTCTTTCAGCTCAGGAAAGAAATCTTGGCATCTTTATAGAGAGTTCTCTGCAAACACAAGCTGAACAGTAGTGATTAAAATGGCAAATTTGATGTTAGATATTACATGAAATGAATTAGCAAAGCTGAAGTTACTGTTATAATATTGCATAAATCCGTGGCTCTCCTATCTTCTGAAGAGAGAATGGAGTTCTGTATCCCTTAAGATGCAGTGACTAGTAGAACTAGAAGAATTCTAGAAAAAGTGATAAGGGTAGTGAGAGGTGGAGAGATTTCTAACAGAGGAGGCCTGTGACAATTCTTTAGAGAAATTTTATACGAAGGTAAAAGTGCTAGACATCATCAGCCACCACTGAGGAAAGGCAAAGCACAAATGGACTTAGGATTTGTAGAAGATACAGGCATATGATAAAATTATGAGGCAACAGGCTTAAAACTAGCACAGAATATTATGAGTGTTAGGGTTTTTTTTTTAAGCTGAACATAAGCTCAGATATGCCCAGGTGGGCAGGAGGCCATGGCACCTGATTTGTACCAGCACTGGTGTAGGCCCAGCTCCAGGGCAGTGCCCGTCCCTGTGCTGGCACTGCTGAGCTACCTCCTGTCTTGGGGGTAGTTCTGGGCCCCTCATGGCAAGAAGGACATTGAGGGGCTGGAGTGTGTCCAGAGAAGGGAATGGAGCTGGGAAAGGGGCTCAGTCTTGGTGAAGAAAAGGAGGCTCAGGGGGGACCTTCTGGCTCTGCACAACTCTCTGACAGGAGAGGGCAGCCGGGGTGAGGTCAGGCTCTGCTCCCAGGGAACAGGGACAGGACAAGAGGAAATGGCCTCAAGTTGTTGGGAAATATTTCTTTACTGAAAGGGGTGTGAAGCCCTGGCACAGGCTTCTCAAGGAAGTAGTAGGGTCACCATTCCTGGAGGGATTTAAAAGACACATAGACATGACACTTGGGGAGATGGCTTAGTGGTGGACTTGGCAGTGCTGGACTTACGTTGGATATGATGATCTTGAAAGCCTTTTCCAACCTAAATGATTCTGTAAATCTGTTCCGTGATTAGTAAGTGGACCGTGTTCCTCTTCACTCTTAGGGCACTGCACTGCATTTACTTTGTAAATTGAGGTATAAGGGTGAAGGGGTCCCTCTGCTGCCAGAAATGCCAAGCCTCCAGGCTTCCCATTATGGGTCATGTTATCCACTGATCGTTTGAGCCCAGTCTCTAGCTGTCTCTCCTTCCCCACATCAGGTATATGGAGCAGCAGGCCCCTGTTTCAGTCGATACTCCCTCCCCAAATTGCAAATCTTAAGTATCAGTGCAGTCTTTTCAGAAGGATGGGGAAAAGGCTTGCGTGAGGGAGGAGAAAGAATGTGAAACAGGTTTGGGCGGCACCAGCAGTGCAGTGGGCACTGACTGCATCCTGCTGCTCCTGCATGGCTGCAGTGCAGATCCCACCTCCACTAAGGTCCTGTGCTGCGATACCCATCCCTGGTGAACTGGCCAAGGCGGCCGCAGAGGGGCAGTACGGAACTGCCAGGACAGTGTCCGTGCTGACCCGTGTGGAGCTGCTCCCGCACCGACAGTGCAGCTCAGGAATACAGCCGGAATCTGCCATGTGCTGCCGTCCGGTGCTGCTGCCCTGAGGCCTCCAGTGTACAGAGCCTGCTGATTTTACAGACATGTTCTGGTTAAAACTAGTGGCGAAGACAGAGGAGAGATGGACACTGCCTTTTGCCATCCAGCTTTTCTGGAAGTGCAGGTCTAGACCACGAGAAACCCATGGAGAGGACGGAATCAGTTTTATTGTACATTAGATCAGCGAGAGTGAATTGAAAGAGCAACAGGACAACAGGAGAAAAGACAGGCATACAGAGGTGTGTAGGTTGGCAATGTCATTTTAAATGTTGATATCAAAACCAGATAATAGGGATAATCTGACATATTATAGCAAAATGCTTAAAACATATTCTGAAAATAGTAATGGGAGAATGATTGATGTGCTTAACTGGGGGAGGTGATTATGACTGTGTAAAACTCCTTATGATCTAAAAGATGCTGAAATGCTTTGGGCACAGTCTCCAAAAGCAGTGGCTGTCTCCTTGGCAACAGGAAGACATCTATCTGTTCCCATGGCAATGGACTGGAGGGGTGCTCAAGGAGGGCTTGTGCAGAGCTCGTCAGCGCAGGCTCCCAGCTCTTTGTTGCTCCTCCCTGGAGCAGAGGCTGTGGGGACATTCAGGTGCTCTGATCCTGCAGCTGACAAGGAGGAGTGAACTGGAACAGTGTGGTACTGTTCCTGCTCCCTGTGTAAAACAGATTAATTGTGCAGTGTTGTTTCATCTGGGGAGTTCCTTCCTCAGTCCCTAATTGCCAGCATTAAAGACTTCTTTGCAGGTCTCCATAAGGAAAGCAGGATTTTTGCTATCCAGAGAGGCATCAGAGAGTGTTTGATGTTGATTCTTTTAAAGGAGTGGACAGACAAATCTGAAAAACAGGAAACAAAGTATATGCAAGGAGTCTGCAGCTCAGCAGCCCTTTCTGGTGTCTAAAAGGAGAACTGTGCAGAGGCACTGACAGGCCTATCTGCACTAGGTCCACCACAGAAGAACTGCTAATAAAGTAAGAAAATTATGTATAATAGCACCACTTCTTCTAAACCCACTGTGATACTCTTCTAAGGGAGCCAACTCATATTTAGCACCAGAAGTAGGATCTAAGCATGGTTTGATGTTTTTATCTTTTTAAAATATGAGGCGTGGGATGCAGAAGCACTAATGGAACAGTGATCATTTCAAAGTGATGAACTGGGGAAGTTATTTTAGAAGCAGCATTTTGAATGCATTTCTATGTATTGTGTGTAGGTATTACTAAGCAGTGTTTGCTTTAATTTTTTTCATCAACCGCCTGCTTTTCATTCCAATAGCTTCTTCCTAGTCCTGCATTAAAGGATAGCAAAATAGAAATGCATTACTTACCTTCATTATCATACTGTTTTGCCCCCTAATACATATCTGCTAAGGCAAAAAGCACTTTTGCTTCAATCACTGCTTCTAGACTAGCATATATGCTTTCAGGTAAAGGCACTCCAGGTGTTTTGTCCTTGCCGTGTTTTTCCTCCAGTCTCCAGGCTGTGGTTCCTCACGTGAATTCACTGCATGTTGATTGGGCAAGTTGATTGAGTTACTTGTCATGCTTAAGTCTTTCCTGAGTAGAATCCTAATATCATGGAATGGTTGAGGTTAAAAGGGACCTCTCGAGATCGTGTATTCCAACCTCCCATCTCAGAGGTGGGTCAGCTTGAGCAATTTGCTGAGTACCAAGTTCAGTGAACTTCTGAATATCTGCAGTGATGGAGTGAACTTGCTCTTTGGGCAACCTTTTCTAAGTAAAAACCTGTTCACCTGTTGTGTATGTGCATCTGGTTCAAACATTCCCAAACCTTGTCTTCCTTCACTGAGGGCAAGTCTTCTGCGCTTCAGACGTCCTTACTGGTCTTAGGAGCCTGGAATTCCTTACAGTCAATCTTGCCAGTAAAGAAAGATGCAGAGAAGGCATTCAGTACTTCAACCTTTTCTGTGTTCTTTCTCAGCAAATCCCCTCCCCAGTAAGCCCACAGTCTCCCATGTCTGTCTTCTACTGCTGAGATATTTGTAAAAACCTTTCTGTCTGCCCTTCATGTTCCTCACAAGATTCAACTCCAGGTGGGCTTTTGTTATCCTAATTGCATCCCTCCATGCTTGGACACTGTCTCTGTATTCCTTCTGGGTCACCTGTCCCTGCTTCTCCCTCTTGTAATGCTTCAGTGCAGTCAGGAGCTCCTTGTTCATGCATGCAGGCCTCCTGCTGCTTTTGATTCATTTCCTGCCTCTGGGTTGAACCTGTCTTGAATTTGGAGGAGGTGATCCTTGAAAATCAACCAGATCTCCTGGAACTCTGTTCTTTCCAAGGCTTTAACTCATAGAATTCTTCCAAGAAGATCCTGAACAGGCCAAAGACTGCTCTTTTGAACTCTATGGCCGTGATCCTGTTTTCTATCCCGATCCATCCTCTCATGTTCCTGAAATATCATCTCATGGTCTAGCCAAGGCTGCTCTGACCTTCACATTCCTGACCAGTTCTTCCATGTCCAGAGCGCCTCTCCTTGTCTGCTCCGCAGCTGCCCGTGTTAGGAGTTTATCTTCAGTGTGACCCAGGAGCCTCATGGATTGCTTGTGCCCTGCTCTGTTATCCCCTCAGCAGATACTGGGGTGGTTGAAGTCTTCCATGAGAACCAGACACTGTGGACATTGGGATTTTTGCTGCTGTCTGTGGTCTCACTACTTCTTTCTCAGCAGGTGGTCGTCAGCCGACACCTACCACGGCACTACATGCTGGTCTGCCTGATAACTCTGATCCTAACTCTGGTCTGTGAGCTCTCAGCTGATTCCCTGTCTATCTCTGTCCCAGGATGGAGCTCTGTGTGCTCCAGCCACACACTTGGCTGAAGGGCAGCTTCTCCTCCTCACCCCCCAGCCTGCTCTTCCTAAAGAGTCTGTCTCCAGCCATCACAGCACTCCTGTCCTGTGAGTTGTCAGTTACTTTGGAATTCAGTGCATGTTTGGGGCAAAGAGGGACCAGAGAGAGCGTCACTACCAGCGTGGATGTTTGGAAGTTTTCTGTGAGGAGGGAGAGGTGGGCTGTCGGTCTGGGAGCAGATACAGCACTGTTGCTATAGGAATCAGGAGAATATGTCACAGCTTCATCAGTTTGAAGAGAGTGACTGAGGGCCTTCTGTCCTCCAGGCATAGGCAAATGGCAGAAAAAGCGTTTCACATGTTCCTGCTCTCTTAGATGCTTTGCTGCAGGGAGACTGCAACAAGATCAGGGACTGAAATATTAACTGTTGGAGTTATATGTTGTTCATTTTTCACCAGCTGCCAGACAGAACAGTAATTTTCTGAGGGTGTTCTTCAGGGCTTTTTCTGGATTGAAATGTCAGAGACCTATTGTTTCTGCAGGCAGGCAAGAGGGTTCACAGCACTGGTCTTTTGAGAGACAAATGGAGATGAAGTATAAGGGAAGATCAATGCTAAGCCTTAAAATAAGGCCATAACAGGAGAGGGATGTAGGTCTGCAACTGGTTTTTGATTAAATAATTTCTCATGAGGAACTGTGGTTGTTGACTCCTTACAGCACTGTGGAAGAGACAAGGCATCCTGGAGTTGCATGGCAAAGTGGATGCAGGGCAGGGTAAAATCAGCAAATGCATAAGGCTGATGGGATACAGAGGGATGCAGAATTGGGCCCTTATCTATATGCAGTATCTCTACTGCATATGGACAGTTTCAGAGCAAATTTTTGCCTGTGGCATTCCAAGAGGATTTAATCCGGGTGAAAAAAAAAGTATTTGCCAAGTTCAGAAGAGACAGAATTGTGGTTTTGTGATATGCAACAGCAGGCACTTGAACTGGGGAGAAGGATTGACTCAAATAGAAGGAGGTGGAGAAACAGAAAATGAAAAAAAAGAGTAACTGTCAAAACAAAGTCAGCCAAGTGGAGGAGTTGCTAAAGATCAAATGCAGCAGGAAAGCAATAAGTTATGTGATAGGCAAAAGATTTTCCGAAGAACAGAAATATGACAAGCTTTTTTTGTGTTGGAATATTTCTTGGCTGCCTATATTTCTTATTATTGGAATATTAATGATTAACTTTGCACTAAATAAACTTTCCACTAATTTTTTAGGTTTGTTTTATGCTTGTTTAGATTAGTTGAATACCCTACTGGAGATTAATATCCAAGATCTTAACTAAAAGGATTTAAAGAAATACTGTTTTAATTGTCATGGTATCTCAGACTTACAACTAACAATTTAGAAAGCCTTTCTCTCTATAACCTTAGCAGAAATTTATGTATTATGATTTGGCATCATATTTATAATTAGCATTTGATGTTGCTGTATCATATGTATATATACGAGCTTGGCTGTAGCATCAGAACACTAGGGAATCTCTTTGAAGAAGGAAGCATAGTTATTTCCCAAGAGACAATAAGGTAGTCAAAATCCCCCACAAGTGCATTGTTTCTATGGTTTCAAGTTGCAGGCTAGGTATAAATTGATCATAAAACAGGTGCCAAGGATGGGGTGCACAGGGTAGGAATTTGGTGGCTGCTCCAAACAAGTGTAGCCAGACAGCTGACATGCCTGTCAGGATGAGTGGTGTTCTCTATTCCACTGCGCTCCTTCTATTTCCGTCTCCTAACTTCATCTGTAAGCTGTCAAGGTCACAGACTGCATTGTTCTTAGCTGTACCTCCTCATACTCTCAGGCACCAGAAACTACTGAGTCCCAAGAATGGGAAGGATTGTGACATGTGACAGAGAATGTGACACAAAGTACAACACACAGCTCTTCTCCCTCTGACAGTTCATGGCCGTGCACAAACACGCCCCTCTCCTGGGAGTTCTCCAATGTAAACTCTGTTTGTTTTGAAAAGCACTGAATGCCATTATGATTCAACTTATGTTTCTCCTGCCTGTGTTTCTTTTGCATGTTTTGAAGATGATTTAACAAGTAACTTGTGCCACGACTTGTGTGCCTTGTCATTCAGACGTGGTTTTTCCTGGGATTGCATGCAGCGCATTGCTGTGCACGCTGTGTGCCTGGTGACCCCATTGCCAAGGGCAGGTTGTGGCTCTGAGCTGGGACCTGCCAGCCTGCTGTGCCTGTGCTCTGGTGAGGGAGAGGAGCAGACAAACCACTGTGTTGTGCTGAAACCAGACAGTTCCCACTTCTGCAATACTCAGTTGCTCAGAATGATTCTTAGTCGAAAGCCCGTTGTCCAGCTGGAGCCCAAGTGCTGTAATTGTGCCTCTGTGCCACAAGCTGCTGGGCCCATGGTCCTGTGATTTCATACATGTATTTATGTATTGGGTGAATCAACGCTGAAAGGGTTAGCAAACCATCCTACCTGCTGCACAGACAGAGCACAGTTCTTACACCTCAGGATTTATCTTCCACCATCTTGATTTTTTCTAGCTTAAGTCTCCTGTCTAACATTTTAGGCCAAGTTGAGTTTTTTATCCTCTCCCCTGACTGGCTGTGAAATTTTTCCAAACTCTTCTTGTGTGAGGATTTAATCTACATATATTTTGCTTTTAGATCTTTGAAGAGGTAAAAAAAATCTGTATGTAACAACCAGCCTTGGAGTCCACAGTAGTCACTTTCCTTCCACTTGTTTTTATTACTTGTTTGTAGCTTTTCAGTAATGTTACATACAAATTACATACAAATTATGGTCCTATTAAGAATTTCAGGCATATGATAATGTTTCACTACATTGCCTCTAAGTCACATTCGCCATTTCCCACTGGCTGCCATTGTTTTTTTCCAAAGCCATTGTTTGCTGTAAGGATGTACTGTTTGAGATTAACTTTGACTTTTTGGGGGTAATCTGTAATTGTTGTAATTATTCTGCCAAATAAAATAATTTTAAAAGACATTTGGCCTTGTCTGGCAATGCAGTGTTTTTATGATCACCACTATTACTTGCTCTCAGTTCCATCATGTTCTAAGGCCAATGTGATTGCATTCCCCTATTAGTTGTCCTTCCAGTCCAGTTGAAGTGGGAGCTGGATTTATGAGACAGTCCATGCCAAGATTGGTGTTTTCCTTCTTTGGTTCTGGGCTTTCTCCAGACTCCTAGTGCTCAATTCTAGGGCAGCTGTGCATACTAATACATCCTTCAGTCCATATTTACTGATTTGCTTAAACTATAGATACTTTTCAAGTGATTTTCAGTGAGAACAGGACATAATTCTTAGCATTGCTAGTATTAATCAGAATGGACTTAGATTTGTTTTTCCTGAAAAACAAACAGGAAATCCTGTAGGGTTTCTGACAATACAGAAGGGCAAGAGTACCCTAGGCAGATGCACTGGCTTCATCCTAAGTCCATGCAGGGCTCAAGAATGATTTTTGAAAGAAAAAATAACTGAGCATGAGAAGGATATGCATGGTGTGAAAAAGCAGCCTAAGTTTACTAATCGATTCTTTCTCTGATAAGTAGTTTTCTACACAAAGGAATCAATGTCTTTCTTGTATAGACTTGAGTGAAGCCTTTGATACAGTGTGATCTGAAAATTTGGCTGGGACTCAGAAGACAGGTAGTAGCAGAACTTCAAAGTAGGTAAGGAGCTCAGTAAAGAAGACACAAAAACCATTGCAGTTTCTTCAGGATTTGTCTTGAGATTGGTGTCATTTAATATTTTCACTAATGCCTATGGCACAAAAATAGGCAATATAATAATTAAATCTGCTGATGATACAAAATAGGTATCATTGAAGCAGAAGAGAACAGGTTATATGGGAAGAACTGCTTGAGTGTGAACTACACAAACAGAAGCCAGCTGGTATCTGATGACAGTACAGTGCACAGCCATGCACTCGGGGCCTTGTCACAGGAGTAGGCATTCTGTGCCAGAAGCTGATCTAATGACAGTGCTTCAGAAGGAGAAACAGCCCGGTACATCACTTCACCTTCAAGAGAATGTGGAGCTGTCACTGTCAGGATGTAGTGGAAGGCAGCTATGAGCCTAGCGAGGTTTGATGGATTTCTGCTCATGAGAAAAGTCTTAATGGCACATGAGGATGTGGCCTGGACACTGGAGGTACAGTTCTGTCTGCCGTTATTCTAGCCAGGTTAACTGCGACTGACAGGAAAAAGATGGAATGATGAGAAGTGGGCACAGAGTTTTAAGAATGCAAATGACAGTTTCACGTGTTTAGTCTGACAAAAGGAGGAGTGAATGTGGATGTGACTGGTATGTAGAAATACTTCACAGCATAAACATTTGACACAAAGGACTATTTAAGGACAGTGTTGGTAAGAGTTAGCAGCTGTCCCCTAGGAATACTGAGATTTAAAGTGCTGTGCAATAAACTTATATCTGAAAAGGTTATTATATGCTACATGGTTGCTGTTGATTATACATAGCATCAGAGAATTGTAGAACTGTCTGAGTTCGAAAGGGACTTCCCAGTCCAGCCAGTAGATGAGGTTGCTCCAAGCCCTGTCCAACCTGGCCTGGAACACTTTTAGGGATGGGGCAGCCACAGCTTCTCTGGGCAACCTGTGCCAGTGCCTCACTACCCTCATTGGGAAGAACCAGTGGTTCCCTCAGCTGTGTTCTGTCAGTGAGTGGCAGCAGGTGAATCTTTAAGATGCTCTTACCAAACACACCCCAAACCCATCATTCTAACCACCAAATATTATGAAGATACTGACACTTTTTGGACTAGGGGGCAGTTGGTTTGAGGGTAGTTGTTGATACAACTTTTTCTCTGCCTCTTCAGGATTACCCACCAAGAATTCCTCTATTTCCTTCACTTTTGAAAGATTCAAATCTGTATTCCCAACTGTTCTCCTTCCAGGACCAAATTCTTACTACTAACCTCTCACACTTTGCAGCTCTGCTCTGACCCTTGACTAGAGGATGAGGATTGTGGCTGCTGCTAGCAGTGCTCTGGTTCTATTCTTAGATGTTTGAAGCTGTGCACAGCTGTTGCTGCACGCTCGGTGTAAAGAGTGTGTTGGTGAGGATGGAGAAGTGGAGGTAAAGGCATGGTAGAACTAGACAGCTTACCATGAGGTCAAATAGAATTGTGCAGAATTGGCTAAAATATTGGTATGGTTGATGACATGATAATTCTGATGACTCATTATTTTTTATCCTGTAAAATTACATATATATTTTATATATTTCTCCATCTTTTAGCATCCCTGCTGTTGCCTTTGATTACTTTTAAAATAATCAGGAAGTAAGTTTCTCTCTCTACCTCTGCACAATAATGTTTGGAACCTTCAGAGACAGACACAAACACTTTTCTTTGCCTTAATTTTTTTCCCCTCCCCTCCCCTCCCTTCCATTNCTCTGTGTATGGGGAGCAGCTCTTCCCCGTATTTGCAGCAGCCTTTTGGATACTGACGACCGTTGTTTTCTTTTCATCTTGTTTGGGCCTTACAGTTCTTGTCACACCTACTGTCCTTTCCTTAACCATCCTGGTCTCCTGGTTTCTCCCACGTTTCCTCTGATGCACAGAGCCCCTGACTGCAAAGGTTGGTCTGGATGAGACATTGACAATTCATACCACAACAGCATTGCTTTGGAAGAGTTCCTCAGCAGTTCTGGCAAAATTTAATTTTGCAACCTTAAGGAAGTGTTGAGCTGGAACAGCTCGTGCCCTGGAGAGCTCAGGGGATGGGGGGAAGGAGGAGAGACGAAAATGAGGGGAAAAGAAGAATCTAGAGTATTGTTGTCAGTGCCTATGCTGCCACCCAGGGGATGAGAGCAGTGGGGCAGCATTCCTGCAGTTCCTCATCTGGGGGTTTATCTGTTTCTTTTGTGTCAGTGTAGTACTGTTAGCTCACATTCAGCTTATGATCTATCATATCCCCAAATCTTTTTTTTCTGAAAAAAACTCTCTTCAGACAGTTGTTATCCATCTTCTGTTTAGATAGTTGTTGATTTCCATCCTGATGTGGACCCCTGCACTGTTTCTGATTGAATTGTGGTTTGAAAAAAACAGGACATATCTCCCAATTCCTCTGGATTTTAATTTCAGTCATCTCTTGTAGCACACTTGTAGCCTCTCCAAACTGTACGTTGCTAGGAAATTGAATAAGCGTGTTCTCTAAGTACATTAGCCATATTGTTAATGAGACTATTGAATAATTCTGAACTCAGGAACAAGCGGACATTTCTTTAGATTAAGCAGAGCCTCAGTCTTGGGATATTTTCTGGTTCCAGCATGTCTTCTATGCCACACTGCATCAATTCCAAAACGGCTGTGAATATTTTAAGTTTCAGTGAGAAGAGCAATGCTGATGTTAGTGAAACCTGGATGAGGGAAACCATGCCTGCTTGAGGCAATCAGCACCTTCACCTACTTCTGTAACTATCTACAGATCAAAAAATCGCAAGTAGCCACAAACATGTCTCCCTAAAACAACAACTTGGTTCATCTTTTTTCTAATCAGACCATCTTAGTTTAACAGCCTGAAAAGACTGGACAACAGCACAGAAGTTAAACCAAACCACACACACAGAGACCAGGTGGGCTCCCAGATCCCCAGGAAGTACCAGGGAAGGAGGTCAGCCTTTCTCTGAAATGAAATGGTCTGGGAATGTGACATGAAGTGAGCTGAAAGTGAGTATGAATGAGGCCCCAGTGTGTGCTCAGCCTTCAAGCACCAGTGAAGGAACACAAGCCTTGCAGAGAGCCCTGTGGCACAGAGAACTTCCAGGCCAGAGATGGCTGGGAGCTGCCAGGATAGTTGCAGCAGCTGGGGATGACTTGGGTTGAATCGGTCACTTTTTAAAAGAACATTGACAAATATTTTCTACACTTTTATGAAAAAAAAAAGTTGGGAAAAGAGAAAACCAAACTATTTAAAATAAAATTATATGCTGTTTCTCTTAATATGGGAAATTACATTCTTGCATGGTAACCTTCACCCTTTTGTGCAAATGCCTCACACAGTAGTTTTCCTGGACATTATTGTGAAGGGTTGAAGAATCACAGGAAATGGGTTTCATTCTCAGCTAGGTGATGTTGGGCAAGTCACTTCCATCCATTTGTACCTTATTTTCCATTTGCAAAATATAAGAGCTGTTTCTACTGATTTATTTTCTAAAGTGCTTAGAGAACTACAATCATACTAAGTAAGAGCTGAGTTTTTGTTATTGCAGGATTTTTAAACTTTTTTTTTTTTTTTTTTTTTTTACTCAGTCGACGGCTGAAGCGAGTCTGCCATTCCTTAATTTTCAAGTGGCTGGCCTTGGAATGTGAAGTTCAAGGAAATTTGGTTTTGGATGTCTGTTAAGAACATCCAGGTAGATTACAGGATATATTGTATGGTCTTCAGCTTAAATTAGTAGCACTTCATTGCAGATGTCCTCCTGCTCCAGAAGGTGATCAGTAGCTATCGATGGAGATCGGGGCAGCTGCGGCTCCATGCTGTATCTGCAGCGAAGGGGAAAAATAAGAAAACCCTGAAATCCGCAGCCGAGCGCATGCTCCGGCGGGGGGACAAAGGGCCGGGGCGAAGCACCGGGACCCCCCCGTCCCGAGAGCAGCCCGATCCCGCTCTGAGCTCCGCC
>VZRQ01007152.1:32450-44414 GCA_013397975.1 Machaerirhynchus nigripectus
CGCGGGGCGCGGCGGGCCCGTCACGACGGGTGCTAGAGGAGCCGCTGCGGCCCGTCCTTGGTGCCGTTTCCCGCGGTGAGGGCCCATACGGCTTTCCCGGGGGGTGGAACAGCCGCACGGGCCGGGACTGCTGGGACCGCAGGCCAGTGCGGCCCCAACAGCTAGTGCAGACTGTGAGGAGAATGCACGGTGTCTGCTGGGAGCAGGGAAGGGGCTCACATGATGGGAGCCAACATTTCTGTGTGAGTCTGGGGTCTAAAAGACATGGTAGATACCAGCTGGATGCTGCCTTGCCGATGATGCTGGCATGTAGAATTTAGAGTCGTTTAGGTTGGAAAAACCCCACCAGATCAAGTTAACCTGACATTACCACCTCCACCAGACATGCAGCAGTTGGTTCCAGATTACACGTGCCTTTAGTTCAGATAGAATTTGAGGAATTGTTCCAGCACAGAACAAGGCAAGTCTATGTTGATTTGCTTGGCATATTCCTTCTGAGGGGCTGAGAGGGGGAAGTGATAACAACGCTCACCCTCCCTAAGTTTCTGTGATTCCTCGGGCTATCGCCACACACTAGCACTTAGAGTGACCCTAAAAATCAGTGGAGGTCACTGTCTTCATCCCCATGTTCAGAAGGCCATGTGATCCTCATGACTTGCCCTTCATTGCTAGTCAATGCACTGTCTTTCTGCCCTTGTTTTTATTATTGGATGAGGCTAGAATATTTTTTATTTGTTTCTGATCTGATTCTGTTCTGTTTGCAGCCTTGCCAGAAAATTCACAGCCCCTAGACAAGAATTTCAAGCAGAGGAATAGAATAAACCCCTCTTGTAACCTGGCAACATCTTGCCTATTGCTGTGTTAAGGGAGACCAGGGAACGTCGGCGCCCGGGAGCCGCGGGTGCACGGAACTGTCGGGAAGCAGATCAGTGCCTCAGGCCATCACTGCGGGCTCGGCCATCATGGAGGAGCCACACTCTGCTTGTGGAATGGCTGCCGTGCTGCCAGGGCCACGCTCGCCCCAGGGCCGCGGAGGGGGCGGTCTGCTGCTCTCTTCTCCTTCCCCCATGGGCTTCATATTCCCAGCAGTGTCTTGGGATGTCACACGCTGTCGCACAGGGCTTTGTGTGACAAGCAGTGAGCTGCTGATGTCTTACAGCAGCTGTGGTGTTAATAATTTGTCTGCATCTGTCAGTCATCTGGGGTCTCTAGTGGATCCATCACAGTGGTACCAGAGCATCCCGCGGGTGCTTTGGGGAGAGACAGTGGGAGTGGGAGCACTGGAAACAAGCCGTGGGAGTCGTGCCGCTATGCTGCCCCCCACCCCCTTCCTCCGCTGATCTCACACTCTTTCTTTCCCCTCGCTTCCACAAGTTGTCCCTCCCTGTTCCCAGCTCCGGCCTCCCGCTGCTTCTCTCTCTTGTCCAGAGGGGTTAGTTCTGTCTCTCATGCTGGAAATGCTGCCAGCGAATGTTTCTGTGTGCTGCCTGCCAGGTCCCTGGGGAAAGGGCCTGGAAATGCAGTGCGGGAGGAGCAGTGGGAACAAGGGAAAACCACTGCTTGGCTGCTGCATTTTCTAATGGGAAAACATCTCTGTGAGGTGCTGAGCTCTGTGTCACTGCTGAAGTTGCCCCCTCCCCCCTTCCCCTTGCCCCAGAATTTCCCATCCCTGATGCAGAGGAGGAGAGGCTGCAGCACCACCACAGAAAACTGAGACGTGTTTTTCAATTTGCCTCCTGCTTATCTCTGCTGTTTGGACAGAGAGGTTTAAAAAGCTGGATTTTCTGTCCCTGCAGAGTAAACAGACAGAGCCCGGCAGCACAAACTATTTCTGGCTTATCAGTGGAGGAATGCAGCAGCTGAGGCTGAGCGCGAGTGGGCCGTCAGGAAGGCCCTGAAGGGGCCCCCTCCCCACTCCGCGCTATTAGAAGTGTGAGAGCCCAGCAGGACTCAGAGGGGAGAGTTGGAGAAAAAGGCAGAAAAGGGAAAGAAAGAGGAAGAGAGAGAGTGAGAGAGGCTGAGCAGACCCTGATGGCTACAGATGAAGTTACAGGAGGGGCTCGCAAAGCTACGAAAAGCAAACTTTTTGAGTTTCTGGTCCATGGGGTGGTGAGTCGGGAAAGTTAGTGAGCTGGCTGGCTCTGAATAGAGGGATGAGTGGAAACTGGAGGTTCTGTGCTGGGCTGGATCGGTTCCTGCAGTATGCTCCTGGAGCGCTGGTAGCTGCCTCACCAGGGGAACACCGGGGCCTGTGGAGCCCCCAGCCTATGCACTGATTCATTGATAATACAGGCTTGTGTCTGGGGGGATGTGTGCTGTGCTTTTTGCTGTGATTCTCCATGAATGGTGAATAGCATGCTTTTCAGCCTGATCATGGTGCAGGATCTGCACTGGATCTAACCCAAATGGGCTTGTAGGACACTTTGTTCTGCAATCAAACTTGTGTTTTAAAAAACAATTCTGGTGAGAGCCTGATGAAGTCTTGGGGTGCTGCCTCTGGTTCTTGTCTCCAGTCTTGGCTCGTATGTATCCTCTGGCTACTTAACAGGTGACTTTCAGGGGTTGAAGAGATTAGCTCTGCAGATCTGTAACAGTCTCTGGAAACTCACCCACGAGAGAATTTCAGGGTGCCATGCTTAATTAAAGCAATCCTTCAGGTCTTTAAAAATGTTCCAGCTTTTGTTTAAGAATCAGGTCTTCGATCTCCATTTAAGGGGAAATGCTCACCCTGTTTTGCTGCCACTGGAAACATTCTCTGAACGACTCTAGTGTCTGAGAGCAGTCACCATTTATAACATTTGGATTTCTAGCTTTGATACACATTTAACAGAAATAAGGCTGTTAAAGAGCCCCAAGGAATGCAATATTGTTTGGATACTGATAGTCCTGAGTGCTTCTGTCTTGAGGATTCTGGCACCTCCTGTGACACCTTTTTGAAGACATCAGGTGGGGGCTCTTGTGCAGAGATCATAGAAACCTGTGGGGCTTATGGCAGACTTTTGAGTTGTTTCCATGGTTCAGGCTTACTCCAGATGTGTAGGATCTTGCGTGTGTCCTTTAGATCCTGGATGTGGTGGGACTGGCATGGCTAAGGACTTTGAGGTGGCATTCTGCATTGGTAAGAGCTGTGAAGAGGTGATGTGGTGCCAGTGTACAGGAGCAGGCTGGGTGAGATTGACGGCTGTTTGGGGGTGATGGAGAGCGGGTGTACAGGTGGTAGCAGTGGTTTTGTTGTGGACATGTGGGTTCCTCAAGGTAGTCTGGATCGTGATGGCTGTGTCTGAGCAGAACCAGAAGCAAGTTGGGAGGGTCTTAGATGGGATGATTGTGCCTTTTCTAAAGTTTCCCTTGGCATTTGCACACCAGTGCTCTTCCTTTAGTATCAAGAAGAGTGGCAAAAATAGTTATGTGAATTTGCTTATTCCACATCTATCTGGCCTTCATGTGAATGCAGCACGCAGGGCTCTTAAGCCTGGGAAATTTTTAATTTAAACTGGAATGAATATAGCAGAACTCATTTCCATTACTTATTTGGGTGCCAGGAAAGTCTGCCTTTTCTGCCCTGGGAGTTTTGTTGCTAGTGGCATCTTACTTGAATATATGCATTAGCTTGGAATATCTGTATATGCTGGTGATCTTCCTGCTTCTTATTGCTGAGGCTGGGGCTTCTTGGCTGTTGTTCTGGTACATGAACACTTCTTGTATCACCCTCTCCTTTCCTTCATTATCATCTCCCTTAGTTCTGCTTTGCTGCCTGGGTTGTTCTTTCCTTTAGTTTCTTCCTCATCTCAGGTTCATTTTGATCAAAACATGGGTTTGGGTAGTCACTCTTCCATTACTTAAAAAAGATGAAAAAAACTTAAAACTTTGTTTTATCTCTCCAGGCCCTGTATCGTACCAAATAAGAGAACATGCCATGCCAGCTATTACCTTGAGTTTACCTAGTGCTGGCTCCTGTGTTTTATTGCTACCCAAAGTGTGTCAACATCTGAATTAATTCCTTGAAAAATCAAGTTGCATAGCAAACTTCAGTGGAATTTCTTGGAGTCAGATTCTGCTCTGATTTCAGGGACCAATCTCTTCTTCAAATGACTAATTTTTTTATTCTATCTATGATAACATTATTTAATTTGGTTTTTGAAAATTATTTTCTTTCCACCCCCTAAAAATGGGAAAAAGCAAAGAGAGGTGGAATGTTGTGAGAAATTTTTTTTTTTTCTTTGTTGACACTTAAATGAACAGGATAATTCTTAGGTATTTCCTAAGGGCACTTAGCTCTTGGATTCACTTGATCTTTCTGGACACATATGTTCCTTTGCTAAGGTCACTTTGCCCTTTGGTCCTGTGCACCTGATCCTACTTTTGTGCTTTTCCATATTGCCAGCTTAGACAATGTCTTCTCATTTGTCCCAGGCAGATAGGATCCCCCTGAAAGGTGAAGTCTCTTGAAGGTTAAAACTCTCAAGTGGGATGCTTCATTCTCCTCCTACTTGAGACCTTGGTAGTTTGTTACACCTCTGGTTAGCAGTTGGGCTTTTAAAAAGGTTAAATTTCTTTCAGGAATTCATTTTTAATAAATGTGCTTTTACTCCTGTTCTGATTCATCAGTGTCTTGCACACTGTTTTTGTGGGAGGAATTTCTTCTTCCTCCAGTGGCTTCATCCTGTACTTTGTCCTTTTGTTGTTGGTGTTCCTCTCTTTTTCTAGCATTTTTATGGACAAATACGGCTTTAATTGCCACATTTATGTTGGTTATCATTTTATCAATGCATTTTCTGCTGTTCAGTAGTACATTTCAGGCAGTCTTTATGACATCTCTCTAGGTGTCCAGCTGTTGCCTTATATTTTGTTGAACAAGTTACTAGTCTTACTGCAGGTCATTCCTTTCCTCGGTTTCCTGTATCCTCTAGTCCCTAGCACAAGCCTCATTGCTGGCTGGATCCCTTAAATGGATTTGTCTCCCTCCCCTGCTTTTTTCTTTGTTTCTTTCTGGTTTTTCTTTTTCTTACTCAAACAGGTGTCTGCCTGTTTAGTCTTGAGAAGGTCCGTGGTGCAGGTCTTGTCAAAACTCTTGTCCAGACATCTGTCCCCTTGTGACTCAATTGCAGGAACCTTCACTTGGTGCCTTGTGCTGGCGGCCTTGGCTGTGTCATCTGCACACAAGAACCTGCTGAGAGGTTCATTTTCTTCTCCGGTTGTTCTGACCTTTTTAATCTGCTTCTGTGTCCTTTTCCTGTTCCCACTTTATCTTCCTTCCAAAGCCAATCTTCTTGCCTTTTATCCACCAGATACCCCCTATAAAGGTCTATGTGCCTTTCTTAACTGGAGTCATAGCTGTATATACAATGTATTTGCTGTCAGTTCAAATCACCTTCTTTTTCCCAAAGTGATCTTGGTCTTTGTCCTCTTTGCTATGCTTAGGAAGCTCTCTGTGGCAATATCAGTCCTTATCCATATTTATTTTCTGCTAATAAGTGTTATTTCATAGTTCCTGCTAATCTCTGAAGTTTAATATTAGTTATACTCCCAAGATTGCTAATTCATACAAACCTGTGTATCACTGATGTGAGTCCTTTGCTTATCCTCAGTCCTCTTTTTGTGTGCCTGTCTACCTCTCAGATTTGGTCATAGGATTTTATGGTAAATACATAAACTGTCTTATATGAAATGGCATTTGCAACGGTGAAAGTAGAGTGTCAGAGCATGCCAGCATGTAAACAAATATTTAATATATATGATAAATAACTTGTCACTGTTAGAACAGATGAACAGGTCTCATGGGTATGGAGGGTCTGTAACAGATTTATCAGTGATTTGGAAAAAGGGATGAGTAATGAATTTCACAGTCAAGTTTTGCATCTCCTGATAGATTGCTGAGTTTAAATGAAATGTCACCATTCAGGAGAAACGCTTGGATGGCTTGTGAGCTGCCTAGTGTCTAGCTAATAAGAAATCAAGTGAACTATTAGCCCGATTGGGAAGTGGGAAGGGAATAATGCAGAAGCAATTGTTAATCCATGGCGTATACTTACAAGAATGTTTTTCTGATTTTGGTAATCTGTATGACTAACAAGCCAAAAGACTCGGAACTCAGAGGGCAGTAGTAGTGGGAGACCCCTGAAGGCTTCATCAATAAGGGAACAGGGGTATCTTTTTGTTTTATTTGTAATATGTAAGTATAGAGACTGTTTATGTAAGTTGTAAAATCTGTGTCATTGGAGGCTCTTAGGTACTGGTTAAAGAAGAAAACATCTATCAAAGGTGATGGAGGTACTGGTGATAGTTCTTTGAGATGAGGAAGAACTGCATGATCTCAAGGACTCAAATTTCAGTGTATTATAAAAAATATGGGGGTTTTATTAGAATGGGAAGAACTAAAGATCCTTTCCCAAAATTGAATGGTGATCTGTTTTAAGTGAATAAAAGTGACTGTTTCTTCCAGCCAGTCACAGGGTTGTAGAGATCACTACTGGCGATAGTGAGGTGAAGAGAGTATGGCCAGATTTGAAAAAAGTAGAGCTTTCCTAATGAAAAATATCCTACTAATTTTTATTTTGTCATGGGTATAGATACCATCTTGTCAGAGCATAAGCCAGTTGACACTAGAATGGCTAGAAAAGAGCCTCATTAACTGTTGGTTTTGGACAGTTTGTTCCACTTCCTACCACAGGGCGCCCTGTATGGGGATCCTCAGGGGGGCATCCTCAGGGAACGGGGCCTGGGATGGAGGCACTGTTTTGCTGTGTGCGTATTCCCTGTTGTGATAAACAAGGATGTATTTGGGGTGAGTAGGGCAGCCTGGAAGAAATCAAGGGACCTTACGGCAAAAAGTTTGATTGGGAAGGTAGTTGCAGGGGACAGTTAGAGTGAACACCTTGTAGAACATTCAACTACGTGAGCAAGATGCTGGTAGAAATGGAAGCTCTGTCCTTTTCTAGCCATGGACTGATTTCAGGCTGTCAAATAGAATAAGGTTCATACATAATTAATAAAATAAAAATCATATTAATGCTAGCCAAGGCTTTAATAGAGATCAGTGTGATTTTGTGCAATATGGGCTTGTTAAACAAATTTGAGTTACTGGTTAAGAAAACCTGGATTTGCTGAGGAATGTAGGTGTATGGATAAAATGGGTCTGTGAGATGTTTGAATTGCTCTTCTCTTTCTAAAAAAAACCAAAAAACCAAAAAACTGTAGAAATATGAAAATAGTGAGACTGGATCATTTAGTCCAGTATCCTGCGTAGAACAGGGCAGTGGAAGGCAGCATGAAAGTACAGGAACAAGGCAAAACCTTAGTGATGGTTCATATGAATTCTCTCTGATTTGGAGCTTGGGAGCTTTTGGACTCAAAGCTGCCCTGTGCGTAATGCATCCAAATGGATTTTATTGATGGAGGTTAGTCTAATGATGTCTTCCGCAACCTTTCTAAACTTCTAGCATTCAGTGTTTTGTGTCAGGAATTTTTTCAGCTTATCTTGCATAAGGAATTATCTGATCCTGCCAGCTGTTGTTTGGTTACTGTAAGGGAAGAGACAATGAGCTCCTGACCAGCCTCCTCTCTCTCCACACTAGTCATGGTGCTGCAGAGCTCTGTTGCTCCTCTCCCTCCCAAAGCCATCCTTTTCAAAAAGCCAAGAGGCCCATTCTGGTAGTTCACACAAAATCCCTTCCATACATTAGATCACAGCAGTGGTATGATTAGATCTATTAAAGCTGGTGGAACTCAAAGCTGGTCTGTAAGGTTTGTTTGTTTCAATTCCAGAGACTTATTTTGAGGGTTTTTTTGTTGCATCCAAGTGCTCCACTTGAGCTTGGTGGCAGATTATTCTGAGCTGTGAACAGACACGCATGAAATAGAACTGAACTTTGTCTCGTGTTACAATTCACAGTTCTGTAAATGGGATGGTTTCTAAGTTAAAGACTTTTGGATTATTGTGAACATTTTATTAAAATGCATGGTACCTGGAACACTTGGATTTACAGACTAGGAGCTTTTGGGAAATGGAGGAAGGTGAATATGGCAGGAAGCAAGAACTGCAATACTGATGTTTCACCTTACTAATCCTCTGAAAAGATTCATAGACATTAAAAAGGGGAACTCATGAAGTAACATGTATAACTGTAAGGAGGAGAGAAGCCTTGTACCAGTTTTATTTGTTGTACTTCTAAGAGTCCATTTTGAAACAACATATCCAGTTGGGAAATCCTTTGTGCAGTCAGAAGCTTGTTGCCATCAGGCAGTATCGATCTAGTCTAAATTTCTTAAGGGTTCCAGGTACTTCTAGGTAATCATTCTTACCTCCAGACAGCATCAGGTATCTCCTCTTGCTTATGTTTATGTCCTGTAGAAATCATAGAGGGGTTTGGATTGTAAGGGACCTTAAAGATCATGTTGTCCCACCCCTCTCCCATGGGCAGGGAGACCTTCCACTAGACCAGATTGCTCCAAGCTCCATCCAGCCTGGCTTTGAACACTTTGAGGGATGGGGCAGCCACAAGCTGGGCCTCACTATCCTCATAAGTAAAAAATTTTCTTCTAATCTAAACCTACTGTCAGTCAGTGTGAAGCCCTTCCCTCTTGTTCTGTCACTCCAGGCCCTTGTAAATAGTCTCTCTCCATTTTTTCTTGTAGGCTCCTTTTTAGTTAAGAAATATGCTGTTTGTGTTCTTGGTGGTGGTGGTGGTTATTCTCAAAATCTGTCAGTGTCTCTGTTAACAAGAAGCTGGTGGCTGTTCCCCACGAGCCGTAAGAGCCTCCTGTGTGGTGCTGAGGTGGATGGAGTCTGTCAGGACAGGAGATTGCTGTAAATGCAGCTCAGCACCCAACTGCAATGCAGCAACTCCTGGCTCTCTGTTCAGTTCTTTCTGAGGCCTCTTGTGGGTGTTTTTGCTTTACTTTTCTTGACACTTCCTTCTACTTTCACCTGTCAGTTCTCCAGGTTAGTTTCCTCTTACTGGTATGTCCAGACAGGAAACTTCCTTTTTTCTACTTCTGTGTTTTGACTGCTGTGATGTACATCCCCTGAGAAAAGGCTCCGCAGTAGCAGAATGTAGAAAAGCACTGCTCTAATGTTGTCTTGTTACTGCTGTCAGGCAGAAGTTCACTTAAGGATGACAAAGAGGACAGAGGCAGAGCTCTGTTGTGACAGGAAGTTCAGGCAAGAAGTAAAGTAAACAACCCAAACATGGCTTCAGAAACTGGTCAGTGGAAGGTAGTGAAGGGATATGGCAGCAGGTGTCAGGGAGGTGGCATCCTGCTGCACTGACCATATGCTCAGGTTTGAACAGCTGTAGCCATGCACATGTGTACATGTGTTGGCAGGACTCTTGGGGACCAGTACACGTGCATGAAATATTGGTCGTGTGCCTTTGTGCACTGTACTGTCTTTGCTTTGCTGCTCTGCAGGCACCTCTGCTCTGCTCTCGGCTTCACCTTCTCAGAGCTGTGAGAGTGATCCCTTCAACTGGGGACAGGCTGTGGTCTTCCTCATTTCCTGTGGCCCACAGTGGTTTTGCCCACTTTCCAGCGATGTGTTTGTGCAGATTAATATATGTAAATGGAATCAATGAAGGTAAAAAGGAGATAGGACTGTGGGTACAAACAGAGGGGTCAGGGATGTGGGTCCCAGGCAGATGATTTCCCAAGAAGGAGGATGTATCAGTGCTGTTTTGCACTGTGGCGTTTCCCATGGATGCTTCGTTTAAGACAAATTCTGTCCTGCTGAGGAAGAGAAGGAGAGACAGATCCTAACCCGTAGTCAGATGCATCTTCAAGATCTCTTTCAAAAGCCATAATGGTATTGGAATACTCTTTAGTATGAAGACTTTTTTTTAAGGTCACTGTTTTGAAAAATTCGATGTATTGTCCATCACTGTCTTGTCTCTCACATGTGTTTGAGAGCAAAATAAGCTTTTAGATAAGGTAAGGTACTGCTTGTATGTTCTTTTATGAAAGTTCAGATAGATAAGGGAGTCTGGTGGGCTTGCAGCAGGAAGGCAATTGCACAGTTGCATAGTGAGTAATATTTTATCTATGAGTGATATCGGAGATAGGAACATGAAAACAGAGGCGAAGGAATGAGGCGGTCAAGGAATGAGATTGAATGTGCTTTTGCTAGAGCTGCCTCTCTTTTCTCATGTTTGTCCTTTCTCTGTGTTTCTCCATTTTAGTGCTTAACAAAGGAAACTGAAGGATGTTCAAAGACGTAAGACCAAGACTGAGTAGATTTAGCTTGCTGACGTTGTTCTTTAAGCCCTAAGGTGTCCTTTAGAGCAGCACCAAAAGGGGCCTTCAGTTTTATCCATGTGGCTAGTCAGTCTCCGTGAGATGGCTGTGCTCCGGATCCGGGCTTTTCTGAGTGACTGTCAGATGTCCCTGGCTGAGTGACAGGCAGCAGCTGTCCCAGTGGTCTGCCCTTTTCTGGAAGGAGGCCACAATGCATGGCTTGACAGATGACAGATCTTAAATGCAGGCTCAAGAGAGAAGCATTTTCTGGGCCATTTCTTTCTGCTGACGCTGCCTGGGTCAGAGGGTGGGGGCGCATACATGGGAACAGGGAGCACTGTTCCCTTCCAGCTGTTCTTGGGGCTCCCGGCAGAAGGCATTTGGAGCTTTGCACAAAGCTGCAGTTTGGTCTGTCTGCTGCTTGCTGCCCTCCCCATGGCCATACCGGCCATTGCTTTCCTACGTCAACACTTGCTGAATTCACCTGTGTGGATTCCTGCACTGGTCACTCTCCTACCTCCTGCCTTGCTTCTCTGTCCATACCAGTTATAGCCCATATTGGTTCTTTGCTGATCGTCCATGCCTCTCCATTCTCCAGTTTTCTTTATAGATACAAGCGTGAGGAATATCTAAGACTTGTGATGATCAGGGAGGGCACTGAGCTGGGGCTTTAGGGGCTACAGTGGATTTGGGTGGTTAACTTGGAGATGCAGGTCCAAATTATATTTAGAATTACATTTTATTATAATACATAATTATATATTTAGAAATAATAGAAATTATGAGATAAAGATGAAGTAAAATTTAAAAAATAATTATATATGTTGACTGTGCACAAACTATTTTCTTTCCGCCCCCAGTGGACTGGCTTGCATACCCTCAGGGATGCGTGCATCTCATTTTGGGGTCCAATAGTGTATTTCTCCGAAGTGCTTTCTCAGTCTGCAACTATTGTGCCAAGTATGTCTTCCATGTTCTCAGCACCCCTTTGGAAGAGGGTTTGACAGGCTGATACCCACAGTGTGGCAAACTCATCTCTTCAGTGGTCTGTGAGCCTGATGCCTCTGCTGATGGCCAGGGTTCACTATTCTAGCAGGAGCAGTGAACAGTCAATGCCCAACTGCCCTCCCCAAGCCGTGCCTGATTCTGCATTCTGGCAAATGCCCCTTTAGATCACCTTGGATCGCTTCTTTCCAGATGAAAAGTCACAATATATTTATTTTTACTTCCATGGATGCAGTTCCATATGTTAAGAATTTCTGTGCCATTCGTTGTCCTTGTTTCAGCTCTGCTCTGCCATCACTGAGCTGCAGGAGCCAGAGCTGCACACAAACCTTCACTTGATGATGCAGCGTGGCCAGTGGCGCACTGATAACCTCTGTTCCCTTCACTCTTATTTCTTTTCTTTAATAACTTTTTTTGACCTCTAGTAACCAGTGAACTGATTTTTTTCTCGAAGTGTCTGTTTAAACAAGACCTTGGTTCTGCTGGGCAGCAATCAGCTTAGGGCCCATCGCTTTTTCTGTGATTCTTGGACTGTTTTTTCCCTTTTGTAATTCACTTCAATATGTATTGAAATACATTTGCATCTTCCTTTTCAGTGTTCATTCTGTCTTGTAAAGTCCTCCTGCAGTGCTTGAAACTGGCCTTCATCCTTGCCAGCATGAATAACTTAACATTACCAACAAACTTTTTCACTTTCTTGCTTTTTTCCTGGGTTTTTTTGGTTCTTTTTTT
>VZRQ01007152.1:44450-92011 GCA_013397975.1 Machaerirhynchus nigripectus
TTTTTTTCTGGATCGTTTTAAATGTGCTGAAAATGTGAAGTCCCAGCAGAATTTTACATGTGCCTTCCTTTTATTTTCAGAACCAATTACTTTTGCCTCATTTCTATCCTTTAACCAATTGTTTATCCATAATGGATGCCACTGCCTCTTGGTTTCCTTAAAAGACTTTGTAGAGGGACTTGACTTTCAAAGGACTTTTGTTGTATGGTTATTCTTTTTCTCATTCTGGTTCAAATGCCTAGAGAGTTTGTGTGTCTGTATTTTTGCATATATGTGGACATATACGTATTGATAATTCTCAGTATGAGACGAAGCTCGTCTCTCTGTTTTGAATTGCATTTTACAGGCGGTAGTTATTTTACTGGCAGTTTTCCTTGATGACTATAAACTTATAGAATTCAGAATTGGGTTTACTGTGTGTCTTGTGCAGCATTAAGCTTGTGACTTGACCCAGAGTGTCTCTTAAGAGCATGCAGAAGTCAATATAAATGCCAGGGCTTTAGAATGCCTACAGGGGCTGCTGACAAACTCCCACATCCATTTCATTCTTTTTTTAAAATTTATTTTAAAGGCTTGATTGGAGACATGACCTTTTTCTTAAAGGATTCATGTTGCGTTATGAACTGACACTGCTCTCTGGTGTAGGTGAAGTAGAAGGCTCTTAATGGAAAGTGTTTATCCTGGTGTTCTGCCTGTGCTGGTTTCTGTCTTCCAGCTGATCAGAGCCGCCTGCTCAGCAGTGCAGAGTGTGCAGTGGGAGCGTGCTCGCAGCTCTGTGCAGCATGTGAGCTGCACCAGTTTGGACTGCGTGTCGCTGCCATGGGGTGTTCTCCTCAGGCTGAAGGTAGAGCTTCCAGCTGTAACTGGTCTGGATATGCCACTGACCACCGAGAGTTTTCCCAAGCCTAGTATTTTGCCTCCCTGTTTCTTGTCTACTTTATCCCTGAATGCCTCTTCATGACATCCAAGACACACCAGTCACAGAGCTCACGTGCTTTGTGTTGCTACTTAGTGCTTATCAGGATGGTCAAAACGGGGAATCTGTTGGGGCTAGTGTCGCATGATGTACAAATGCCTTAGCAGCTGCAGAAACGGGAACCAAACTGGCTTTTCTTTCTGTTTTGCTTTTCCTCTAGCGCCCTGGGATGCCATCAGGAGCTCGACTGCCCCATCAGGGGGCTCCCATGGGTCCTCCAGGCCCCCCATATGTCGGAAGCCCCTCCGTGCGACCTGGGATGCCCCAGACTGTGATGGAGACAACAAGAAAACGCACTGCACCACAGCAGGTCCAACAGCAGCAGGTGCAGCAGCAGGTGCAGCAGCAGCAGCAAGCCACTCAGAACCGAGCTAGGAGGTGAGTGTTCTGGAAAGAAAACAGGAGAACAATTTGAGGAAGCTAAGATGGTACCTGTTTAGCAGTAGGTAAGATCTCTAAGATCCAATGAGACAGAATAGAAGATAGATGTATTGTCAGTTTTTTAAGTAGGAAAAGCATTGGTAAGTTATACTTCTTTTTTTTTGTTGTTTGTGAATGGTCTTAAACAAACAGACCTTTAAAAATGTCTGGTTTTGCAGTTACTCTGCTTTTACTTCGCAGGTTTGTCAGGCCATAAATCTGTTGAGTATGTTTAGCCTTTAGAATTAATGAACAGTTCTCTTCTAATATAGTAAAATTACTGTATTATTTGTTGCCTGTTCTGTATAGTTGCTCTGATTTCTGACTAGCTAACAAAATAGTTTGTAAATGACACAAGTGGAAAAAACTTAAGTTAGTCATGTGAGTACTTGTACTATGGTCACTCAGAAGAATGGTCATAAAACTTGCCGTTGTCCCAACTGTTTTTACATATGAAGTAAATAAATGTGTACTGGAAGTCATTTCATAAAATTAGAGGGATTTCTATAAGGAACTTTCTTTTTGAAATATGCCCACGTTGTACATGACTGAATGCATTCTCTCCTAAATAAGTTGGCTAATTTCTTTTTGCAATGTATTAGACCTCATCAGTCTTGAGTGTTGGGTGTAATCCGCACACACATAGTGTGCAGTCATCTGTGTGGGCTACCTTTTGCAAAATCATTATAGATGTATATACAGCTTCAGGCAGTGTTCTGGTGGTGTCATGGAATCCAGTTGTAGGTAAAACATGACTCTCTAAGCTCAGTTCTTGAGGAGCCCTGCTCTGACCAGGTTATATACCTTGGATCAGCAAGCCAGACTTGGGAATGCTTGTATCTGGGATGCATCTGGAAAGGACACTGATATTGAGAGTATTAATACATTACAATTGAAAAAGGCTGAACACAGAAGGAATGTGTGTGAGTGCAGCATGTGAGCACAAGCAGTGCATGTCTTGGAGGCCTTGCCCGGCACCAGCCAAAATGCACATTCTATAGCACCTCCCAGGAGATTCTCCAGGAAACGGCACAAAATAATGCCCAACCTTCAGGTACTAGGGTGGATATAACCTGAAAAATTGCCCCTGCTGGATAATTAAGGTAAACTTTAGTCACTAACTAGTTTCCAGTGAGCATTAAAGGACAGTATTTTCCAGAAGTTGATGGCCTAACTCACAGAAGAAAATTCCCCTCCCCTATTCTTAACTTCAGTGTTTTCTGGTTTGGGACCCAGTGGTGATCTCTACTGCCTTGAGCCCAGTTCACAGCAGTGCTCCCTGGGTACTCACAGAGCTTCTCTGTTTCTTCTGCCATGCCTTCCCTTCAGATAATGTGTTGAAATGTTTTCCCTTTTTTCATTTCCACCTCCCTGTCATTTCTCATTCTGTTTTTTCAGGCACACTTCTCTGTCACCTTGGGTCCAATTCTGGGGGTAAATGAGTTCCGTGTTTTCTAGCGTGGGCCAAGAAGGTTGCACTTGTTCTTTCTTGGCAGGTTTGGTGGAGACAAAAGTCTCACTTCTGTAATAGACTACTGAAGAACTGGTTGAGACCAAAATTGTTTGGGGATGTTGCTTTGTTTGTTTCTTGCTTTTTATGTGCAAGTCTGTGGGGTTGTTGCAGATACATGCATATCCCACTCCCTTTGGGAGGCTGGGGCTTGCTCAGCCTTTACTTCCAGATTCTGTGAAGTGTTTCAGTGCAGATTTGATTTTGTGAGCTGTGGAAGGTGTTGGAGTTTCACACCATGTAACATTCCATTCCCATTATTCCTACACTTTTTAAAAGGGACACTGTTCACCTATTAAGTTGGGTGTAACTGAATTTTCTGCCCTCTGCATCTCCAGGCATGAAGAGTGCCTCGGCCTTGGCTTATGTGGAGATGGGGAAGAGTCTAAGAATCTGGCTTATTATTAACGAACATAGGAAGAGAGTATGCCACACCAGTGTGCATGGAAGCAGCTTTTATGTGGACACGGCTGATGACAGACTTCCAGTATGAAGACAGTGAGGAGGGGGGTGTCCTTGTGACATGGCAGAGTGGCAGCAGGTGGTTTGCTTTCTCCCATTTGTCTGTCACAGATGGAGTGATTCATCTCCTGCTTAAGATAAAGGCCTCACAAATTAAAGAGATGAAGAATAGGACCTGAATTCCGTCTTGGCCCTATTAGAGAAAGCTGGGTGACAGGTTTGGTGGGCACAAACAGTTCTTAGAATCTGAAGAATTCAAAAGATAGTGTATTTGACAGTCTTCCTGACAGTACAGTTTCTCAGGCACATACACATTTGTGTTAATGTACACGAGTGTTTTTAAAAGCATAGCTATAGAAATGTGCCTATGTATGGGTATGGACACAGTATGTATACACACTGCAGGCACACATACATCTTCCCACATGTGTGTTCATAAAGATGAAGAAATGTGGAAATGTAAGGCCTTTTACCTTTGTCCATCACTCATGCAATTCTAGTTTTGTTTTGTTGTTTTGGGTTGGTTGGTTGTGGGAGTGTCTTTATTTTTGGTTTTTATTTTGCTTGTTGCCTTTATAAGATTAAAAGGTCTTAGAGGTAATCAAACTTTTTTGCCAACAGAAGACCGCTCATGCAAATATCTTACAGTAAAACAAGTGTGTGTGTATATAAAGAAGGAAGGGTGTGCATATGTGTGTGTTTTCATACATCATATGAAATACACACATATATATGTGTGTTCTTCAGCATTTAATTTTGGGCATTGATTGAATAAATGCGTGTTGTCTGTTTGAGCAAGTTCATGTGCCATTTGCAGGCACTCAGCCACTCAGATGTGCACACACATAGGTGTGTCTGTGCATGCCATACGTGAGACTGTCCTCCTGCACACTTGTCTGTACCTGGAAGCAGCGTGTGCACGTGCACTTGCACACATTGCCGCCCTGCACCACAGAATAACTTACAGACTTCTTTCCAGGATGCATAACAGACAGCCCTGGTTTGTTCTTACCTAACTGCCTCCCCAGGCTGCGAGAGAAGGGGTACAAGGTCCTGGGCATGGGTTAGACCCTTTTGCTGATGCATGCACAGCTGTGCACCAGCATGTGGAGATGTCAGGATAATTTAGCAGGTGGCCTCGTTACTCCTAGATCTGTCACCATGGTAACGTGTTTTTTTCTTTAAAAAATGTACAGTGCCAAGAGGAGGAAGATGGCTGACAAAATTCTCCCTCAGAGGGTGAGTCGCTTTCATTTCCTATTCCCTTCACAATCAGTTAAGCATCTTAGTGTAATTAGAAGAATTTTAGAAAATTCTTTCACTTTTTGTTTAAAAATCTAATTAAAAAGTAAGTAGGCAGTGGGTGAAAGTCTGGAGAGCCAGGCTGGGGCTGGGCTGGGGGCTGGGAGCGTGGAGCAGCCCGGCCTGCGCGGCCTCGTGCCTGGGTTAGCCGAGCCAGCACTGCCGCTTGCTGGAGGGACCGTGGTGCTGGGCTGCCAAGCGACAGCTCGGCACTGGGGCCCTCGGGTCTCCAGAATGCTTTTGATCCATTTTTGAGGCTGGCCAAAACCTGGTCCAGAGTGTGGCTGTACCTGAGGGGGTGGGCTCAGACTCAGGTCTCTGGCCCAGTAGAGCTACCAGGTTGTGATTTTTGTGGTTGTGTCACAGTAGGACTGAAGTGAACCCGTGTAAACAACAGAGTCCAAGGGGTCTGTATTGTCTGGAGAGTTACTAATTCTCTTATCCCTCGGGATATGTCTAGCTTTTGGTGTCTGCCCATGTTTGATCCTCAATGCTTACATCATCTACTTCCTTTCTAAACATTGGGGTTTCTCTCTGTTCTCCTCTCTCATTATTCCCAGACTTTTCCTTTCCTTTACCCTTTTCAGTACAGTTCCCCAATAACCTGCTTGGTCCCAAAGGCTTAAAAACAAACACCCTTGTCACATCCTAGTCTCAGTTGCTTTGACTGCTGGTGCTTTTTCTAGGCTCAGAATCCCTTGGACAGATGTGTCCTTTTCCTCCATATCCTTTTCAAATTTTCGAGCTCCACTGTTAGTGTGAGCTCAAACTTGCTAGCAGGCTCCAAAGTCTCTTCTGTGACATTTCACAGGTGCCTACTACCAGCCATCCAAAGAGGTGAGCCCACTTTGGTACTCCTGATGTCATACTGTCATTTCTTCTCTTGTCATTCCTGCCACCCTCTGAAAGCAGCGCTTCTCATATGTATGCCATTAGATCTCATGTTGCTTGAAAGGACTAAGCTACCATTAAACCCAGACCTTTGAACTACTTGCAACCTCCCTGCTAATTGTGTTGAAGCCTCATTCCTGCTCTGCTGGTTATCTGTACTTTTTTATAATGAAAGCTAAGTTTCTTGTACTGTCAGTTTTGTCTGTCCCACACAAACTGTTTCCACAGACAGTGATACATCCTGTATAGCGGGGCTGTTGCTGGAAGTATACGTCCATTTCGAGGCACTTTTAATTTCGTTTTGGTTTTGTTGGTTGGTTGGTTGTAGGAGTGTTTTTATTTTTGGGGTTTTTTTTGCCTGTTGCCTTTATAAGATTAAAGGTCTCAGAGGTAATCAAACTTTTTTTGCCAGCAGAAGACCATTGACTGTTTACCAAGTCCATGATAATTCTTTAATAGGTAGAGCCTTATATAAGTGTGTCAGAAATTTCTACAGATGCTTTCAGAACCATGCTGTCATCCAATATTCTTGCTTTTCAGTATCTTTGTTGCTGCCAGCCAATAGCTTTAACTGATGGAGTAATAAGGCAATTGCTAGAGGTCTTTTCTGCAGTGGGGTTTTTATCAGTGCAGCTGCAGTGCTGGTATCAGTGGTGTGACTTCTGTCTAGGTTAAGGTACTCTGTTAGGCTGCAGTTAGTGTGTCAGAAATCTCTTACACCATCTGTGGGATGAAGAAATGCTGTGCACATCATTGTCCTGTCAAGTGGAGGATTTGCACTGGTGGCTGTGGAATGCATGTGAAACACAGGGTAAAAAGTCCAGCTTTCTGGAACTACCTCTGGAGTGTTTTCCAGCCACTCAGCATCTGTTACCCACGGACTTTTTGCAGACTTCTGCTTATGTTTTCTGGGAACTTTGAAGGGGTGAGGGGAAGATATTAAATACATTTTACTCTTGAAAATGATCTTATGTAGTAGTGGGAAAGGAGGTGGGTTCTCAGTATTCCTCACTATGATATAAATGACTCAGGCAGTTGGCACAGGTAGCCTCTTGTTGGATTTCCAGGCTCTATGGTCAAGCCTGTGCCATGGTCCTGGAGCATAGTGCTGGCTGGGTAAGATCCACTTACTGAGCCACTCCAGGTCAACTATTTGAGAAGGATTTAATTTTGCAGGAATATAATAGTATGGAAAACTCAACCCAGCAAACTATTGCACATAGGAAGATTGGATTAGGGAACTGCATGGGACGTCCTGGCACTTCCAGTCTGGTTCCCTCTGTCATGGAAGCCATGACAGAACTGACACATCAAGACTAATTAGGTTCCTTAATAGAGACATACTTTTGATCTGGCAGCTTGGGTTTTTTTGTTTTGCTAAGCTCAGCAAGAGAAGTGCTTTAGCTTGCCAAGTAAGAGATGCTCCCCTCTTGAAATCCTCTTAGTCATTTATTTTATCTATTCCAGGTTAAATTAATCTCTTTCAAACCTTTTTAAGTCTACCTCGCAATGTACCAGAACTATACATTATAGGAGAGATTACCAGTATCACCAGCGCTTGAATGCCACTCCTGCATTTTTATCTTTACTGGAAATAGCACTGCAAATTGGTATTGCTGTGCTTTTTTTTTTTTTTTTCATGGCCTTTCCACATTGATACAGCCTCTGGTCATTCTGTGATTGGCTAATACAAGTATTTCTGCTTTCTGTCATACGCAACTGATGAATTTCCATATGAGAGCAGGATTTAGACTCTGAGGCATGATCCTGTGCTTTGTAATGCTGTGTTTTCTCCCATCTCCACTACACAGTTCTGAGCTTCCTCACATTCTCTGTACTATTCTCTGCCTTGCAGTAACAGTGACACCCAAATTTATCATTACTAAGTTTTCTTAGCATACTTCTCCTTTTTGTACAAGAACTGTTAATGAATGGTCCATGAGGTACTTCCTGCTTAATACTTTTTTGCTATGCCAGGTCTTGTTCCAAATCCCATTTTTCAGTCTTAAGGAGTGGTTCCCTTTATGACTGTATGTCAAATGCTTTACTTAAATGCAAGTTAATTGTATTGACTGCATATCTTTTGTCTAAAATGCAATTTTAATAACACAAGGACTTGGTTAAGCTCAGGTTGACATTCTGTAACATAACAAGGCTTAATATTTTTTATAGCGTATTTAACATAAACTCCAGTTCCGTCCAGCAGGTTCTTTCCCGCCCCATTTTCCTCACTTCTGGATCTTCCCCTTGTTCACACCTGGTTGTCGCTGAAACCCTCATCCAGTTTTGGAGAAGTTCACAGGCAATCTTCATTCACAGCTGGGAACCTAAATCTCTGGAGCTGATATTGCCTTTGTGACCCAAGTTTAGCAGTTGTGCCTCAATTTTGACCTCAGACGACAAACTGTCTGTAGGGACACATGACTGCACCTCAGATTGCACCACTTTCTCCAGGCCTTGCCTCCTCATTACTTCTGGTCAGTCTTATTTTCTCTTAGTGTTGAGTCATTACATTTTTCCCAGGAACTGTGAATGTGATCCATTCTGTTTCTTTAGCTTCCTTGCCTACCCATTCTGATGCAGGAATCTCAGCTGAAAACCATTCTGGCTCCATACCTGTGCCTGTCTCTGCTTTTCCTTGTTGAACTTGCTGAGTGGAGTGCAACTTTGAAACAGCAAACTGCCCCTCCTTCAGTGGCATGCTTGTCTCTTAGTATTGGCTGCTGTTCTTCCCACTCAGCCCCAAATTCCTGAGGACTTTTTGTCTAGCTGTGCTGACAAGTTTTTTGTACGTCTGTCCTCTCCTTTTCATCCTCTCTACTTCATTTTCCTTTACACAAATATTTAGTCAATTTTTGCTGTTGCTGTTCACTGACCACCATGTGGAATTCTCTGCACAGATCCCATGCCATAATAGCTGTCCTGCTGTGGTTTGATCACTGCATGGCTGTTGTCCACCTCTTTCTTCATCTGAGCCAACCAGAGGTGAGGAACACCTGCATCTGTCATTCACTTGTAAGAAAGAAGAGGTTAGGGGTGTGATAATCAGTGGTAGCCTTGGGTATAGCAACTGTGAAATAGTTAATAATAGAAAAGAAATTCAAGATCTTGCAGGGAATGAGGAAGGAGAGTAGCCAAGTACAAACCCTGGACTTTAGACAAGCAGAGTTTGGCTTATTCAGGGAACTGTTAGGTGTGGTTCCTTGAGAAGCAGCTCTGAAGGGCAAAGTGGCTCAGGGAAGCTGGGAGGTCTTTAAGGACCTTTAACAGCAGCCTGTTTTAAATGCAGGAAAATGAGCAGATTTATGAGGAGCCCAGAACAGGGAACTCACAGAGGTGGTCCCAACATCGAAATGCAATGTACAAGAAGTGAAGCAGGGACGGGCTACAGAAGAGGAGATTAGAAACGTTGCCTGGGCATACAGGGAATGGTTTCGGCAAAGTCAAAGCTCAGCTGTAGTTGGGATCTTCAAGGGACATCAAGGAAAAGAAAAGCCTTCTACTATTGCAGTAGTAATAAAGGCTGACCAAGGAAAATATGTGCCCCGTGGTGAATGAGTGGGATGATCCAGTGATGACAGTAACAGTAAGTCTGAAGCACTCAAAGCCTTCTCTGTTCAGACTACACTAATGATGCCTCCCATGCCCTGTGGTCAGTAAACACATCCAAGAGGAACAGCTGACAGTGGACAGAGATAAGGCCAGGGATTAGTTGAGGAAAGTTGACCCATACAGCTCCATGATACCCAACAGGCTGCGTCTGAGGGAGCTGAGGGAACTGGCCAATGTCCTTTCAAGGCCACTCCCTCATCCGTAATAGTCTTGTATCCAGGTTGGGACATTTTGGTCTAAATGGGCTGACAGCCATGTGGTTGGGTGATGAGGCTGAGAAGGTGGCTAATGGTTGCACTGGGCCGTAAAGACAGTGACATCAGAGTACTGCAGTGATGTGTCCTGACAGCTGTTCAGTCCAGGATCTTTGCCACTGGTGGAGGCAGTGCAGTGCTTGCTTATAACTCTACAGATGACACCAGTCACTGGGTGGGGAAACCAGTCGATATGCTTGTGGACAGGCTGGAGGAATGAACCAACTAGAACTCTATGAAATGCAACGAAGTCAGATGTTCTTCCATGGGAAAAAGGAGGGCTGCCTGGCTGGGAAGCAGCACTGCTGGATAGACCCTGGAGGCACTGGTGGTCAGTGAGCTGAGTGTGAGCAGGAGGTATGCCTTGTCAGCAAAGATGACTGACAGCGTCCACAGCTCTGTGGCCAGGAGCACAGCCAAGAGATTGAGGGACTTGATTACCCGTCTTGCTCAGTACTCATCAGCTCACTGCTAGAGCACAGTGTCCAGTTTTGGGGTCCCGAATTCAAGAAAAACATTGGCAGACTGGACTGAGGTCAGTGGCTGATTGTCAGGTTGATTGACTGGATCAGCACATGAGGAAAGACTGAGACAGCTGGCCTTGTTCATCCTGAAGGAAGGCTCTGAGGGGGGACCTAGCAACAGCAATGGCTTGCCAGGTCCTAAGAGAGGAGGACCAAGAACATGGATTGCTTTCGCCATTTTGCTAGACTGTGTTACTGGCCCTGTAGTAGTCAGTCAGAAATCCTCCTCAAACCACTCTCTCTTAGGGGTCCCAGGGTGGCACACTTACGATTTATAAGGAGTGTCAGCCTTTAGCTGTCTTTCACCACCATAGAAACCTCATTGGTAGAGACACTTTTGTCAGTAAGCCATAGGCTAAAGTTTCCTAAGTGGGGAAACTGTCCGATAGCTGCCAAGTCAGACTTCAGTCACTGCCACTTAAGATTTAAAAATTCTGGTTCTCAACAATACCTGTGAAATTTGTGGGTTGTGTGCATCTGCCATAGGTAGTAAAAAAATGGCTCAGGATCAAATTGAGCTTGTCAGACGGGGAAGTAAGAGGTCTTGGATTTTGTTACCTCTCTCAAAGATGGGAATTCCAGGGTAGCATAATTCTAATGAAGCTGCCAAATCTCTATTTATTAGTGATTTTTTTTTTTTTAATTAAGATGGCTGAAACTGTTTTGTTTGTCCTGCTTAGGCAGAATGCTTAGTGAAGAGTGAAGCTCCAATTGTTTCTGCCTGAAATAGGTCCAATTTTATTTATTGGGCCTTTTTATGGGACCTTGGAGGTGCACAACAGTAGGACCTCTGAAAGTTCTGCAGGCCAGCTGTTGTACAAAACAGGTTCAAATTACATCAGCTTGCTCAGGACCTTGTCCAGACGGGTTCTGAATACCTCCAGCCAAAGATGGACACGCCAGAGCATTTTTTGGCAGCCTGTTCCAACGTTTTAATACCATCATGTGTTTTGTTTGTTTTGACAAAAGTGTTTTTTTTACAAACGGATTCCTTATAGAGAGCGAATTGGCCATGCTGCAGTGAGTTTCTGTTGCCTCTCACCCTAATCTCATGCACCTCCAAGGGGAGGCTGGCCCTGTCTGTGCTTCACCAGTCCATATGGCAGTCGCAATCACCCAGGCGATCTCCTTTTCCCTTTTCTCCTCCAGGCTGGAGAAGCTCTTGCAGCTTCTCTCGGCAGGTCTGTGCTCCAGCCCCCAGCATCGCACTGAGCCTCTGCGGGCCTCGCTCCAGAGTATCACATCTTTGTGGTCCTGTGCCCACCAGTCCAGATCCAGTTTCACCAGCGTGGCGTAGCAAGGAAGAGCCTCTTTCCCCGGCTTGGCAGCAACACCTGCGCTAATACAGCCCCCTTTGCAGCTGACCTTTGCTATGGCTGCCTTACCCCACAGACTCCTCCTGCACTTGTTGTCTGTCCATCAGGGCCCCCAAGTCCTCTCCTGCCAACCTGTTTTCTACCCCGCCCGATGCCCACCTGTCCCCTTGCACGGTGTCATTCTATCCCAGGAGCAGAACTTTTCCTGTGCTGAACTTTACCGTGCTGAAGTGCTGTCCTCTTTCTGCGGCCTGTCAGGGTCCCTCTGAAGAGCCCTGCTGCCCCGACTGACTTGGGCTCAGGACCCTGGGAGGCTTGAGGACAGGACTTAACCAGGAGCAATGGAGCCAAAGACAACATGGAGAGCCACAGCCTTCTCTGTGGCTTTTTCACATGAGCAGCAGAACCAGACCCAGGTCTGGCTTTTCCTTAGCTTTCCTTCTGCTGGTGATCTCCTTGCAGAAGGCTTCCTCATTGCTTTCCCCAGCCTGCTGACTGCTGTTGTTGCCTTCCAAGCTGTCGTACTGTGACAGCCATAGAAGCTATCCAAAGATGTTGTTTGTATCCCAAAATCTGTAGTGTTGCAGCTGTTCCTTGGTTTCTGATTCTGTCTCTCATGCCTTGCACATCTGTTTACAGGCAGGTGTGGTGGGGCCCCCACATTGTGCTGCTTCTGCAAGGAAATTGTGAGAGACTCTCCCATCAGGCCATTCCTTCCACACTGTCCTCACTGTCCCCGCTTGGAAGCAGGCCATTTTTCTGTCACCATTGATAAAAAAACCTGTGGAAATCAAGGATAAAAATGCATAATTTAGTAATAGTTGCTTTTTACTAATTTTTAAAAGTTTGAAACATCTGAATTTTCACAATAGAAAGATAAACCACTCCAGTCTCTAGAAAGACATTGTCTTACTAATGTTAATAGTAATCTCTTCCAGTTATCCATGTAATTGTAAGATAAAGTGTAACTATATATGCTTCAAAACCTTGGCTGACAAGATGCTGCTTCAGCTGGGTGCTTTCTGAAGTTTCTTCAACTAGATAAAGGCTGGAATGGAGAATTTAAATGTTGAAATACTATTTTCACATTTATAGTTAGAACTTTTGTAGAAGAGTGTAGACTTGCATGGAGCTATGAACTTTTCAGTTAGGGCAAACCATGCAAGAAGAAGGAGTTAGACAGGCTGCACAGATCCTTATCACACAAACACTATCATGCCTCCAAGAGATTATTCCATTAGTAGGGTGAGAAAGCAAAAGACTGTAAAAGCTGCCAAAACTGGCCTGAGTGAGCCTTTGATCTAGCCCAAAATCCCATCTTTGCTGTGACCATAATACGTCCCTAGAGAAGAATGCAAACATAGCAAGTACAATTCTTCTCTCAAATGCTCTCCCAACCTGTGGCCATTTGCAATTCAAGGAATTGGATGCAGTTTTGTCTTTGGCTGATCTTAAAGTGTTTGTGCTTTTTAACATCTTGTAATATTTAACATCCAATTTGGTTACAGGAAGGGAATAGGAAATACCCTTTCACTTTCATGTGGTAAAAGATGTAAAAGTGTGGAAGAGAAATATTTATTGAAGGTTTCTGCTGTTTCTACAAACTTAGCAGAAATTTTGTTAGATCCTGGGTCTAGTACCCATTGAACCAGCTGGAAAGGTTGTATCACCTGTGTTGTATAGGCTGTATCTTAAGGACTCTGTAGGCCTCTCCCTGCTTCACCATGTGCCTGGGGGGTTCACGAACTGACTCCGATGGAACTCGGCATTAAAGATCTGGAACTACTTTCTCAGTCCAGAATTTTTAATTGACTGCAGCACACCATGATTGATTTCATCAGGCAAGGAACTGAGGAATCTTTTCATCTGTGCAGAACAGGAAGAAACTCTTGGGGTGTTTTGGTGGGTCCAAAGATTTGCACTCACTGCCTCGCTGCCCTTACTCTGCAAGCTGTCTGTCAATTCCTTGCTGTTTCCAGGATAATGCTTGCTCTTCGTGCTCATGTTTCTTTTATTATTCTGCTGATACTAACACTTTGAGAAAGCATATAAGCAGTTTAAAATTTTGGCAAAAGCTGGACAGAATTTTTTGCTCTGTGGTTTCTGCTTTTCCAAAGTATCAATCTTGCTGTAAGTAGAGCAGGTATTCTACCATCTCAAAACAAACAGAGTAGGTTGAAAGAGGCATTTATTTGATAATCAGTGTAAATACAGCAGGGAGAAATTGTTCGTCTTCAGGCTGGAAAAGAAAATTACTAAGAAAGTGATGAGAAAAACCTGTAAAACGTGGGAAAGGTGCCTAGGGAATGCCTGCCCACCACTGCTCCAGCAGTGCAGGGAAATGACATCACATGAAGCTCACTGGTGGCAGGTTCCAAATGAGCAAAAGGATGTACTTTCTCCCACATTGCCTGGTGAGGTTCTGGAATGCTCTGCCTTGGGCTATTGCGGATATTAAAAAGGCAGCAACTTTCAAACCTTGTCAGAGACACGGTACTAGGAGAGCTAGCTATTGGCCTGACCTCGTGCAATAGTTCTCATGTCCTTGCAGAACACAGGGAACAGGTGTATGCCTGGTGTCTCTCATGTAGGTGTTTTGTCTTACACCAGATATAAACGGTAATTTTAACTGTACCTCATTCTGATTCTAAAGCAAAACAGGAATACCAACTCACTTTTAATTCCTATGGAAATATTATAACAGTTAAATATTTTAGTTACATAGGTGAAAGCTAGAGTGAATATTGTAGAAATAGACAAGGTTGTCTGGTAGATCTATTTTGATTACTTATATTACCTTTTTTTGCAGTTTGCCTGCATGAGGTATTCCAAATTAAGAACCAGCATTTTTATTTAAGAGTATACTTACCCATTTCTAAGCTCAGTTCATTAGGTCTTCCTTCCAACCTTCTTCATATCATTTTCTTTGTAAAAGAAAAAACAAAAAGGGGGGGGGGGTGTCAGTAGAACTAATGTAGTTAACTAATGTATTAAAATACCAATAATAGTTGGCAGGATCATAAGTTGAGACCTGATAGCTGGTCGTGTTGAAACTTTGACATGAAGGTCAATTCCACCTCAGCCAGGAAGATGTGCTGGCAAAGGCTGGCATCCTACGTGACAGTTTTTACATACAATGGGTAACACTTGTTTTTGAAACACCAACATGAACATCCCCCCCTCTTCTAGTCTAGAGAGATGCAGCACTCTTCTAGTTTTGAACAGGACAAATTCACTGTACTTTGGATTGCCGAGAGTAGTGGCTTCCTGGCTGCCAGTAGCTAAGCCTCACTTGAAGAAAACAGCCATGATTCAGGCCTTGTGGATTCAGGCAGGGTCTTCCAGAATCCATTGGCTTCAGTTCTGTGGTCCCACTTTTCAGTCTATGTTTGTCCCATGCCACTGAGATCTGCCTCGCTGCTTGGGAAGTGCTGTCGGAGGGAGAACTCCTCTGGGCACATCTGTCCAATGGCTGGGAATGTGTCAGTATTGCTGTTCTGGACCATGGCAGATTTGTGCTTCCAGAGCTTGGATATTCCTTGCTTCCTTCTCAGATCCGGGAGCTGGTTCCTGAGTCCCAGGCCTACATGGATCTCTTGGCCTTTGAACGCAAACTAGACCAGACCATTATGCGGAAGCGTGTGGATATTCAGGAAGCACTGAAGAGGCCAATGAAGGTATGTTGTGAAAAGTTTGTAGACTGTGTCAGGGGAGGAAAATAATTTTTGTATTAAATGGTGGAAATACCTTTCCAGTAAAAGTCCCATTAACAGAAATGCTTTGGAATGGGTCAGACAAAGCTCCTAAGAGTAAACAGCTGGGAATCAGCATGCGTAGAAAAGTGGTAGAGAAAATTCTGTGGCTATTAGCAGCTCTAGCTTCTGAAAGTCTTAAATAAGAGGAATAATAGCCGAGGGATAAATAAACACTGGTTTGGGAACTTTGTATTAAAATGATAAAAGATGAGAAAATAAGATATTAGAGGGGCGTGCTGAAGGTATGTATTACATTTCCAATTCAAATTCTGTCAAAAGTGGAACTTGTGGATTAACAGAATATAAAATGGGAAGAATTACTTACAGAAGTGATTCTTTGTGTAAGAAAAGAATCGATGATATTTTCTGCAGTTTCTATTTGGTCAAGTCCAGCACTTCACTCTTCCTAATATCCCACTGAAATGGTCTTTTTCTAAGTTTTCTGAGTCTATTCATTGGAATCATGGAAGAGTTTAGAGAGGAGGAAACTGAAGTTACCTAGTTCAACCTTCTGCTAAAAACAGGGTTGTCAAGGTCTTGTTGAGTTTTGAAAATCTCTAAGGATGGAGGTTTCACAGCCTCATCAGGCAGTCTGTTACAATTTTTGTCCACTCTCATTATGAAGAATTTCTTTTCATGTCTCATTTAAGTTCTTGTGACTGTATGGAGTAGCTCATATTCATTCATCTAGTAATTCCCATAGAATGAAGGGTTTTGTAGCTGTATGTCTGCTGTGAAGTAAAGCTGTCATTCTTGTCTATACCACCGTGATGGGAGTCAGCCCAACAAAGATCAATATTCCATTGTGTTTGTCACTGTACAAGTGTCTGATAAAATGTGGAAGGCTTTTACCTCTTGATGTCTTTCCAGTTGATAGATGTGAAACAAAAAAACAAACAAAACCAAAACCCCCCAAAACAAACAAACAAACAAACAAAAGAAACAATTAATTTCCATTAACATACCTAGATAGGAAACTGAATCGTGGATGGTCTAAATCACAAGTTCATTGTTAAAAAGTGTTGTGCACAGTAGATTGGACTCTCAGAAGAAATAATTTGTCTTACCTTCTTGATATGGGTAGAACACCATTCTTTTAAACTAGGGAGGAACCTGGTCATGTTTAAAAGTGATTGAAGACTTTGACTTGAATTCATAAATCAGCAGGAAATTGTTTGTTCTGTGGCAAACTCTTTAATGAGGGACTTAACAGGTACACAAGGTCCCAGCTGTAAGCTGTGCAATGGAGATATTCAGTGTCTGGGATATGGAAGAATGTAGGAGGCACAACTCTGTACAGAAACTGTAGACAGAAAATTCTGTTTCCATCTAAGGCTCAGCAAACACGTTTTAAGTATCAGGTACTCAGTTAACATCTAGAGAATGATCAAACAGATGTTTTTCAAATTCGTGTATAGGTAGTTCTAGCAGACCTGTCAAAATAGAGCTAAACCTAGATAAACTTGGGTTTTTCTTAATGTTAAGTATTTTCATTTCATTGTAGTTGCAGAATTGGTAACAGCAGTAGAAGTTATTTCTGCATTTCCATCTCTCATCAAAGCTCTTGTAATTTTGAAATACTTGCCTTAAAACAGTATTTCTCAAACTAGGACTGTAATCCTGGGAGAAATACGAATTTGTCTGAGGTATGTGAAATTATGTAGGGAGTATGCAAGATTTCTCAGAATTATCAGCTGCAATTGCAGTTACAGTGTTAGTCACAGTAATTGAGCTGTAGCTAGAAACAGTCGTAGGGAACCACAGATTTATGGTCTAGTGTTGCTCAGGCTGGGTTTTTTTTTCTGTCTGAAGACTAACCATTCTGGGGAAATATTAGGGAGAAGTGGTTTAAGCATTTTTTTCCTGAGGACAGTGCATAAAATATGTTTGGCTTGTTGATCCTACTTGGATCTCCTGAGAACAGTTGCGCTATTGAACCAGGTGACAGCTGTGGGATGGCTCAAGACGTGAGGAGGCCTGGGGGTTGTGCGGCTGTTGAAGGGAGAAGTGGCCTTCCCCACCTGTCAGCTCCTTTGACCACTGTCAGCAGCCCCCTTCAGCTGCCAGCTTTTCCAGTTTAGATCCTGCCTTGGCAGTTTTCTGCTGGTTGGGCACTGCTGTGCTCTCTTCCTCAGCCACTCCTGCATTCTTGGATTGCATCTGTCATGAGAGTTTCAGAATTCCTTGTCTGCAGAGCAGCATTAGCAAGAGTCCTTGTACTGACTTCATGGAAGACCCACATGGTCAGAATTACAGAAAAAACTTTTAGGAGGTAGTCAGGCAGACAGGGCTGTTTGATAGATATAGCAAACTCCATGGCCTGAAAGAAACAGAAACCGTACACTCAACTCCAGACCAGTAGATGTCGTTAAAGAAGATGAATTACTGAAAAATCTGTGCAGCTCTAAGGCCGTGGTGGATTTTGGGAGTGGGATTTATTTGGCTAAATATAGACATATCCATTTTATTTATTTATATGTGAGCTAGTCACTCTCGGCTCTCTTCATAGTTGAGAGATTAAGTTGGTGTAGGCAATGGTGTTCAGGGCACAATTCTTCTCATACAGAAGTGGGTGTTTAAAAGAATATAGACAAACAATGCCCTAAAAAATGCCTATTTCTCTCCATTGTGCAAGCCTGAGATAGACAGTTGTGGGCATAAACATAATTTTAGGACTGAGATGATTTTCATCCCAAAGCTTGAACTGGGGTCTCCAGACTGAAAGTGGGATGAGACCCATGTCACAAGCAAAGGCTCCTACTCCAAGTCCTGGCACCACAGACAGGACTTTGGTCTCACGCAAACCAGAGACTGTCATCCAGGGACTGTCACTCTTTTGCAGTGAACTGGTGTGGGACATTCAGTTTACCAGATGTGTATAGTTGCAGTTTCCAAACTCAATGATGTGCTTCCAGGTTCTCCATTTTTAGGTTAAAAACAAGTAGTAGCATCAGTTTACCATCATAGTGTCTCTCTCCCTGGTGTTGTGAATTGAGATTTTTTCCCCACTTTCAGGTTTTAAGATGACTGAGGAATTGATATCAGATTGTTGCCAGAAAGCAATTTGGTTTCTTTTCTGAAATGCTTGTCTTGTGGCTTAATTTTATGTGTTATGCTTTTTGGCTTTATGAGATAAGGAAAATACAAACACCTAATCTCCTTCTTTAATCAGTCAATGTTTTAAAAATGTCTTTCAGGTTCTTTAATGTTCTCTTTTCTCAGGTAAAAAATGCATTCCTCCCAATTGCTGTAGAAAAAGAATTTTTCAGTGCACCTGGCTTCTTCTCATTACCTGTCACTATACAACTCCTCATTCTCTCCTGAGAAAGTACAGTATACAACTACCAAATAGGCTGCTACAGCTGATTTTGTAGACTGTTGTGCATACTAACTTCCATGTTATTACTCTGTAGCATTTGTTTCACCTGTTTTTGAGTTTTGTTGTTGTTGTCTAAGCTTTTATAGAACTGTCTACAAGTGTTTTTCAAGAACTGCAATTTTGAACTCAGTAAATATTATCTCGTTCCTTTTATTATTCATGATGCTTGTGTAATCTACCAAGTCACTGATTTTTCTGTTTTGGGTTGGCCATTTTTAAGTTCTTGTCCATTTTTTTCCAGGAGTTACCTAACTAATTTTGTTTCCTCTGGAAATTCTGACATATCTTGCTGCTTCTCTGAGTGAGACACCACTATATTCCAGCTCTGATACGGACACTTTCTGTTTAACTTGGGTCTTTTATAATGATGAGACAGTGGTCATTGTTTTTTCTGTCCCCTGATTTTTAGTCTCCATGCTACCACTGTTCATTTTCCTTCTTAAAATTTTTTTTTCTATGAGATCAGGAAACAGTTCCTCTATATGCAAAGACAGAAACACAGATTTTAATACTTTCTTTGCTTTCTGCTTGAGGTTTTTATGCTATGTTGAGGTTCATCGAAATTCACCCTTAAGATATACTTAGAGAGCTCTTAACACAATACTGCTTGTAAGATTGGCAGCCAGATTTTCTTGAGTCAATCAGCAATAGACTGTCTGCTAATAACTTTGTTTGTTTGTTTGAAATCCCAAGCACAACTTCCCTGGAAGCATCCTGAAGGTTTTGTGTCCAGCCTGAGAGTTCATTGAAGGAACCTTTAACTTCAGCAGTTGATGGAGATTTGTCTGGGGGATAGCACACAGATCATGGGATCATCAGATACTCACTTCCTGATTCAACTTGTTAGGGATTCAATACTAATGGAAACTGAAGAAATAAAGTAACACTGTAAACCAGGGGAAGTTTTCTGAAGGATTTGACAGATTTCCAGCATTCCACTCATTTACTTGAACTTAAAGCTGTATTGATTTGTGTGAAGATGACATTGGAAATCTTGGAGAGAGAGCAAGCTGTAGCTGTGCTGTTCCACCACTCCTGTCAGCCTCCCATTCAGACCTGTTTGATTTCACATGAGCTCTCCCAGCAGTTGTGCTGAGACCTTTGCAGGAGTTCATTGTTGACATGACCGCTCATCTGTTACATATGATTATTTTTTTCCTTTCAGTTTTCTCAAGGAGAAATTGTAAGTGAAATACAATGGTTTAGGGGAAGGCTTTTAATTTTAATACGACTATTCTTTAAAGTTCCTTTTGCTAAAGTGAAGTCATAGATCCGTATCTTACTCCTAGAGAACAAGGAGATCAAGCATTTACTGATTTTTGGACAAGAGATGATTTGATTCACAGTGCTGATCAGGTCTCTGTGAAGTTCCCCCTGCTTAGCTTTGCCTTTGTGGCTGGTAAAGTTCTGGTGTGTCTGAAGAGATGAAGTGTGATGCTTTCTCTTTGCCCTAGAGCTGTAAGTCTTCTCTTTAGTTTTTGCTCCCAACTACTGAGAATCCTTTTGTTGCTTGCTTTTCTGTTCTCTGAGAATCCACCATACAGAGAGGAGAACAGATTTTAGGTGTGTGTGATGAAGTGCATGGCTAAGAAATTTGCAGAATTTATTGAAGGGCAGTGGCTTCTTGCCACTGCTTTATTTAAGCTGCAAAGCAATCAAGTTGCACATAACTTTTATCATTTCCTGCCTGGATGAGATGGAGTTGCTTAACTGGAGATGGAAGAATATGTCATTCTGAGAGCCTTCTGGATATGAACTTGACATTATTGTGGAACACAGGGGTACTGAGAGTGAACCAAACGCAGTGGTTTTGGGTGTGTGTCAGCAGCCAAAGAGACTTTATGGTCTGTATAGTGACTCTAAAACCCCACCCAGCACCATGTTGGTGTCTTTCTTCCTTGAGCTCAGTTTTGACTATATCTCATCTCTGAACTGGCATCTTCCAAGACTGGACATCCTTATGACAGCAGTATAGCTGTGTATGTTGGAGTTGTTACTCACTGGATGGATCCCTTCCACTAGGATTCGGACTATACTCTTGGGTCTCTGCCAAGGGTCTTGCTTCACAGGCTCGATGGTAGTTTAAATCAGCTGCCAGGAGAATAGTCATGGTAGGAGAGAAGAAGCTTGAGGGTCCAAAGTAACTGTTCCTGGCTGTAGAGCCATGGTTCTGAAACTTTGCTAGGGATTTCTACATTTATTTTCTTTAAATTCCACTGCACAAAGTGTGCATTACCACTGCTGGTGATAAGGGTATGTAGGGCAAGTTCAAGTGCCATTGTCTAGTTCCCTGGACCTGGAAGAGGAGACAGGCAGCCTCCCAAAATGTCTGGGACCAGAACTGTTCCCAGGTAGCTCTTACAAGGAGCCAGTGGTGCTGGTGACGCTAGAGGTGTAAGGAAGAGGTGGTGGTAATTCTGGAAAGGGCAGAAAAAGAAGGAAAAATGGAGCAGCAGCAGGGAAACATGGGAAAAAAAGTGGAGGAGCAGCAGGAAACAACAAGATGTGGACATGATGGCAGCAGCTTCAGAAAGATAGTTGAGGTGTGAATGTGTCTGGGTCAGTACAGTATTGTACAGGGCATGTTGGGCTGTTCAAACAGTGTTTATGGACAGATGCGTCTTTCACGGTTTCTTACACTGCTCTCCAGAACATCTCTGGCCAGTCTGGCTGACTCTGCAGGTCATGCATGAACCCTGGAAGTCACAGAGTTGCTGGAATAAGAGCAAACCTGAAGAAATGAACCATTTGCAAGGACATGTGAGCAGAGAAAATTTGGTTTACAGAATATATATTTTTTAAATTTTATTTTACCCAGCAAATGTCAGTTTTCCTTCTTTATGTTCCTTTATTCTGTTTTGTGTTCTAATGAAGATTTTTATTAGATTTAAAGGCCATTTGGTGTTGAAGTATTCTTGCAGCTGTACAGTTGCCCTACCTCATTGGTTTCTTGAGGAGTCAGAAGCAAGGATCTTTCTGTGGTTGCATTTAAGAGTTTATCACTGCCTTAACAGTGTTGCAAATATGCAGTACTTTTTGGGCCAAAATCTGAAGACAGCCCCCAGGGTGCAGGTTGGACATTTTGTTGTCGGATAGAATGTTTCTGCCCAGCAGAGTCTGGAGGCACAGCATGCCACAGTACAGACCGGTTGTCAGTAGTGTCTGTATTATGTTGGAGTCAAAGGCTAAATGGCTTTCGATGTAAAAGCAAGATACATAAAAAGTAGGAGAAATGATAATTTTAGAGATAGCCATTACTTAGTATTTTTATTCACAATTATTCTAAGTTCCTTTCTGATGTGGAAGTCAGCTCGTATATAGATGTTACAGTCAGGAAAGAATTAAGTCTAAGAAAGGGAATTTGTTGTGTAAGACCAACTTCTAAATTGAAGACAGAGAGATGCAGGAGAAACAACCAAATGATTTTCAGACTCAGACTCTGGCAAAGCAGGGAAAGTATAGGGAAGCCAGCAGGAGACCAGTTCTGAAACGTAAGCTGCACCTGGCTTGTGCATGACTTGAAAGACGAGTGCAAAGGCGCTATCAAAGGAAAAGAGTGAAAGCGTGGAGGAGAGGAGCTCGATACTTCGCAGTTCAGTTGGGTGTTGTTGCTAACTTGGTTTTAGGTGGACTGGACAAGACATCTAGAGAGAAAGGGAGACATTTAAAATAGTCAGATTTGAATAAGGATGTTATTGCAGAGAATGATCTTAGTGATGAAATGTCAGACTTCTGAGGATATAGACACAGTTCCTAGCTGGATATGGGGAGATGTGAGGAGAGAAGGAGTTTCCAGGGTAAATGGGAGAATGAAGACAATGTCTTTGGAAACTGGAAGAAGAGGAAATGGAATCAGTGATATAAACCTGAAATATCAGGAGAGTATCTATGAGGAACTATTAAGTAAAAGACTCCATGTGTATGTAGGTACAGTTCTGCAAGTAATCCGGGTGGGGATAAAATTTAGGAATGGTGCATAAAATGGGCAGGGTAATTTGAAGAGTTGTGAATTTAGAAATGTGAAGTCTTTCACAAGTCTGCCACACGAAATAGAGACTTGGAGTCATTAAAGTACTTACAATATGAAAGAGCACTTTGGCAACAGAAATCCTGTGGGAAAGGATGGAGAAAACATGGATTCGCAGGAATGTTTATCTGCCTGTTCTTACCTGTGTAAACCTGTTAAAACCTGCACTGATGGCACTTTGGAAAATCCTGTTCCTTGCCAGAGCATACTATTGACACTCCATTTCTCTCAAAACTCTCTGTCACTGTCTTCTCCAGATTTGGCAGAAAAAAAAAAAAATTTCCTGTTCCTCTTCAGCCATACATCTCTGCCTTCCCCATGCCTCTGTGCCAGATTATGCTCTATAACCTGCTGTATGTAACTTCCTTCTCTCCTATGTGTATGTGAAAGCTTTACAAGATTGCTCCTTTCTTGTGTTGTTTCGTCTACATTAACTTGATAACTGTAGCCTTTTTGACATTGTGTTGTACATTGGTATTGGAGATTAGAGTCCCAAAGTAATTTTTGGTAATAATCTTTTCTGGAATCCATGTATCAGACTTAATGGCTGTGTTTTCTACATGGTGCATGGAAGGAAGGGTGCTGAGAAATTGCACAGCCATAAGCCACCACACTGACTGGGAAACTTCAGGTGGTCTTTAAAAATGACAATGTATACGCATGATTGTATCTCTGACAGACTTGAGCACCTAGGTGTTAGGAATGAAGCAGGGTGCCTTCCTTTACTCAGGTCTTCCCAGCAAGGCGGAGCTGCAACATGTTTGCTGAGGGTGAAGGCAGGTGGGGTGAAGAGGAGGGTAAGGCAGCCAGCGTGTGTATCAGTGTGTTAAGGTGTGTCTGCAGAGGGATTATTACCAGATGCTGCATAATGGCAGAATGCAGATGGGCAGAGATGTGCCTGACAGTTTGCTGCATGAGCTGTATTTGTGACTGCCATTTACAAATCTGAACTGATGCAACTATGATAGACATTTACGTTGCAATACAGTTGCGGCTGAGTTCTAGCAATCTAGCTAGGTTGAAGCCAGAAAGGACATCATATCATGCTTTTCTCACAATGATTTCTCAGATATCTAATCCAGAAGTACAGAATGTATAACTTTTCAGGCTTAGCAACCTCCTGTCTTCCTCCATTTACAGTGAATTTTAGCATGTTTGTATAGCCAGGAGGTTTTGAAATGAATTTTCAGATTCAGCTCTTCAGTGTATTTTCTTACATGTAACAGAATCTTAAATTCTAATATAACCGGTGCAACTGTACAAAACAGAGATTCTCTACTAAATGTGTAATTATTGCTTTTCCTGTGGCTTCCTCAGATCTTGAACTTAAACTGGATATGTACTTTTCCCTTGTCTATGTGTATAACAGCAAAAGCGGAAACTGAGACTTTACATCTCCAACACATTTAATCCTGCAAAATCAGACGCTGATGACTCTGATGGCAGCATTGCTTCGTGGGAGCTGCGCGTGGAGGGGAAGCTCCTGGATGATGTATGACTTACCTCTGCTTCACTGGGGCTGGCAGGACTCTAAAGATTGTCCTTTGGGGTGGTAGGTTTTACTGGGGACATCAGCCGAGACAGGACATGTCTGTGATCAGGACATGGCAGTGATCGCTTGTTGCTGCTGGGAAGGCACCATGCCCACCCAAGTGAGGGATAAGGCCGTAACGAGAATGTTGGAGAGTGCAGCAGAAAATGAGGCAGACGTAAGGACAGGACAGGTAGGAGGTAATGGAGAGAAGAGGGCTGAGATTAATCCCTTCAAAGAGATGGCAGGGTTCAGGTTACAACAGGTATGATAATTCAGGCCTACATCAGGCATTGCATCTTGTGAAGAGCAGGATAACAAGGAGAATGCAGTACGTCATATTCTTAGGGAGTACAACAGAATTTATGAATGGTTAGAGCAAGGATGGAAGAAATACTTTATCATTATGAAGGCCTCAGAAACCTCAGTGATGGATTTAGCTGTCCTTGGGGAAGGCTGGACTTTGCTAATAAAGGTGTCATGTCTTTGAATAGACTTCACAAGTAAGTATTTATAGGCTAAACAGATGGGGAACATGCATGCATGGAGAGGGCAAGGCTTTCAGTCCGTCTGGAGGTAGCTGTAAACGGATCAGAGTCTTGCTGGAGGATGAAGTGGTGACAAAGTGCAACATCTGGGAATTGAAGCTAGACAAATTCAGTTTAGAAATTAGACCATGTATTTCAATAAAGATATTCTTTATTGGAACAACGTAGCTTTTCAATTACCAGCACTTTTTAATAAAATATTATCTGCATGAAATACAAAGAAATAAATTGGAATCCTGTGGCCTGTATTCTGTGGAGAGTCAGATTAGGTAATCACAGACCTTCCAGTTTTTAATGTAGACAGTATGAGCTATGTAGTAAACAACAAATATTGCTAATTAAATGAAAAGACAAAATGTAAAAGGAAATAGTTTTGCTTCGTGTATGACCAGTCTGCAAAATTTACTGTAATCTGATAAATCAGACAAAGAAATTAGCATTCATCAAAAAACCCCAGGCTGTTAAAAAGAAAGGTATACAGAGGCCTTAGGACCATAGAATGGTTTGGGTTGGAGGGGACCTTCAAGACCATCTCATTCCATCCCACTGCCATGGGCAGGGACACATTCCACTAGCCCGGGTTGCTCAAAGCCCTGTCCACCCTGCCCTGGAACACTTTCAGGGATAGGGCAGCCACAGCTTCTGTGGGCAGCCTATGCCAGGGCCTCACCACCCTCTGAGTAAAAAATGTCCTTCTTACGACCAGTCCAAACCTACGGCCTTTCATTAAAACCATTGCCATTCGCCCTGTCACTACAGGTCTTGGTAAAAAGTCTCCTCGATCTTTCCTACAAGCCCCCTTTAAATACTCCCTGGAGCCTGCTTTTCTCTGGCCTTAACAACCCCAGCTCTCTTAGCCTGTCCTCACAGGAGAGGTGCTCCAGTCCTGAGATAATTTTCATGGGCATTCTCTGGACCTTTCTCATGCATGCCTTGTTCACCTTACAAGCCAGTCCTTTTCAGTAACACTGAGATGTGGGTGAAGGTCTGTAGTGACGCAGAGTCCCCAGGCAGGTGCAAAGGAGAGCCCCTTTATTGCAAAAACCTGGCCTTTTTAAGCAGTTAGCCGGTTATCAGTTACATAGTTTTAAAGCATAACAAACATAATTCAACCAACCATCATGCACCATGATGTGAACATGCGATGGTTATATAACATGTTTTTCTACCCCTAATTCAGCTGTGTCTCTTTCCCACAGTCCTTTTCTACTTAGCCAAAGTAACAGGCCTGAGCCATGATTTTACAAGGTCTTCCCTTTATAAAGCTTTACTTACCGGTAACACTAAGAGTCAACGAAATCTTCCCTAAAGTGTGCACTGTTCCACTACTGTTGAGATTTTTGCATCTTACCCTGTGTTTGTCAGAGGGAGGACTCAATTAGATTGATCACACTTGTGGTTTACATGGGATTTAATGTTCAAGACAGAGAGACCGAAGAAAGTCTAGGACACAAGCTAATAAATGCAGCCTTACACATGTCTGGTTCTTCTGCTTGTACAGCTCAGCAAACAGAAAAGGAAGTTTTCATCCTTTTTTAAGAGTTTGGTTATTGAACTGGACAAAGATCTTTATGGACCTGACAATCATCTTGTGGAGGTGAGAAGGTTGTGCACCCTTTGCATACAAACCAGTTACTGGCACACATAAACACCTGGTGCCTGTTGCCTCCCTTGTTTAAGGGACCTTGCATTCATTATCTCATTTAAGGTATTTTCAAAATTCCATTATTCTTAAGAATGTTTGCAAAAGGAATCTACTCTAAAAACATAGATGGATTAGTGATGTAGTGCACATCTTATAACAGAGTGTATGAAAAGATGAAAAAATTGTGCACATTTTTTCTAACAAGTAAAGCATGCTAACAGCAGAGCAGATTCTGCATTAAAGCTGAGTTGAAATGACTGGGGTGGGGGGTGGAGGTGTTGTGGTTTGGTTTTGTTGTTGTAGGGTTTCTTTTTTAAATTGCCAGATCTTCAGAAAGCTTGTACTTGTCTGATTCTAGCGTGGTGTACTGTGCAAGATGCACCTTTATGCACATCAGTGAAAAAAAGACCAACAATTTTGCTTTTCCCTTTGTTAGTGGCACAGAACTCCCACGACCCAGGAAACGGACGGCTTCCAGGTGAAGAGACCTGGGGATGTCAGCGTGCGATGCACATTACTCCTCATGTTGGACTACCAGGTCAGTGCACTGCTTTCAGTGTGGAAAATACAGCCACTGGGACCTAGTGCAACGGAGCAAATAATTCTTGTCACATAGATCAAAACCCAATATACTTGAACTTGCAGTGTCACATGGTCCATTGAAGTTAGAATGATACCAAACGGACAGATTATTTAAAATCTAAAGGGGACAAATCGAGTGAGTTTCTAATACAGTCTAGCAAAATATGGTCTTGGCATTATGATAACTAGTATTTTTGTTGTCCACCTGGAGAAAAAAAATGCTTTTCCTCCTCTAGCTTCTTAGAGAATAGTCAGGTAAGTTGCACACAAGTTACGCGTATGGTTCATTAAAAAAAATTCAAAAGAGCAGCTTTTGCTAGTGGTACCTGAACTAGTTGTGTAGCTGTGGCAGCCTTACCTTGGCACAGACGATGGACACTGCAGTTGTGGAGCTCACTAATCTGACTGAAACCATCCCTGGAAGAAATGTTGCTGTCTTAAGGAAACTGTTGAGTGCACTGCTGCAAGTACATGGGATCCCCCTTTTCAATGACAGTTCAGGCTCAGATACATTTTGATGGTGTAACTTTAGAACTTGTTCTCTGCCACCTTCTTTCGCCTCTAGGCAAATAGCTTCTGTTCAGGATGTAGACACTCCATTTTATGGTAACAGAGGGAAAATTTTATTGATTTTAGGGAGCAAATGGGCTAACTGAAATACTGATATCGGCAGCAAGAATTTTTACTTTTAAGACAATATAATGATGTTTGTTATGCTCACCGGTATTATAAATGTATGCTTTAGAATAGATGTTCTTTTATCCTTAAGTCTTTATTTGTTATAAAGCTAGCTTTGGGTGACCTGCCACCCATCAGAGTAATCCTTGCTTAATAATGTGGCAAATACTAAACCTGAGTATGAGTACACACTTGAAGAAGCATCAAATTCCAAATTACCCAAGGAATTTATATTACTAGAGATGGAGAACAGGGAAGTTGACTTGTATCACTGAGATCAGGAAAAGAAATAAAATCCATTGACTAGTTGTGGTTGGTTAAATGTTTTGGTGTGCACCAGAATGGTGGGAACATGCCTGAAGAAACAGACTTCCAAGACAGTGTGTTGATGTGAGACAGCAGTTACTAGCATCTGTGGAAGCATCATCCTGCCTTCCTTCTCTCTCTCTGTAGTTAACTTCCAGTAGTTCAGAGGAAGGGCTGTTCTTTTTCTTCTCCCATTCCCAAAAGTAAAAATTTGCATCAGTGTCAAAAAGGAAAATTCTTCCTGAGTCTTTGTGCAAGTTTTTATTATTTGAAGCATGTGCTACAGGTAATCCGTGTGCACAGCACAGGTACAGTGTCCCTCTTCCAGAGTACCAATGGTGGGACACAAAAATACAAACTTGTATTTTCACAATCTCTGCCACTGAATGGGATGCTTTTCCTGAGGAACAGAGTCCCCAAAGAATTAAAACTGAGACTTCATACTTGTGTATCCATCTGCTTTCCTCCTTATTGTCGTCTCCTTCGCTTTCTGTTCCAGCCTCCCCAGTTTAAACTGGACCCACGGTTGGCCCGTCTGCTGGGGATCCACACGCAGACACGCTCGGCCATCATCCAGGCTCTCTGGCAGTACATCAAAACAAACAAGCTGCAAGACTCCCACGATAAGGAATACATTAACTGTGACAAGTACTTCCAGCAGGTAACTCTTTTTTGGACACAGTAGCTCTTTAGAAGCAAACTATAACATACAGCCACAAATTTGGGATGAATGAAAATGACTAGTTTTTATCTTCCCTTAATGATTTGCAGTATCCTCAGTACTGAATGGCTTTTAACAGCCACTACAACTAATATCATTAACACCCTCCCCATGTGCCAGTGTTGTCAGAACCCCCTGCATCTGGTAGTTCAGCACTCCCACAAATGCTGTGGCCTTTCCAGGAAGGAGGACTTCTGTATGTATTTGATGGGGTTTTCTCCTCCATTGTATCATTTTATACTAAGAGACATGAAATAATCTGCTGATTCTGATTGTCAAATCTTACGTAGACCTGTTTTCTTCCCTTCTCTTTCCCTGTTTATGAAGATGTAATTAGAAAAGCTGTTTTTTCTTAAATCTTCTTCAGATAATTCAATGATCTGCATGATATTTTGAAAGTAGCATGTTGCGACTTCTTGTCTTTCACAATGACCTCTAGAATTAACCAAGAAGGCCACTTAAAAGCATCTCCACCCTTTCTGTAAATGTGATTATGGGTTTTTTTTGAAAGGTACTGTTAACTGAGCTATTATCACTGTCTTACTTGGCTTTATTTTTTTCTAGGTTCAGGCTCACATGATTTATTTTGAAAGTAATTGAAAGTAGGGTTTGTGACATACTTCTGTGAAAGGAAAGTACTGGCAATTACAATGATTGAATAATGTTTTAGTGAGCAATCAAAGTAAATGTTGCGATGAAACTTGTATCCTAGTTTTCTTTCTAAGTTTTTATTTTCTGTTATTAAGTTGCCCTACAGCAGTTCAAAGTAGCCAATCCTTGAAGTAAACCTAAAGACAGCTTTGCACATTTGAAAATACCAAATGCAACAAAATAACTGTGAGATTCATGGGTATTTTTAGGAATATAGAACCAAAGTGATCAAGATTACATAGTCACTCTCTTGTTTGTTTGGGTTTTGGTTTTTTGATAATTACAAATTATTACAGCATACAGTCTTTTTCACATATAGTGAAAATTCCATATTAAAACCACATCGTCATTTTGCCAAAAATTCTTATGCTGTTCTCTTGATTAGATGATTTGATTTCCATTCTTTATTTATCGGTAGCCAATTTAGACTGTTTTGTTTCTGCCAGCCCAAAGAGGAAATGGGAAAAGTCAAAAATATTTGAAAAATCATGAGCAGAATGAAAAAGGTGAAAAATGAGTAATTTTTTATATTTTGGTCAATAATTACAGTCCATCAGCTAAAGCTGGCAGGTAGCAAATTGAAAACAAAAAAAAGGACTCAAGCATATTTAAACTTCAGAACTCCTTGCAATAGAACCTTACAAATGCTAAAAGTGTATATAGGTTCCAAAAGTGACAAACTAATGGATGAAAAATCTTGGGCTGTTTTAAATGCAAAACTGTGGAGGTTGGGACAGTGTTTCTGGGGAAGAACTAGTATATGTTTCTCCTGTTCTTACATTTTTCCTTTAGTATCCACTTTTGGCCACTTCCAAGGGCAGGTTAGTATGGTAGATTTGCAGCAGATCCTTTGTATTACCCCATACAGATGTACATATCTTATTTTTAGTAAGCAGGAGGGCCATCTCGATTTTACTTATTTTAATTTTCAGTTTAAGAACTTTGCTAGAATAAGAACTTGTTGAAGCCATCTTCTCCTCATGCATCTCATTAGAGATTTATATGGTCTTAGGTGTCCTTTGTCTTAGAACTCTGCAGGAGTGCTATGATAATTGTCTTCTGATAATTGTCTTCTCATCCTCAGAAGATGAGTCAAGTGAGAGAGTTGGGAAGTAGCTGATTGCTCTTCTAGATGACTGAATCTCACACCCTGCGAGAGCTGGCTAATCTGGAATAGTTTCATGAGAATGCAGTGCTTGCACAGATTTAAATAATGAGTGGGATTGTTTTGAGTATTTCTGTTTTCCTTAGGTGTCTGGCAAAACTGCCCTAATTAGCTGATCTTGCTTTCAAAACTGACACTACTACTTAGGAATCTGAATCCCCTTACAATAAATGAAATATTTAACGATGAGGTGTTTTTGTTTTTCACTTTAATACTCCAAGGTTGAGAGACAGAGGGCAAAGGAATTGGATTAGTAATGCCTTCCAGTCTGATAATATTTCTGTAGATTATATAGTTTTAGCCACATAACTCCTGGGGAAAAAAGCATTGTCCTAGCTGGAAGTGTGCATGTCACTTAGGGGAGCCGTACATAATGCACCAGTGTCTCTGCCATTCCCTTGAGATACTGGTCTTCTAATTTGGTATGCCAGCTTTTCAGAGTCCTGCGCTGCTGTGTTGTGGTCTAAGGGCACAAGACAGTACAGACTGAAAAATTATCACTGAATGAGTTACCTGACCCACCAGGATCACTGTAGCCAGAGAGACTTTCAGAGCCGGGGGTTACAAGTTGGGACCACGAACTGCAGTTAGGTGGGAATATGAGAAGCTTTAGGAAAATTCCACCTACCCTTAGTATTCAGCCTCCCATCCTCCTCTCACTAATGTGTGTCCTTGATCCCTTTTCCCTTCTTAAAGCTCTTGTCGCTTGGGCGTGCACCCATGTTAGGAGTTTGACATGAGAGTTGAGCCAGTGGTGAAAGCAGATTAGATGGAGCTTGGTGCGGAGAGATTTTGGGTGGGAATTTCACAGTCATCTCCATCAAGTGTCAGAATTCAGAACTCAAATAAGGAGTGAGCTGCAGACTCATTAGGTTTTGTTACTTCCTTGTTCTTCAGAAACTAGCTGGCTGAATTCCTGGATGCAGGCAAGTCCTACAAATCAGACATTTCAGAGTTGATGAAGACGGATCCTTTTCTGTTTAAAAACAGTTTTTACTTCAGCAGGGAGATTTGAAATCCACTGTGTTACAAGCAAAAACAAGAAAAAAGTTTCAAAGGTATTTCAAAAGCAATAGAACCTTGCAAATGGTTCCCAGAGCTGGCTCCTGGATATTTCTGCTGCCAGATTCACTCACTTGAGAAAACTGTAATTTTCAAAAGATACCCTATCTGAGCAACCAGAGCATCTGACTTTGTATGTCTATTCTACAATCTGATAGTCCTTTCTTTTCAAGCCTGTCTGCATCCTTTGTCTCTGGATCTGCAAAGCTTGTTTCTGTTTGCAGATACAATACTATGAGTAATGTATCTCTTCTAGCAGGTGAAAATAGTTTCCCTAAGAGGCATTTGCATCGGCATAAGCCTGAACATTTTTACGAATTGCCTCCACATAAGGGCACATTTGAAGGCAAATGTTAATATATAGAAAGTTCAGGTTTGGTTGGTTTTTTTAAGGTCCGTTTAAATGGCGTATCTTTAGAGAAAAGTCTGTTTGCCTGTTCAGAGCATTAAAAATCACAGTAGGAAACAAAGGCTGTAATTGTATTTCTGAAAACTCCAGGTGTAAAGAGTGTTTCTAGATTCATGGCAATGCACTGCAATTACAGAAAATTTCCAAACCTTACAGCTTTTAACCCTTTCCAGAAGAATTTTTTTTTTTTCTGAATTCAGTAGAAGTTCATTGTGCAATTTTCGGGGTTGTCCTATGCAGAGCCAGGTGTTAAGCTCAATGACCCTTGTGGGTCCCTTCCAACCCAGGATATTCTATGAGTCTATGATTCTATTTAGCATCTGGACCATAGTAAAGAGAAGGTAACCATGAACCGTTGTTTGGAAAGGAGTGGATCCCTTCCAAAAGGCTGTTCAGGCTTTGATTAAAAATAAATAATATCACGTTGACTTTATTTTTCCTTAATCCTAAAAAACCCACAAATTGCAAACGGTTTTAAAATCCAGAAATGTTTTCTTGTATTTTTCTTTAGCACAAAATATCACAGGAAACATTTCTTGGGGGAAAAAAAGGCAAACTGTTTTTATGTTTTCTCTGGTAAAAAATTACCATCTTTACAATGTGCTGTTTCCAACTCTCAGTAAGAGAGGGAGTATTTGCTTCTCTCCCATCACTGATACAGTTGATCTTCATGTCCCATTAAAGGGCACAATCTTCATGTGCCCTCCAGCAGCTAAACCAAAAGTGAGACACCTGAAATTGTCATGACCTGATGGATATGTCTGCAAGCCCAGATGAAAATACAACAGCAATTTACAGGGACAGAAGTGATACAGTTTTCAAAATCACCTTCCTTAATTGCCTCAGTTCCTTGTGAGCTGCAGATTTCTTACTTTCTCATTTAACTGCAAGATAGGCTTTGGACCAACAACATTTGTTGTTTATTGTGTTCCAGATCTTTGACTGTCCACGGCTAAAGTTTTCTGAAATTCCTCAGAGACTCACTAACCTACTGCTGCCGCCAGACCCCATAGTGATAAACCACATCATCAGGTAAGCTGGCTGGTCAGCTCAGCACTGTCATGTGCAGAACACTCACTAGACAAAGTACAGAAACAGCTGCAGCTAGCCGTAGGGTACAGAATCCAGTTTTTATAACTTCCAGGTGAATACCTTGGACTTCGTTGTGTGTTCGTTCTATGTGTCATTCTAGTTTGTATAATTCTGAATTATTTTCACTAGCACGGCACAAATTTTCTAGGGGTATGAAAAACAGCTTTTATATTTACTAGAATGCCATTGAGAGAGTAGGTCAGGTTTTTTCCCTGAGGTGAGAGGAATGAAAGTTTGAACCCACAAAAAGAGATAAAAAAGAAATTGAAATGAGATATTGTACATCATGCACAATCATTCTAATGATACATTAATTAAAATGTACAACAGCATTACGATTTCAAATGCAGGGCCAGTCCATGCATGCTTTGTTGGGATTGGGTCAGCTCTTTGACTGTTAGTCTTATCCTGAGAATGCCAAGGAGTCAAGAGATCTCCAGAGATTTACAACAAAGAATGCCTGGATTCAGAGGAGGTCATTGTGACCAAGATACTGAGCTCTCATATCCTTGTCAAAACAGATGTCTTTGTGGCATAGCAGATGAAATACGACTTTCAGCTCTCTAGGGCTCTTCCAGCATGTGCCATATTTAAGTGACAACTGTGTACATGGAGGAGGGGGATAAAGACATTTCTGGGGATTGCAACTTTACTGTTCAGATATTTCAATCCTTTCCAAGTTTCTTTGTGGTCTGGGTCAAAACTCTGATTCTGAGTGTTTAAACATTATTGTTACTTAAGCACAATAGTAACACATATAATAGTAAGCAAAATAGTGATTTGATTTCCTACAGAATACTGACAGCAAATGTTTCTGAATTTGCTCAAAATTGGGCTCTTTGTTTTAAATTTATAACAGATGTGATAAGAAGTTTAAATATTATATAGGCTGTGTAAATAAATTTGCTTTTTGATTAATTTGAATATATCAAACAGAGTAATGAAAAAGCAGCTTGGCGGCTGTGCAGATTGAGAGCTGTGTACATACTGTCATTGGACACAACTCAGTGACCTGTCTGATGGACCACAAAAAAGCTGACGTCCTCAGAGACAGAGATAGATAGTCATTGCTTAGAGAAAAAGGACAAGGAACTGATGATTACGTTTCCAGGTGCAGAGAGATGGCAGAAAGGTTCTAGAGGAAGTGTTTTTTGTCAGGTAACAGCCAAAGAATAGGACTTTGTGTCTACTAGCATTCTCTGATACACTGTGTGCACCACACAGCACTTGACAGCCTTAAATGATACTGATATAACGGTGTGGAAAAAGGAAGAATTAATTTCCTGAGAAAAGACAGTACTTTTGCAGTGAAGTCTTTACAGTGTCAGGCTAAGCTAAAATAAGTCTGGAAGTCTGACACTGAATTTAAAGAAAGTAAGTAATTTTTAGACTCATAAAGTCACAAAATAATTTACAGTAGAAGGGATTGCTGGTGGTCATTGAGAGCTCCCCCATCCAAAGTCAGGTCAGGTTCAAAGTCTGTCCAGGATATTTAGGGGCCTGCTTAAAACATGGTCTCACAACCAAGCTTAAAACAGGGCCTCACAAATGCTCTGCCCTGTCCCCCTGCATTCAGTTTTTCAGAGTGAATGTAGTTGGCCGCTGAAAAAATATGCCCCCTGCCTGTCCTTGTTTAATCCAGTCTTCAGCTCAGACTCCCCATCTGCTTGTTCTCTCTCCAGCAGGGCAGGGGGGAGTGTTAAAAGGGAGAGAATTCATGAGTTGAGATAAAGACAGTATAACAAATGATGATGATGATGATAGTGATAAACAAAATCCAACAATACAAGTGATACAGATGAAAACTATTGCTGACCACCAACTGATTGATGCCCAGCGAGACCCTGAGCAGTGAATACCTGCCCCAGTTTACCGCTCAGTATGGCGCCACATATTTTGGACTATCCCTTTGGTCAGTTAGGGTCAGCTGTTTTAGCTGTGTCGCCTTCTAGCTCCTTGTGCACCCCCAGCCTCCTTGCTGGTGGGTGGTGTGAGGAGCTGAAAAGGTCTCGACACGCTATAAGCAACGATCAGCAATGACGAAAAAATCTCTGTGTGACCAACCGTTTCCAGCACAAATTCACAGCACAGCGCCATACCAGCTACTACTCTATCCCAGCCAAAACCAGCACACTACTACAGGGAATTTTTCATCACCAGTGATTGTAAATATATGTGCTCTTAATTCAGGTATATATTCAGGCCTGCCTTTTACAGAAAGATCAAGTAGATCACAATTATTCATTCTAGTTTTAGAGGATATGCCCAGAGACAAAAATGTGAAGTACTCTAAACTTATTCTAGAAATTTTAATAGTATTGTAGAATCACTGTCTGGGCAACAACAACCTTCCTGTTTGAAAAAAAAAAGAAAAAAAATGCAATGGGGTTGAAGTGGATATAAAGTAGAGATGAACAAAAAGTCTCTGATCTTGACAAATATTTTAAATACTAGGTAGACTCAAACATGCACAATGCAATTAAAAATATAGGTTCTGTAATGGTTTTTGATCCCCATGATACTGAATGCATCACATTTAAAACTGGTAGAAGTAGAAACTGGTAGAAATCTTCTTACCTGAGCTCAAGCTAGAACTGGAGATTTTCTTGAGTTGCACTCGTAATTGCAGCTGACACACCTGAAATCAGAGGTAAAAAGAAAAACCTCTGTAGGATTTCCATTTCTGCAAAGAAGCAGGACATCTTCCACACTATTAAGGGACACAAGCAGACTGCAAAGCATAGCTCTCCAATATTCTTCTAGTACAAACACGTTATCTCTGGATTCCCCCTTTTTGATTTACCATCATGATTTTTGAAAAAAACAGTTCCTTATAGAGAGCGAATTGGCCATGCTGCAGTGAGTTTCTGTTGCCTCTCACCCTAATCTCATGCACCTCCAAGGGGAGGCTGGCCCTGTCTGTGCTTCACCAGTCCATATGGCAGTCGCAATCACCCAGGCGATCTCCTTTTCCCTTTTCTCCTCCAGGCTGGAGAAGCTCTTGCAGCTTCTCTCGGCAGGTCTGTGCTCCAGCCCCCAGCATCCCACTGAGCCTCTGCGGGCCTCGCTCCAGAGTATCACATCTTTGTGGTCCTGTGCCCACCAGTCCAGATCCAGTTTCACCAGCGTGGCGTAGCAAGGAAGAGCCTCTTTCCCCGGCTTGGCAGCAACACCTGCGCTAATACAGCCCCCTTTGCAGCTGTCCTTTGCTATGGCTGCCTTACCCCACAGACTCCTCCTGCACTTGTTGTCTGTCCATCAGGGCCCCCAAGTCCTCTCCTGCCAACCTGTTTTCTACCCCGCCCGATGCCCACCTGTCCCCTTGCACGGTGTCATTCTATCCCAGGAGCAGAACTTTTCCTGTGCTGAACTTTACCGTGCTGAAGTGCTGTCCTCTTTCTGCGGCCTGTCAGGGTCCCTCTGAAGAGCCCTGCTGCCCCGACTGACTTGGGCTCAGGACCCTGGGAGGCTTGAGGACAGGACTTAACCAGGAGCAATGGAGCCAAAGACAACATGGAGAGCCACAGCCTTCTCTGTGGCTTTTTCACATGAGCAGCAGAACCAGACCCAGGTCTGGCTTTTCCTTAGCTTTCCTTCTGCTGCTGATCATCGTGCAGGCAGCCACAGCATCACAGATTCTCAGAATGTTTGAGGTTGGAAGGGACCTCTGGAGATCATCTGGTCAAATGCCCTCCCCTGCTCAAGCAGTGCCACCTGTAGCAGGTTGGCCACAGCCATGTCCAGATGGCTTTTGAGTATCTCCAACATGGGAGACTCTGGGCTGAGGGAAAGGCAGATGGGCTTTGAGGGTCTTACTGCAACTTGCGCTATTGCTTGGTCACCCTTACAATAAAAACGTGTTTCCTGGTGTTCAGATGGAGCCTCCTGTGTTTCAGTTTGCACCAACTGCCTCTTGTCCTGTCACTGGGTACCACTGAAAAGATCCTGGCTCTATCTTCCTTAAACCCTCCCTTCAAGTTTTGGTAAGTTCCCTCCCCACCAGCCTTCTGTTTTCTAGGCTGAATAGTCCCAGACCTCTCAGTCTTTCCTCAACTGTGAGGTGCTCCAATGCCTTAATCATCTTCATGGACCTTTGCAAAATTCTCTCCAGTAGCTCCATATATCTCTTGCACTGGGAAGCCCAGCACTGAACACAGTACTCCGGGTGTGTCCTCACTGGTCTTGAGAATAGAGACAGATCACCTCCCTCCACCTGGTTACAACAATCCTAATGCAAACCCATCCCTGGAAGTTCTTCTGCTCCCCCAAGTCTGTCAAGCTCAATTAGATCCTGAGCAAACGTTTTTACTTCCTACTGCAGATGCACACAACCCACACATTTCACAGGTAGTGTTGAGAAGCCAGCATTTTTACATTGCAAGTGACGGTGACTGAAGTCTGATTTACCAGCTACTGCACTGAAGACTGTTTCCTTGTTAAGAAACTTTAGTCTAACAATAAAGTAAATGTTAAGTCTAAACGTTGGCAAATTAAATATAAATTTAGGACAGGACAAGCCAAAGAACGATACTGGTATTTAGCATAACAGGTCTCAGGAGGATTTTAGAAATTAAATTTGATGGTCTGGGCAAAAGCTCCAGCTCAAAAGTCTGTGAAATCTGACTGATAAAAGATGAGAGAATATACTAGAATATGAAAATGTTTAAAGATACCCTGTTCTTAAATTTTTCTCACAGCATCTGCAACAGGCTTTTTTGAAGAGTGTATTCTGGGCTGGATGGATATTCATTCTGAATCATTATGGCAGTTCTCATGATCTTGTGTTATACTCTCTATAGTGTTGACCCCAACGATCAGAAGAAGACGGCTTGTTATGATATAGATGTAGAAGTTGAAGACCCATTAAAGGGCCAGATGAGTAGTTTTCTTCTCTCAACAGCTAACCAACAGGAGATTACAGCACTGGATAACAAGGTATTAGCCCAAGAGTAATGTACTCATTGTGTAGCTTCATGTGGGTTTGGTGTCATGTGTCAAATACAGTGATGTTGTGAGACGGGGACTTCGTGAGGGCTTGTGCTTTCAAGGGATGAATCAGCCAAATGCAGTGGGAATACATAGGGCTGAATGGCATTCCCACTTGGGATTTGATCCAGGGCCTGACACAGCTGTTGAGGTCATAGTTTCACAGGTAGCGTACCGAGTCCCCTGACACTTGAGAACCACCTGAACTGTATGACTGTAAATTTTTATTGAGAGGTCATGATACCTTGCTAAATTGCTAAGCCAAAGCTAGGAGAATCTCATACTCAGGTGTGGGTTTTGTATTCATAACTGCAGAACAGCTCTCTGCGTTAGGTGGAAATATGGAACATGCAGGGAAATCACTTGGAGCAGTTTGGCGGTTTTAAGTGTTAGTGGAAGAGGATCATGTGCACTTCAAATAATAATACCTGTCTTAAGGCCGTGGTAGGCTTTGCAGGCTGTTTTAGGGGTTTGTGTCCTACGGGCTGTTAGCCAGTTCTGGCGTGTTGTCAATGGCTGGTTTGGATTGGTAAGGGATAAACAAAAATGCCTCCTCAGACCAAGGCCCAGGTTCTCTTTGTTTACTTCTCATACAAACAAATATGTTAAACTCTGGTCTTCATGCAGTTTTAAAGGGGGTCTGGGCACCAGCAACACAATGGATTCTGGTAACTGTTGCAGCATCTTTTCTGTCCTGGCTCTTGAGGAAGGTCTTTTTCAGCAGGGCAGCTGTGTCCGTCACCTCTCTTTTGAATATCTGCTACAGCACAGGGCAAGGTGTGATCAGTGAAGGTACTGAAGTCACTGCTGGGTGAATGGGCATGGGCTGCTCCTGTTACCTCTGTGCATTGCATTGCTGTGCTGCCATGGAGTCCCCTCCTGGGAATTCAGCACGTGCCAATGGAGTTCACTACAGCATTTTCCCAAAAAAGGAATGATTTTAAGTTGACAGCAGCTCTCTTCTCTTAACATACTTACTCCAGTAAGTAACATGTAGTGCTTACACTAGTGGCCTTGATGGCATAGCCAGATCAGGGGAGGATTATTTTCTCCCATATGCTTGGTCACCTTAGCTGTTTTGGCAAAAGAGATGAATACATGAAACTAAACAAGAGAGGTTTACTGTTTCAAACTAGAATGTTAGAGGAACAGGGTAGCAAAAGTTTGCTTTTGTGTGTGTCTATGTGCAAATGATTCATGAACTGTGCTCCTCCTGATCATACTTGATGATATTATCCATTATAGGACCATGACTTCTTTTCAGTCTTCATTCTTCCCTGCTAGTTAATGCTTATTTCTTCCATAATATTTCTGAAGATATGAGTAGTTTTCTATAAACCTTCCATACTCATGATTTCTCATTGTTCACGCTCTTCTTCTTTTTGCAGCCATCGTGACTTTTACGGGCTTTCTCTTAAGAAAAAGTCTAGAAGTCATGGCTGTTCATTTGGCATGGACTTGATCAGAAAACTGCTAGAGTTTTTAAGGATTATAGTAGGATATTGAAGATATGATGATGATGATGATGATGGTAACCAGGAAAATAATTTATTTCTTGCACTGGGCACTGTTTACCTGCATATTTATATAGCACCTTTCCTCAAAGATCCCAGTCTTGGCAGGCAGAGTGATTCTACACAGGAAATTATTACATTGTACAGCGATATGGCTTAGCTCTGCATGCCATGCAGGAGTTCAGTGCAGGAAGTGAAGGAGAATCCTGTACATACTTGTATTGCAGAAGTGCAAGTGAACCCAAAATGTAGTGGCAGGATTGCAGTTAAATTGCTGCTTTTTGAATTGAAAAAGCCCTAGGAACCTGCACAAGTCTGTGGTGTAGAATTGTCACCATTGTCCATTACCAGGAATACTAGGATAGTTAACAGAGTTGACCTGATGGTCACTGATGGAGCATGGGAGAAATTAAAGAATATCTGCTTTGGTTTTTTTCTGTCAGATTCATGAGACAATTGAGTCCATAAATCAGCTAAAAATACAACGTGATTTTATGCTGAGTTTCTCCAAGGATCCCAAAGGATACATCCAAGACCTTCTCCGGTCCCAAAGTAGGGATCTTAAGGTGAGCTAAGGTTTGAAAAAGAATGAATAGTGGAACCAGAATGGAAGAATTTTATCTAAATGTACATAGAGTGTATAACCAAACATCTAGGATGGGTAACTGGTGGAAGACAGACAATGAGTGGACTACTGCAATCCCAGAGTAGACAGTATGCAGGAAAGACAGTTTAGGTCGTATTCCAGTTCCAGTGGAACAGTGGTGCTTCATGGGAGTGGTAGGTCAATTTGTGGCCAGACAGTAAGTTCAAAATGCAGGGCTTTGTTGATATATTCTGTACATTGAAAGCTGTGTAAAACTCATCAGGAGCATCCTATAGTATGAGACCACAATTTCAGTGTTTTGTTGGTTCATAATTTAATCTATCAGCTGTCCTTGAGTTTATCTTTGAGATATGCAAGAAATGGAATGTAAAGAAGTTCAGTTGTTTACCAGCAAAAAGTAATCATTTGTTCCTCATGAAGTTTCACATTTTCTGTCTTTAACTGAGATGCCTCAAAATCAGTTGTATTAATGAATCCATGAAATTATTTTAATAAAATCATTGTGTCTTTCTTATATAAATGCCTGTTGTTAAGTGAATAGTCTTCCAAAAATCTACTGTTAAGATTATGGTTATTATTATTTATATTGTATTCAAAGGGAACAGGCATCTGAAAGAATGTTTAAATAAAGCAGACTTTGACTTGAACTTACAAACAAAGCTGTTGTGGAGCTTCTCTAGGTATATACATGGAATAGTTGTTCAGAGTTTTCCCTGACAGACAGCTAGTCCCATAAGAGCCTTTTCTATAATGTTCTGCCCTGCTGGTATCAGAGTTGTGATTCCACAACACTGCTTTGCAAAGTATACAAATAACTATATTTACCTGTGATTTTGTGATGCTGGAGACATAGTCATCAGAATTCTATTTTTTTATAGAATGGTTCCAACCCCTGCTGCCCTATCCCTGGAGACAGATTGGACAGGGCTTGGAGCACCTGATCTAGTGGAAGGTGTCCCTGCCCTTGGCAGGGGGTGGAACAAGATGAGCTTAAAGGTCCCTTCCAACACAAACCATTTGATCATTCTATGATCCTGTTTTGGCAGTAAGCACACATTATCCATTTGCTTTGGGCTTTGAGAACAGTTCTGACCATTTTTATGTGTAATGTAGATGACTTTTCGCTCTGGGTGAATCTGAAAGTTTCTCTGTGTGATAGAAGAGCTATGGTGAAAAATGGTTTTATTTTTGTCATAGGTGATGACTGATGTGGTTGGAAACCCGGAGGAAGAACGCAGAGCCGAATTTTATCACGAGCCATGGTCTCAAGAAGCTGTGAGCAGATATTTCTACTGCAAGGTATGAAGGAAACATCCACGCTGCTGACTTACAAATCCATCTCCTGCCACTGAACAATGTAATCTGCTAAACTGTACAGTGTGTATTTTTCTTTCAGATCCAGCAGCGCCGACAGGAATTGGAACAATCTCTGGGAGTGCGTAACACATAAGTACTGCTCACAAGATTCCATTGGCGTCATGACCACCAAACCAGTGGACTTTTAAGTGTTACTTAGCTCACTGTTACACATGGACCTGCTTCCTGACTGGAAGAGAACATACCGTCAACACACCAGTCAGAACACCAGCTTTAGAGTGACCCTTGAAAATCTTGCCCAAGATGGGTGTCTCAAACCATTCCAAGCCAGAGACAGCACCATACAAGTGTCAGTGTGAAAGAAGACTAAAGGTTCACTCATCAACGCACATCATTAAATTTTAGTGGAAAGTTGGGACACTACACAGCAAATCTAATGGGCTATGCTTAGAATCATGGGTGGCACCAATGGGGGAGGTTGAGATAGGTGTTCTAGGAAACCACAGATTTAGAGAAATAAATGCAGTTCTTATCCTATGGTACCCAAGAGCCTCAAACAGTAACTTAGCTGGAATTAGACTAGATAGTCTTTCTTATAGCTGTGGAATGCTTTATATTCCTAAATAAAGAGTTTTTATTCCAGCCGGACCAATGCAAGAATCTATCTCACCATCTGAAAGAACAAACTAGGAGGACTTTCATCCTGGAAAGCAGAGCCTTTCTGGAAGAAAGACATATAGTCAGGACATCTCTTCTGCAGATGCAAATAATTTCTCTTCCCCTTGTCCCGGCAGTGAAAGGTAGATTGAATCACATATCACTAGATGGGTATGATCTGTGTACTGTACTGAGAGAATCATCCCTGGGATAAGAGCTTCTTATGCATCCCTAATATCAGTGGTATTAGCAACAAATGAGGCATTCTGAGAAAATTAAAATAACATAATGGTGCTTTGCTGATGCCTGCCTTTAACAGAGCAGATATTAACAATAAGTATATATGTAAAATACCAGATTACTTAAATGTTTCTCTGTGTGCCTGTAGGGTTCATCACTGAAAAGAACTTCCTAATTCTTGGTGCAGAATCCAAGAAGCTTAACTTCATGTAATATGGTAGATTTTTCCTTAGTTCAAGATGTTAGCAGAGTCCCTGGATTGGTCTCACATTTTGATCATAGGTGAACTGCCTCTTACTATTAATTATTTAGCTCTCCCATACATGATACATGCTGGTTATTTTGGATTCTGTTGAGTTATGAAGCACTATCAGCCTTAAATAGCACAGAGAACATATCCCTTGGAAATCATCTTCTTTGTAAAGGTATGACAAATTCAGACTATGGGAATTTATAGAACAATTACTTGGAAGCAGGGACATCTTCCTTAAATCCTTCCCCTCCTCATTTTTTGTAGTGCACAGATGAGTTGTAATTAAAGGCCCAACATGATTTCTAGTCCAAAAAGCAGCTGCCAAAGTACAACTCTGTCTATTTGATGTGGCACTCAAAATGCTCTTCCAGTTTACTCCTTTCCACCTCCTTTCTTTCACTTCCTTGGAAAGAGAACGAAATTCACATGTGGTATGAAAGGAAGGCAGCTCTTCTGAATAAATGCATTTTTTCTCTAGTATTGTGTTTTCTGCTGTCTTTGCCAATTTCTCTCTTAGTTTAACTTAAAAGTTTCTTCTGTTCAGCCACAGAAGAGATAGTCTTCTCTTCATGCCTTTGGTCAATATCTTTGTTTTCACATTAATAGTGCCATAGGTTTTACTCCGTCCATTGTATTCAGAGATGTCTTGGAAAATTTACTTTTGATTGCATTTACGTCATGGCAGTACTCTCACACAAAACCTGTTGGTGTGAGAAAAAGTATGGCAGTATTGCCTGAGGCCTTTTACTGGGAGTGGCTTGATTTGGAATTTTTCCCTTTTGTGTTAAAACCTCTTTTCACACTAAAATGTGAAATCCTGCAGTCTTAAACTGGTTATACTGAGGGACTGTGAGGCTGCCACAGTGATTGACTTGAAATGTTACGTAATTTAGGACTCCATTAATTGGACTACAAGCAAGCATTCTGAAGAGAAAACAGTGGGGGGTCATCTGCTACTGTGCTTCCATATTTGTTATGCTGCTGTGTCCGTTGTGTGCATGCTGCTCAGTGTATAAAACTCTTGTCTGTATGTGGCAAACAGAGCAGCTACATTCAGGGGCTACGTTCAGTCTGCAGGAAGAAGAAATGCAGAGAATGATATGCAAGGATATGAGAAGGGCACTGGACTGAGATAGATGCCTGCAGAATGTCTGCCAGGGAATTCTGAGGTTTGAAATCCTTCCCACTGAAGTGGCAAATATTCGTGAGAAATATCAGTCATTTGCCACAGCTGGCAACATACTGGAGTGCAGCCTGGTTTTAGAGCCTCTGTAGAATTAATTGGATGGATCTGCTTCCAAGTCTCTTTCAGAGCAAATTAACAAAACTAAGGTGGTGTTGGTGCCAGTGTTCACAACTGCATCACTGACAGCTGAAGCTCTGTTAAGCAGCAGTGTTACACTGAAATGTGTGTGTGCATGAATCAGGCACTGGAGATGGCAGTCCAGAATCTAAGTTCTTATATCCCACTGTCTATAAAAAGAGCGTGGTCACCATCAGGGAGTCTTAGGAATCAGAAGTCAGGTATCTTTCCTTTGGTTAAACTGGGGTTTGAGATTTTGATGCCTTTTTCCTGTGTTTGGGAGCTGTTCAGGCCTTTTAGTGAAGACACACAGAGAAAAATGTTGTCTCTGTTCCACAGGTGCAGCTAAGAGCTTGCTTGTTTGCAAAACAACGAGAAATTTTACTTGAAGAGAAAGAATGGAGCAATACTGGAAGCAACTAAACCAAGTGTTGCTTGAGCATTGAAAATGAAAGGTAGTGGCACTGAACAGGCAGGTAATTATGGCAGACTGTGAATGAGGAATGTATTTTGAGTTCAGGATGGTTGTCTTTTTGTGTGTATAAGAGATGACAAGAAGATGTTTCAGGGTCTTCAGTTGCTACAGTACAATAGAAATCTATGCATACCGCAAAAAAACATTCTGTGCATAGAAGTAATTCATGTATAGATGATAATATAGATTGTTAGAAAATATAGCATCCAACTAGGAAAGGGTTCAACAGAATTCTGGAGTACCAGTAGGAGGGAAATGTATCTTGGAGCAGAAATGTTGACATGGCAGGTTAGAAACAGTTTTTTTAGTCTTCTGGGTTGTTGGCCATGAGGCAAGAATCAGCTCAAATGTTTCTTAGAGATTGAAGAGGAAACAAATGTCCAGTTATGGAATGAAGAGAAGAATACAACAAGGATTATGTTCGGTTATGGAATGAAGAGAAGAATATAACAAGTGGGAAAGGAAATTTTAAAATGGAGGAGAGTGCCACTGAAGCACCAGTAAGACAAGGCACAAGATAATGTGCAAAGTACTCTTGGAAATAGCATAGCCCACGTGAGTCTGTGCATTCCGTGTGCATGTGTGTATGCGGACATAGAGCACTTGGGAGAGATGTCTCAGTGTGTAGCCTGGGAAGTGGGGGGGGAAGGAAGAACCAAAAGTTTTGCAAATAACTTTGAGACACTGTCAAAGCATGCTCACTGTTACTGGCGGGATCTGGTTGTTTGACATAGCAGGGTTGGTAGCTGTAGTGCAGACGTCTGGGCTGGCTGGTTTTTTACACTACATTGTTTAGAACTTATCCTGTGCAAGCCAAGTGAAAATACTAGGGTATAAATCAATATTGGTGCATATCCTAGGGCTCCTAATTTTGCCAAAATGCTGTTTGGGGTATTTTTGGGGATTGTTGGTCTGGTTTTGTGTGGAGAACCCTTTTATGGCAATGCAAAGAGATAAGGAGGGAAAGAAGGCTCTTTTTTCCTAAAGAAAGCAGTCTCCTTTCTGTAACTGCTCTGTTGTTTAATAGGATGTATCTGTTCTGCCAGATCCTGTATTATAAACATCTTTTCCAAACTCACTGAAGAGAGGAACTCCACTTAAAAAAATACAGCAGTGGGTTTGTGAGAGCAAATACTTGTATAAAGAATGGGGGGAAGCGAGAGAGCGACTCCCTCTACTCTGTAGCCACCATATTCATTGTATGATGCTGAGTGATTCGTAGAGAAGCTTTTAACAATAAATACTTTGTTTCTTTGTATCTCGTGCACTAATCTTATGTGTCTTAACAAAGACGGATACGTTGGTTTCTCTCTGCTCCTGATAATGATCTCCAGTGTTTGGATTTCTCTTCACTTGTGAATGCACACACAGGCAAACATTTACAGGTTTTATTAGGACTTGACAGAGGTGAGAACTGTTTCTCTTTAGATCTTTCTTAAGTGAATTCCTTTTTCCACTACATTCCACCTTCAGCCATTTTCATACTCAGTAAGTGAGAAATCCTTTCCATTGGGGAGATGTGGCTCCTTGTCAGCCTAGAGCTAGAGCTTGGATGCTGAGAAGTCGTGTAGGAATTACACACTCACCATCTCCACTGTGGTAGCAATTAGGTGGATGCCACTTCTATACCACTTGTCCCTAGGTTATGCTTAAATAAAAAAAATCAAATGGAGTTTCTTCTACTGTGTGCTATGTCATTGCAGTTCCAGATCGGGCCAGGAGCTTCTGAAGAGGAAACCCCTGCCACCTGACCAGACTGTCGATTTGGCTGGGAATATTGTTTTGTTCCGGAGTGGCTGGGTGAAGCACTGCAGACAGTTGTGGCTTGACAGCTTCAGAGAATGATTGCAAAAGTCACTGAAAAGAAGAATGACAACGAGGTTTATCAAACTGGTGCTTTCAGACCCCACTTGACATCTTTGCTTTGTGTTGGAGGTGGTCATGTATTTGCACTGCAGGGAATGAATGCCCCCTTCCAAATTCAGCCCAGCAGGTCCCAAAGGCTGTTACCGGGAATATTTCTTCTTTACTTTCTTTCATTTGTGATAACATAATCTCCAAACTGCCAGGAGAAACTCCTTAATTTCTCCTGGAAAAAAGCACATGGTAGAGGCAGTTAGCAAAGGAGCCCAGGATTGTGTTTGGAAAACAGAGTGCTTAACGAGCTGTGTCTGCCTCTGCTCTTATTCCAGGAAAAAATGCACAATGTCAAGTCTTTTTCAATTCTTTCACCTAGAAAAGCTCTTCCTGGCACACAGGGAGCAGATATTTATTCAAGTGCTCGGACTGGACTGGGACCACTCCAAAGCTGAGGAATAATTTCATTTCTCCAGAAGGAGCCGGGATAATCACGGACTTCCATGTACGAATGGCTGGAGAGAAACTTGGAAGAAGTCTTGCAACTTGTTTATGATTTATTCTGGTATGGTATTTGCTCCTTTAATGCCTTAAATATTCATGATTCCGAGAGTGCTGGCTGAGCAGGGACGCCGCCGTCCGGCACTTCCGGCTGCCGGAGTGACGCATGCGCGGCGCGGCCGCGGCCTCGCGAGAAAGAGGCACGCGGACACTTCTGAACGAGTCGCTGGTGTCACCTGCTGGCTAAGGAGTGGCACTGCAGCCAGGAAAGACACGCATGCGCACTGACCTGAACGGCTCGCCGGTACCCCCTGCTGCCTGAGAAGCAGGACTGCAGCTAGGGACAGAGCGGGTGCGCACTGAGCGGCGTGAAGCCCTTTATCACGCGGCAATTAAGGGCGAAATGGAAACACGGCTGAGCATGCGCGGTGCTGCGGAAAGGGGAGCGCATGCGCAATGATGCGCCTAGTACGTCTTGCGGCGTTTAAGGGCGGGACGGAGAGGGGTAATGCTGCGCATGCGCACTGGCTGTACACGCTTTGTGTGGTTGCTGTGTGGGTACTCCCCGCTGGTGCGGCCCGGCCGTGCGGGGCTGCGGCGCCGCCGCCGTACCCGGGAGCAGCTTGGAAGTACCGGACGCGGTTCCCGGCTGCGGCAGTGGCGGGCGAAGGTTGTGATGACAATGGAGGAGGGCGGTGGTTGCTATGGCTGCAGCGAGGTTGAAGGTGAGCGGAGAACGGCGACCCGGCGGGTCCCGGGAAAAGATCCGAGGAGGGCGGCGTCGCCTGCGGGGGCGGCCCCGGAGCAGAGCTGGGCGGGAGCGGGCGGCAGGGGCTGCGCGGGGCGAAGGCTGTCCCGGCGCGGGCACGGAGCCGGGGAGGAGCTGCGGGGCTGGGGCGGGGGCTTGCGGGCGGCACCCCGGGGACCCCCGGCAGAGCCTTTCCTGGGAAACAAAGTCTGGAGTTTCTCCCACCTCGGCCCCGTGGCAAGGGGCAGCGCAACAGAGGGGAGCAGCACCTGAGCAGGTGCGGCA